>CM050414.1:42355174-42698126 GCA_027564155.1 Gymnocypris eckloni scoliostomus | reverse complement strand
GGTCCTGGGAGATGGTGGTGCCCAGTAACCTGAATGACTCCACTGCATTCACAGTGTGTTCATGATGGTGAGTAGGGGGAGAGTCCACGATCATCTCCATAGTTTTGAGTGTGTTCAGCTCCAGGTTGTTAAGACCGCACAAGACAGCCAGCTCCTTAACCTCCTGTTTGTTAGCAGACTCGTCACCATCTTGAATGAGGCAGATGACTGTGGTGCCATCTGCAAACTTCCGGAGCTTGACAGAGGGGTCTTTAGATGTGTAGAGGGAGAAAAGTAGTGGGGAGAGAACACAGCCCTGAGGAGCTCCAGTGCTGATCGTACTGGTGGTGAATGAGAATTTTCCCAGCCTCACTAGCTGCTGCCTGTCTGTCAGGAAGTTGGTGATCCACTTACAGATGGAGGTGGGGACGGAGAGCTGAGTTAGTTTGGGCTGAATGAGTGATGGGATGATGGGGTTAAAAGCGGAGCTGAAGTCTACAAACAGGATCCTCACATAAGTCCCTGGTTTGTCCAGATGCTGCAGGATGAAGTGCAGTCCGATGTTGTCATCCACAGACCTGTTTGGTCTGTAGGCAAACTTGGAGGTCCAGTAAGGGTCCCAGGGGGTCCAGAATTCATCAAAAATATCTTAATATCTTAAATTGTGTTCTGAAGATAAACAAAGCTTTTACATGCCTGGAACAACATTATTGAGTGATTATTACATTACATTAAGTGATTATTGACTATTTTAATTTTGGGGTGGAGTAAACCTTTAAGGTCTGTGGAACGCTGTCAGTTCCTATTCAATTCAGTCACTCTACATTGCTATGGGAATTAAACTTTCCTCAAATGCTACTGAAGCCTTATTGAATCACGCCAGTGAAACTGGCCAATGGCGTTCAAGCTCACGGATTATGAGCAGGAATCCCACTCTATATAAGAGTCCATCCATTCAGAATCTTTTCCTTCAGCCAACCTTCTACGTGAAGCAAGAAGCCAATCAACTAGATCCTGGAGACCCACTGCTCTGCATATTTTGTATGTCTCCCTTATCTGACACACACAAGTCTCTCCTAATAAGCTGATGATCTGAATCAGGGGTGTTAAATAAGGAAGACATACAAAATGTGCAGAGAGGTGGGTTCCGAGGACCAGGATTGAAAACCAATGAACTAGAATACTCACTATGATCTACACGCTGCAGTGGACTAGAGATAGACCGATATATCGGTTGAACGATATTTTTCCCGATATTTAAGCATTTTACCATAATCGGATATAAAAAAAAACGATATATCAAAACCTTTACATTTTTTTTATTTTTATTTGTCACATACACAATTATACAGAGTATAACCAGCAGTGAAATGTGTTCTCTGTATTTGACCCATCCAAGTGCACACACACTTGGAGCAGTGGGCACTGTTCACTCCAGCACGACCACCGCATGTAACTTTTAACAAGATTCACTTGTTTGAAACACGCTAAACTATATTAACATTTACTATATAACCATTATTTCGCCAATAAACATCTAAATAAATACATCTCTATCGAAATTAATTATTTATTATCTCCGCAAGCGATTGCAGTTTGAGAATAGTTCTGTGTAAATGCATAGATTAACCGCGCTGTCAGCAGTTTTCATAATTTAGAATGACAAAAAAACATTTTAATAATTCTGATAAAACGTGCCAGTTAAGAAATGCAATAAAATACGATGTTTTGTTTGTTTTAGCTTATTTCAATATTCCAGAGAATATTATTCAGTTAATTAACATTATCCAGTGAATTATTCTCCACTCTTTAGTCTATTAAACAGCGTTTGAACCTAAAACTGTAGTTTAAAATGAAGTTGATATGACTTCTGTCCTTTATTTTCTCCATTTGAAAACATTAGACATTATTTTGCTTATTGTTAATATCAGTGTTGCTGATGATGCTTTTATAAATAAAATGTTTTTATTGTTGTAATTTTAAGATTAAATTTTACATGAAAATGTTAATTTTCAACAGTTTTTGTTGTTGTTCAGATGACTGAAAGGAGGAAAAACCAAAGCGAAGAATGGACTTACTTCACTCAGTTATTTATTTACTTTATAACAGTAAATAAATATCGGTTCTGCATATCGGTTATCGGGTACATAAACGTACAAAAATCGGTATCGGTTATAAAAAAATAAATATCGGTCGATCACTACAATGGACACACCTTCTCTTCCCCTGCTGTGTTCCGTGAGCTTCAGGTTCAGACTAGGATGACTAGCGATTGCCTCTTCTGCGTGGAGCCAATCAAATCTTCTGATGGTTAAACGAATTGTATCCTAACAAGACAAAAAAAAGACATTTTGTAAATTTGTATTTTCTCTGTGACCCTTTTCCCTCCTTGTTAAACGAATTGTGTGTCTTAATATAAGCTAATTTATATAAATTCAAATCAAAGTCAATCAATTCAAGACTCTTGGCAAGATTAATAAAATTACAAATACAATGTTTGAAATGTGAGATTTGGAAACGAGATCTAAATTTAGCAGGAACAGTCATGAAGAAAATTATTCAAAGCGGACGGCGGATGAACAAAGAGTGAATATATATCGGGAGCGGGTGGGTGCGGGATATAACCATTGCTGAAATTCTGCAATGTGAAAAGGTGTACAGTAAACAAGCTAAAAAAAACAGAACTACATATTTACAAGCTGTCAACCCCCAAAACAAGCGTTTAAAGACTCAAAAGTAGAGCGCAATGTGTCATATTACTGAGAACTGTGCCCACTAGAGGGAAACGTAATCGGTGACAGGAACCATTCATTATTTTTACGATCAAAGGATTATTTCACCAACCTATCAGAACCTGATGGCCGAATGTGAAATACCCTGACATCTACAAATATTTGTGTCCTCAAACTTTTCTGGGTCAACAGCTTAAAAAAGTTTGTTTACTGTACACCTTGTCACAAAGTTGTTTTGTTTTTTGTTATAAATCAGAAATGACAAGGAGGACGCTTCCCACATTTGAAAGACAATGGAGAGCATTGGATTATCCCCCCACCCCGGTGTGGGTGTGGCCTAAATGCACTCCGTCTCTGTATGATAATATTATGAGACCTGACATGAGTTAACATTTAGTTTTTTTCTCAAACTGCCTTGCTTTCCTGTGTTTCAGCCTCAGAAGACTTCTTTGATAGTCTGACTGTTGAACAAGAGTTTATGACTGGAGTAGACACAGACAAGGTGTGAATGGATCTATTGAACTAAATGTCTTGCAAGACACTGTCCTGCACTTACTTTTTCCAAAGTATTACTTTTATGTCTAAATATAATGGACCATACTTGTTCAAATAGAAAGTAATGAAATTTAATGTACAAGTCCACTTACTTCCTTTAATATTTTTAAATAATT
The DNA here is from genome assembly GCA_027564155.1 of Gymnocypris eckloni scoliostomus. Classification (NCBI taxonomy): domain Eukaryota; kingdom Metazoa; phylum Chordata; class Actinopteri; order Cypriniformes; family Cyprinidae; genus Gymnocypris; species Gymnocypris eckloni. The sequence goes on along the minus strand of CM050414.1, from coordinate 42,694,744 downwards.
TTAGAAATATGAGAAAAATAACTTGTTTATATGGCACACTTATTATCTGGGGTTAGATAATATTTTAGATGTATTTATTTGTTCAGCGTGTTTTTTTTTATTGTGATTTTACTCTCAGGTCAGCACATATATAGAAGACTGCATAGCACAAAAAGACCCTCTGATAAAAATCCTGCGACTGGTGTGCATGCAGTCTGTCTGTAACAACGGCCTCAAACAGAAAGTCCTGGACTACTATAAGAAGGAGATCCTTCAGGTTGGATATAGGACATTTCTTTGTGGTTTGCTGTTATTTCATTTTAGATAGATTTTGTGAATCAATAACAGTGAATTTGAATCATATGTGCCTTCACAACAATCACATTGCAACATTGATGTCACTGAATTTATGTTAGAGTTGTTCTACAGTAAATGCCATAAACATTACTATGTTTGTGTTTTGCTGGTTTAGACATATGGTTACAAGCACATTCTGACCCTCAAGAACTTGGAAAATGTTGGGTTAATCAAACCTCAAAGCACCATGAGAAACAACTACCCCACAATCAGGAAAACACTCAAACTGTGGATGGAGGATGCCAATGAACAGGTTTGACCTGTCATGTATTTTTAGTTAGGTTCTCTGTTTTTATATAACTGAAAATAGCCAGCACTGGTCAAATTATACACCCAAATTCACACCAGTGCTTTGAACTAATGGACACTTTTCCCATTTCCTGGAATCTCCAAAATATTCAAGGTTTGGTAAACTTTTAAGAGTGAAAAGCATTTTTATTTAGTGCATAAATACATAAATGTATTTGTAGTATACTTAGCATGAAGTAAATGGATTTCAATAATATTTTGCTATTTATTTTTCTACTAGGGTGAACTTGACATACATTCATTAAATCACCTTGTGAGCAGTTAGTTAAAAGTGGTTGTAAAGATGCCTTAGAAAATTGCAGTTTGTTTTGCATAGGTATAAGTACACAGTTTACACACATTTGCCTGATGTGATGACATTAAAGCCTATCGTTTTTAGCTGTTTGAATTCCAAGTTTACTATGCCACATCTAAGAACAACATGTTATTTGTGATTTTGGGAATGGCTAATGCGTGTTTTTGGGAATGGCTAATGCGTGTTAACTGTCCTTTAGAACCCCAATGACATCTCGTATGTGTACAGTGGCTATGCGCCACTCAGTGTTCGTCTGACACAAGTGCTTGCACGTCCTGGTTGGAGGAGCATAGAGGAGGTGCTGAAGATGTTGCCTGGTCCACACTTTGAAGAAAGACAGCTAGTTCCCACAGGCCTTCACAAGAAACGTAAGTAATGACTGTTGACATGATTTACTTCATAAAATGATGGTCATTCTAGTTCAGTAAAACCATCGTAGTCTTAACCATTTTAAAATGTACTCCCACAAGCAAAAACCAAGGAAAGAGCAGACTGTGTGCTTTATCTTAGTATGCATGAACAGAACACTTCGATTTGTGATGCGCTAAATAAATGTCATTTTTATACATCTGTTTATCTTTAGGGTGTACTTTTTTATTTAAAAACAATCTAAACAATTATGTATTTATAATTATGTAATTCCTGTAGAATTGTGTCTGGCCCAAAAAAAACTTGAGTTTCAAAATACATTACAATGGATCAGATACCTTTTATAACATTATTTAAAGCAAATATATAAAAAAGGATACAGCTCTCTATGTAAAGCTGGATATATTATGTACATGTATGTACAACTTTTCATGTGCTACACTTAAATATGCTGTATAGCAAATCTCAACTGCCTGTTTGCTTGTATTGTAACAAAAGGTAAACTATATTATCACACAGCTCTAATTTGTGAAATTTGACCATAAGGTATGAGGACATTATGATGTTATTATTATATTATTTCTGTCAAACTGCTTTGAAAGCGTAGTGTATACATATAAGCACTGTATAAATAGGTCTTGATGCATATGGTTGTAACATTTCTGTTTTGATAATTATTGAGACCATTCTCCTTCTCTTTAATTTGCAGGTCAGCCAGGAGAAAACAGAACCACCCTTGTCTTCTTCCTTGGCGGTGTGACGTATGCTGAAATCGCTGCTCTGCGGTTTTTGTCTCATATGGAAGATAGTGGGACTGAGTACATAATTGCAACCACCAAACTTATCAATGGCACCAGCTGGATAAAGTCTCTCATGGACAATCCTGAGGAAAACTTACCTTAAAGCTGCCACACGGATCCTGTTATCTGTCTGTCATAAACCCAGACTTTGTTTTGTGTATATAGAATGCAAGTTACATCAAACTGTGTTGCTGTTTTGTCTGATAATTTTTTAATGATTATAGGAGGGGTTGATATTGCTGTTGCTTTTTGCGATACTAATTTATTTGTGAGAAAACATATGTGAAAACAGCCACCTGCATCTAATCAAAGCAGCAAAGTTTGTGAGTCAATGGGTTATGCAGTGTATAAATGTACTAATGTGATATATAACCTGCTTCATCAGACAGCATTTATTTCCAGAAACCACCAGAAATTATTTGGCATGCAATGGTATCTATTTTTTTTTTTTGATAATGCATTCCAGGTCAAGATCAAACGGACTATGTCGGCTTTAGCACATTTATGTAATAATTTGTTCATCCAAATGAATAAATTGAATTAAATATTAAACTCCTTTACAAGACTGAAAGAGAGCACGACACATTATTCAGTGAATTGTATAGACAAATGTAAAATGTTATAAATAATCAAATTTAAATTTGAATGCCTAATAAATACCAACTCAGTTCTTAAATTTGAAGCGAGGTATCAAACCTGTAAATTTAAATTTAACAAAATACAATTAAAATAACTTGGAATTTAAAGATGGTACTCCAGGAACGTGATTGGAAACCACTGCCCATAAACAACTCACACCAAATGCAGATGTTAGGAATTAAAATACAGAATATTATAACAGTTGATTTAAATGATTAAAATGATTGCAGTCGCTGCATTAATTTTTTTGTTATAGTGTTGTTAAATATGTTATGTTTTGATTTTTTTCTTATATTTTTCTAATCTCATTTGCTATGAGAAAACTGTCGAGTGTAGATATGGTATTATAAGTAATCTGCCACCTTGGGCTCTAGATAGTTACATTACTATTCACAATGTCCAGTAGAGGAAACACATTATCATTATCTAGACTATAACTATACATTGTCAAGACAGCGTCATAAAACAGCACAAAATCACAACCCTTAAATTTGCACCTTTTTTGTTGGGCTTTTCAGTGGTGTTATCTAACATGCTCTCAGAGCTTTAGAGCAGTTGATCACAGCTGATATCAGTCTTATTCTATCCTAATCTCATATGTTGTATTTCTTGAGGTCCAGCTCATTCAGCACCTCCTCTGACATCTGAAGCATGTAGGCAGTTGTTGATCACTGAGCAGGAGAGAGATTTTTCTGTTTGTCTGATTTAACAAACTGCTGAATCTCTCTTGATAGAGTCTGATCTTTCTCTTCCAGCAGACAAAGGAACAGATTGATGGATCTTTCAGTAGAAAGTCTTAAGCTGTAGACCCAGCAGAAGATGGGTATTTGGCACATAATGTAGAGGCTTCTTGTTCTTCTGATGTGTGAGATGATTCTCTTCCTGTAATATTCCTCTTTCTGAGGCTCACTGAATCCCTGTGATGTATTTTGAGGGGACCCGAGTGGCTGCTGCTGGTCTAGAGGTGATCCAGATGAGAGTAGAGGGAAGCAGGTGTTCTCTGATGAGGTTTGATATCACTGCACCCCCCTGATGAAGACTCGTTCACATCACAGACCTTCTCACTGTCTGAAAACATGTGTAATTCTGCTTTCATCAAGACCATCAAAAATGAACACTTTACACTCCTCATAACTAATAACTTTGATTACAGATCTTGAAGTTCAGGATGAAAGTCCAGCAGAAGCCTGTAAAGACTGCACTGATGATCTTGAATGAAGTTCAGCTAAAGAAATGGAAGCACAAACATTAAATCAACATCCTGATTGGCTTTTCCCTCTGCCCGGTCCAGAATAAACTTCTGTACAGACAACATTTCTGATTGCAGTATACTTTTAGTAAGAAAAGTCTTGATTTGATCTTTCTTCTCACATAATCCTGGTTCAAGCAAGGTTTTAAAGATGTCATTGCAGCAGAATTGAGTGTCTTGTGTTCTGGTTGTTTTCTCCAACTGTAAAACTTCACGTTCTTCACAATTCACCCCTTCTCTCCCTGTATGATGTACAGATGTGTTCAGGAGGGTTTGAATCTCTTAAAGTTTGATTTCCTCAAATAAACTCTCGTACTTATTCTTCTTGCTGGTTTTGAGGAGGTCTTTTGCTCTTTTTAGGTCTCCAACCAGAACCTGCTCACAAACTCATCTGTAATGAACCTGGATCAGTTTGTCAGTGCAGAGAGACCTGACATGTTATATGTCAAAAACAGAAGTGAAACATTCACATAAAAGTCCATAAGAATTAGCTAATTCTCTTAATGTGTCAAATGTATTGAATTGTCACTTTTCATTGATATAGTAATCTTTACTGGAGATGTGATTCTACTGATAGATAGAGCAAACTAAGATGTGAAAATATGTAAGGAACCAGCATATCTTTGTTTATCCTTCTGTGCTGCAAAGGCTATTATGAATCTCATGTCTCACTTGAGGTCAGAGGTCACTGCTCCACCACTGAATTCAGGTGGCACACCCATGACACGTTACTCTTCATAGACACTTACCTGGGTTCTGGGGGTTCTGCTTGCTTAGTCTGATCTGAAACCCCTTCTACTTTCTTATAAATACTCAGTTTAGAGGCAGCGGAGTTGGCTGACATTAGGCCTGCAAATACATACATCTTAAAATTAATCAAAATAATCTACATAATAAATAAGTCATATAAAATAACTCTTTACATGTAGCTTCAGTTGCAGAAGCTCTTTCTCAAGCATCTTATAAGCTACACACACATTTGTTACTTAAAAAAAAAATGTGTATGTCGTAATAATATATTCCAGGTATTATTTTAATTATCTGTAGTACGATGACAATAATACTAACGTTAATTATTTTATTTTAAATGTTTTATGTTTAACGTTTCACATGTATATAATGTTACACTTACTACTAATATGTGGTGATCGGTGGTTTTAGCTCATTGTCACGAGCACAAAACTACTTTTTTATTCATTCAAACGTTATTTTTGCAGCCACGTGTGTGACGTATGTGGTGACGTTCGTCGACCAATCTAAACCAAAACTTCCAACTGATTTAACGGTCACTACCGATCGAAATGTAAAGAAAAGAGGATTTTCAAGCGTACAAGCTAAGCAAGGTTAGTGAAATACACACAAATTATCCTAACAATGGTAACTTAGCTATATGAATGTATGTTTGCTTTTTTACTTGATTCCGAAAGGATTTTAAGCTATCCACTTGCTGGTTGAATTCAAAAAAAGGACGGTGAACTTAACTGTTACTGTTTTCTATCTTAACTTACTGGTCAAAAATGACATAGACATAAGTGTAGCAAATGTTATGGTGTTCCAGAAATAATAGCGCAGATTTGATTGCAGATGAAACTTGAAGACCCGCATGAGACCAGGGAGCTGGAGGACGAGGTGTCTGTTCATTCTCCCAAACAGCACAATGTCCGTGCGTGGAATGCGTTCATTTCCATAACATGCCTGGCATCGGTAACTCTGTCTCTGTATGAGGTAAGATATTTTCAGACATTTGACTGTTAAGCCTGTTTCACACACAACGTTACTCCGTTTGCGGTGCGTATTTTTTTCCGCACCCATGTTAAAGATCAGAGCCAGCGTTGCCAGATAGGATGGACGATATCTAGCCCAAAACCCGCCAAAAAAACCCTCCAAAAATAAGAGCCATTTTTATAACTCATTAAAACAAAATAAAGACGAGAAGATAATATCATTATAATGCTATATACATTTCATGGATCAGTCAAAATAGCAATCAAGAAATTAACCAATACCCTTGAAAAAACACACGCATCATTTCCAATGTCAACAGTCATAATTTAAATGAAAAAAGTGCATAATATAAGTGATCGAAATTAGCAACATAGGTATTTCACACTCGTTCATGCACACACCATGACAGTCAAAACTGTGTCAGTCATTGATGCATACTGTATGGTAATCCAACAATAAAAAAACAAAACAATAATGCGCTTACCTTCATGTCGCTCTATAATTTCACACAGACCTAGAGGAAGTAGTCTTTTGTTAAGTTCATATTGAACATAATATAGAACTTTGCACAGTCAAAACTAACTAGTCCTTTCAAGGATCTGGACTGTTTCAAAGAAAAAAGACAGGATCGTATATAAATAGATTTTGATTTAAATAATTTAACTGAGCTCTGATTTCGGGGTTGGAGTGATAGAGCCTTCCTGTCATCTATCCCTCAACAGGTGTAATTCACGTTTTGAGATCGAACCATCAAATGTATATAAATGTATTATGATCATCACGTATACAGTTATCCATTCAAAATCAGATCCGTTATCGTGCTAAAACCCTGTCACTTATGAATCATCACGTCTGTCTGCTGATCCTAGTGATTGGCTAAAAGTGCGGCCGCAACGTCAACATCAGCACCAGTCGTCTATGCAGTGTGCTTGCATTTAGTAACCTTGTGATGACTGATTGGATGCAGTATATGCACACTTGGGCTTGTATGTTAACCAATTATCCTATATAATTTGTATGTTTGAAAACCACCAAACTGACCCCAAACCAGCCCAAATTTTGTCCAACCGCCCAAGCCAATATTTACCCGCACAATCAAATTCAAAACCGCCCAATATGGCAACACTGATCAGAGCGTTCACACTTCATGGGGTTGCGGTAAAATCGCTAATTTGATTTCAAATCCAAACGTTGTTAGCCTCACGCTGAAAGTGCTTTTTAGCATTGTGATCCTCTTTTATCACAGTACAGTTACACAATGTTTCATGGACATATTCACATTTAAACTCAATTAATATAAACTACATATTAAATGCATTTGGCTTCTAGATTTGTATATTAAGTTGCTCAAGTAAGTGCAAACACTTTTAAACCTGTATCCTGTTTTCTGAGTAACATTGAGAATATCACTATATATTGTTGCGACACCGCCGCCACGACCAGCCTGACGAGGCTCATGCTTATAACAATAGCTTGGTGGAGTAGATTTATTTAGACCAAAATAATAATTTGTTTTTACATCAAAACTATTATCTGAGATCATTTCATTTACAATAACTGCTTTGGGTGTGAGTGACCGGATGTTTAGGAGCCCAAGCTTTAAAAATAGTTTTTGTTAATTTATTTAGCATTTTTCTGGTTTAATCATGATCAGATTTTTTCTAAATCCTGCATTAAATGTATATTTTTATATAGGGATCTCTTCCCTCACCTACCCATTTCTCATCTCTGGATGTGAATGCTGCTACTGATAATTTATGCTCTACCGTAAACTCCTGTCTAGACGACATTTGTCCTCTCTCCTCCAGGCCAGCACGGACTGCCCCTTCTAACCCCTGGTTATCTGATGTTCTTCGTGAACATCGGACCAGACTCTGAGCGGAGAGAAATGGCGAAAATCAAACGATCCGTCGGACCTGAGAATGTATCAATCGTTGCTTTCATCTTTCTCCGCTGAAGTCCACACTGCCAAATCGTCACATTTCCATAACAAGATCAACAATGCTCCAGATATGCGTAATCTCTTCAGAACATTTAATTCTCTCCTCTGTCCGCCTTCACCACCTCCCACCACTTCTATCACAGCTGATGACTTTGCAACTTTTTTTACAGAGAAAACTAAAGCAATCAGTAGTCAGTTTTCACCTCAACTCACACAGGACCTCCAACCAACTAGATCCACTGCTCAAACTCCCATCTTCTCCTTCTGTCCCCTCACTGAGGCGGAAGTATCCAAACTTCTCCTCTCCAGCCATCCTACAACATGTCCTCTAGACCCAATCCTCGCACCTTCTCCAAGCAATCTCTCACACTCTTACCAGCACTCACACACATCATCAACACATCTCTCCTCACAGGCATCTTCCCCACTGCATTCAAGCAGGCTCGGGTAACACCACTGCTCAAAAACCTACATTAAACACTTCTCTTTTAGAAAACTACAGACCTGTCTCTCTCTTCCATTCATAGCCAAAACACTCGAACGAGTTGTCTTCAACCAGGTCTCATTGTTTCTTTCACAGAACAACAAACTGGACGCTAAACAGTCAGGTTTCAGGAGTGGCCATTCAACTGAGACTGCGCTACTCTCAGCCATTGAAGCCCTGCGAATTGCAAAAGCCGATTCCAAATCATCAGTCCTCATTCTGCTGGATCTGTCTGCCGCTTTTGACACTGTCAATCATCAGATCCTCCTGTCCACCCTCTCATCACTGGACATCACTGGGATTCCACTTTGCTGGTTTGAATCGTATCTCACTGGTCGGTCTTTCAGGGTGGCCTGGGGAGGGAAGGTATCCAAAGCACATAAATTGGTCACTGGGGTTCCCCAGGGATCGGTTCTTGGACCCCTCCTTTTCTCCACATACACTACATCACTGGCTCCCATTATACAGGCACATGGCTTCTCCTACCATTTCTACGCTGATGACACACAGCTCTATCTCTCATTTCGACCAGATGATCCAACGGTAGCTGCATGGATCTCAGGCTACCTGGCGGACATCTCGGCATGGATGAAAGAACATCATCTACAGCTCAACCTTGCAAAGACTGAGCTCCTTGTCTTCCCTGCAACTCCAACTCTACAGCATGACTTCACGATTCAGTTAGGTTCATCAACAATTTCCCCATCAGCTTCAGTCAGAAATCTTGGTGTAATCTTTGATGACCAGCTGACCTTCAAAGAGCACATTGCAAAAGCCTGCTCGATCTTGCAGGTTTGCACTACACAACATCAGAAAGCCGATTCCAAATCATCAGTCCTCATTCTGCTGGATCTGTCTGCCGCTTTTGACACTGTCAATCATCAGATCCTCCTGTCCACCCTCTCATCACTGGACATCACTGGGATTCCACTTTGCTGGTTTGAATCGTATCTCACTGGTCGGTCTTTCAGGGTGGCCTGGGGAGGGAAGGTATCCAAAGCACATAAATTGGTCACTGGGGTTCCCCAGGGATCGGTTCTTGGACCCCTCCTTTTCTCCACATACATTACATCACTGGCTCCCATTATACAGGCACATGGCTTCTCCTACCATTTCTACGCTGATGACACACAGCTCTATCTCTCATTTCGACCAGATGATCCAACGGTAGCTGCATGGATCTCAGGCTGCTTGGCGGACATCTCGGCATGGATGAAAGAACATCATCTACAGCTCAACCTGGCAAAGACTGAGCTCCTTGTCTTCCCTGCAACTCCAACTCTACAGCATGACTTCACGATTCAGTTAGGTTCATCAACAATTTCCCCATCAGCTTCAGTCAGAAATCTTGGTGTAATCTTTGATGACCAGCTGACCTTCAAAGAGCACATTGCAAAGACTGCTCGATCTTGCAGGTTTGCACTACACAACATCAGAAAGCCGATTCCAAATCATCAGTCCTCATTCTGCTGGATCTGTCTGCCGCTTTTGACACTGTCAATCATCAGATCCTCCTGTCCACCCTCTCATCACTGGACATCACTGGGATTCCACTTTGCTGGTTTGAATCGTATCTCACTGGTCGGTCTTTCAGGGTGGCCTGGGGAGGGAAGGTATCCAATAGTGATGCACCGATCATGATTTTTCGTGGCCGATTCCGATACCGATTTTTTTCAAGCAAACTGGCCGATTCCGATTCCGATACCGATTTTCTTTCCTTTAAGCAACCAACAAGAAATAATAAAAGATTCTAACACAAATAAAGTGGTTATATAGTGAATATAGATTTGATTTAACATGTATAATATTTAATTGTTTAAAAAATATATATATTTAAGAAAAAGTTGCCCCCAAATTCATGTCTGTGGTGTTTCAACAATGGATGTCACCCCTTTAAGAAAAGGGAGAATTCTATTTGGACTACTTCCTATGTGTAACGGTCACTGCAGGTGCTGGTTGATCTGAGGGGTGCATGGGGAGTACATTCTTTCTTATACATTTTGAAGCTAGCTAAATCTCTGACAATTTCATGTGTTGTCATTAGTGTATGTGGTGTTATGTTGATAACTTGCAGATCTGGCATATTTTAATAAAAAAAAATATAAATACATGTTGATATTTCCAAAATGTCCCCTGATCTTGAAATCATCATGATGGTAGCCTCCATTTTAGAAATGTCTAAGCTGATTTGTATGTGGTGTTACTGTCTCTGGTGTTAATGCATTTTCTGGTAACACAGAGCCTTTAGTAACTTGCATTATAAGGTCTGTGGTGTTATAATTACGTCTGTGGTGTTACTTCAATATGACATAGTGGCTGTGTCACAAGTTTTTGATTAAAATTATTTACAATTCAAAATGTTCTTAAGCTTTTATTTTAATGGATATAGCATATTAAACAAATTTTAAATGCCTATTAATATATTTTATTAGAAAAAACAAACAAGCATCTTTACAAATTCTGCCTCTCATGTTCAACTGGTCAACCCCAGTTGAAGATGGACCAAGATGGTTTTTAAATTGGGTTGAAACTACATAAAACTGGCCTTAAATGAAAACATTAACAGTAACCATGTGAAATTAAAGGCAACATTTGCATAGTTACAATCTAAACAACACAACCAACACACATTCAACAGTCCAAACAAAGATGTTACTTAATCAACATTTGTTGTCATTTTTAAAATTGGTGTAAAGAAAAAGGTATTTACCAGTGAAACTAAATAAAACCAAAGTAGGCTATATAAATAAATTATTCCAAAATGTTAAATCAAATAATGTTTAGTGCACCGAGCAAAGCAAAGATGCTACAGCTCGTGCTTGTTAAACCGAATTAAGTCAATGTAATTTTAAGGTAAAATAAAAATAATAATCTTGTACAGAACTGACGCTTTATACGTTTGAACGTTTTATTCTTTACAAAAGTAGCATTTCAGCTTTGTCACAAGTTGGTTTGTTTCTTTTCTCATCCAACACGTGAGAAGCTGCGCTGAACAACTGTTCACGGTCTATTCTTGTGCAGGGCGTGGACAGATACGCCAAAATTCTAGTGATGGGAAGTTCGGATCATTTTACCGACTCGGACCTTTGAGTCTCGTTTAAGATGAACGAACGACTCGAAAAACCAAGACTCGAAACAGGTGAACTAATTCCAGTACAGAACCTTTAGGATGGTGCGCATGCGCGACTGAACGAATCACTCCCTCAAACGACTCGTTCTTCTCGAGTCTCATTAAAGATCCGTTCAAAATGAATGAATCGTTCAAGACCGACCCATCACTAGCAACTTCAGCTAGAGCAGCAAAGGAAAGCGGCTCTTATTTGTGTGCCAGTAATGTTACACCAACGGCAGTTCGCTTGTTGTATCTGTTTTTCTGTGTTTGTTGTGCTCCTGCCGAATGTCTTCCACACAAATGACATGTTCGCACTTCGGAAAATCGGCCGAAAAAAGACAAAAACCGGCCGGTTGCCGATCGCGCATTATAAGCAAAAACCGGCCGGTTCCGATCTTTGGCCGGTCAACCGGTGCATCCCTAGTATCCAAAGCACATAATTTGGTCACTGGGGTTCCCCAGGGATCGGTTCTTGGACCCCTCCTTTTCTCCACATACACTACATCACTGGCTCCCATTATACAGGCACATGGCTTCTCCTACCATTTCTACGCTGATGACACACAGCTCTATCTCTCATTTCGACCAGATGATCCAACGGTAGCTGCATGGATCTCAGGCTGCCTGGCGGACATCTCGGCAAGGATGAAAGAACATCATCTACAGCTCAACCTGGCAAAGACTGAGCTCCTTGTCTTCCCTGCAACTCCAACTCTACAGCATGACTTCACGATTCAGTTAGGTTCATCAACAATTTCCCCATCAGCTTCAGTCAGAAATCTTGGTGTAATCTTTGATGACCAGCTGACCTTCAAAGAGCACATTGCAAAGACTGCTCGATCTTGCAGGTTTGCACTACACAACATCAGAAAGATCAGGAACTTTCTGACAGAGCATGCTGCACAACTTCTTGTCCAGGCCCTTGTCATTTCTAGACTGGACTACTGCAATGCTCTTCTGGCTGGACTTCGATCAAACACAATCAAACCTCTACAAATGATTCAGAATGCGGCAGCACGACTTGTCTTCAACGAGCCCAAAAGAGCCCATGTTACACCTCTCTTTGTCTCCTTGCACTGGCTACCAGTTGCAGCTCGCATCAAGTTTAAGACACTGATGCTTGCATATAGAACAACCACAGGCTCAGCACCCACCTACTTCCACTCACTATTACGAATTTACATCCCTCCAGAAGTCTGAGATCTGCTAGTGAGCGACGCCGTGGTACCATCACAGAGAGGCTCAAAATCACTCGAGAACATTCTCGCTCACCATTCCTGGCTGGTGGAATGATCTTCCCACCCCCATCCGGACTGCTGGATCCCTGTCAATCTTCAAGCAACAACTGAAAACTCATCTCTTTCAACTCTACTTGACTTCTTCATAAAAAAAAATCACTTTTTCAAAATCTTCATCTTTCTCTTTATCTTTCTCTCCTTCCCTTGCTAGCTTGTACGTATTTGAACAATGCCTGAGACTTGGTGTTATGGGCACTTCCTCTGTCTGTTTGCCTCTTCTAGATTAATCGCTTTATGTATTCCCCAATTGTAAGTCGCTTTGGATAAAAGCGTCTGCTAAATGACTAAATGTAAATGTAAATTTAACATACTGTATATAATGTGTTTACAAACAATTTTCAGAATTGACTTTACACAGACTTTATGAAGTGAGTTCGGAGTAAAAACATGTTATTAAATATGGCATTTTCACGTGCTTTCAGATGGAGCAGCATTTTTACTATACAGAGCCTTAGTTCACTGAGAAGCTACGCAAACAGCGTTCATTATCGAACAAATATTTTTCCGATTTCATAATCACGCAATTAAGTCTGCGGTTATGAACACGGTATTGCTTAGCTTGTCAGTCAAGTACGGCTCTGTGTATTAAATGCTGCTCCATCTGAAAGCACGTGATGGAGATTGACTACTGATTACAGAACCGGCTTTACTGACATGATTTCTGAGGTCAGGGGAGTGAGGTTTACACACAGCCCTTACTGGCATACACCCATTACACATGCATGCACAATTTGCAGCTTTAATCACCTTTTTTGGTAATTTCATGACTTAACTGACGACAGACTCGTGTGCAGTTTCTTGTGCGCTTATTTATGAAGACGCGATCAGAGCGTGCGCCGTGAGCACTGTGACGACTGACAGGACAGGAAAGATTGTTTTACTGACATATAGCCTAACAGCATCTCATTGTTCTACTGAAGATTATTTGGCTCGTGTACCTTTTCCGCACTCATTTGACTTGCGCCTGGCGCTGAGGCAAAGCTGCAGTGCGCGTCTGAAAAGTCTCGTTGGATGTGGATGCAAAAAAACACACCGGTTCCGCGTCTTAATAAAGGCATTTCTTGTCAAGAAAAAGGGGACAAAAACTGCAGTTTTGAGCAGGGTGGCCAAGCTTAGATCAGTGGTGGCACTGCTGCACGGATGAACAAGTGATCACAACATTGTGATCGCACACCTCAAAGGTTGAGGAATGAAACAGACAAATCATTTTCATTTAGGAATAGAATCACGTTGGTGTTTGAATCATGTTCACGATATTTAACGATCTATTAAATGAATGTCATGTTGGTGGTGAGACCTCTCTTGCAACATGTTTAGCTATCACAGATATTATACTTAGCTTTTTTGGCGTCTGATCGCAAATGCAGCCAAACTTTGGAGGCTTAGATTAGCGAGCAAGGTCCTGGCAGATTGCTAGGTCACACAGGTCATCACAGATGAAGAAAAAAATAGCATAGGAATCGATAAGAGGAATTTAAATTTTAATTTGACAACAAGTATCCGATTCCTGACCTTAAGTATCCGATTCTGGAATCGGAATCGATTTTCGATTCCCAACCCTACCAACCATCAGACTCTGCTTGTATATATATATATATATAGCACTGCAGACTGTTGAGGTCTGCAGTCCAAATCGTATTTTAAATCCCCCAAGTTAAAGGGGGTGTGTTTCAATAGGTTTAACTATAATATCAAATAGATCCTCTGTTAGACACACTCATTCTGAACAGGTCTGCACTATGTCTCAGTGGTTTGATGACTCTGACTTTTAAGTAAGATGCAGAGAATCATTCTTGATCATTAATTGATCTATTCAACATAACATAGCTAATCATTCTTTTCAATTCTTTTTTTTTTCAGCTGTTTTTCAACTCTACTGTCCCAGGGATCATCTTCACGAGATACTCTCTTGATCTGATCTTCATCTTTAACATCATTTCACGCTTTTACATTGGATACGAAAGTCATGGAGTGGTTATAACAGACCCTAAAAGAGTCCGGAAAAAATACCTTAGTACATGGTTTTTTCTGGATCTCTTTTCCGTTTTACCCCTTGAAACATTAACAATGGCTTTCTCTCAGCTGCATTTTATGCATGCCAATAGATGTCTGAGATTGGTCAGATTGTTTGGTATAATATGTAAGTTATTTGTTTATATACTTTAAATAATTAATTATATAATTCAGATATATACACCTGCTAATGTTTTTTGTGGGATTCTAGCCATGTTCAGTAAGGAACCAGACACCAACAAACTTCATCTAACAGCTTTCAAAGTGTTTTCCATCATGTTCCTATGTATACAAGCCTCAGCATGCCTTTGGTAAGCCTGATAAATGGAATACTATTATATTTTTAATGGGTCCTTTTCATTGTCACTTGGGTTATCTGAAGGTATTGGCATGGAACTGTATTTTTGTCTTATCAGGAATCCTAAATTTTAGTACAGAATAACTCTGTTATTTTTAATTCCAAGATATCTCATAAAGAAAACATTGCACAGCTAGTAATGATGTTTTGTTATCCCTTCAGGTTTCGTCAGGTGTGTGAGCCCACTTATGCTGGTAATGAAAGGTATTGCCCCAAAGCGGAGAACTGGCTGCAGCTACTGCCAGAATGTACGTTTTTATTTTTCTTGTTTCATTCCCAATAACACAAAAAGGCCGTTATATTTTAGATATTAGCAAAACTATTAAAAGGGTCATATGATGCTATTCTAAAGATCATTATTTTGTGCATTTGGTGTAATGGAATATGTTGACATGCTTTAATGTTCAAAAAACACATTTTCTTTTTAAATACTGTACATTATTGTAGTTCCTATATGCCCCGCCTCTCTCAAACGCGTCGTTTTCTACAAAGCCCCTCCTTCCGACAAGTGCTCTTATTGGCCTGCTGACCCAGTGCATTGTGATTGGCTGAACACCACAAGCGCGTGTCGGAAATGTAACGCCCTTACCATAATCTTGAGCTTCAGCTTTCAAAGTAAATATAAATACAGTTAAATAATGTCCTTATTTTAACCATCAGTTCAAGCCCGGGAGTGTACACGTATGTACAGGTGCATCTCAATAAATTAGAATGTCA
Organism: Gymnocypris eckloni scoliostomus; assembly: GCA_027564155.1. Classification (NCBI taxonomy): domain Eukaryota; kingdom Metazoa; phylum Chordata; class Actinopteri; order Cypriniformes; family Cyprinidae; genus Gymnocypris; species Gymnocypris eckloni. Next base: position 42,679,098 of record CM050414.1, on the reverse strand, counting down.
TGGAAAAGTTCATGTATTTCAGTAATTCAACTCAAATTGTAAAACACATATATTAAATAAATTCAATGCACACAGACTGAAGTAGTTTAAGGGTGAATCCCAATCTGTCTTACCCTTACCCTTACCCCTTACCCTTAATTTTGCGCGTTCACTTGAGACTAAGGGCTGTCCCAATTCTCGTTTTGATCGAGGGGTTAGGGCTAAGGGGAAGGGGTAGATACCCCTTAAAACCAAGCATTTTCGCGAGCTTACTTGAAACCAATGGGTACCCAGAACACACTGCAGCCAGATCATCCAGAGAGTCCCATAAATGTAAGTATTTTTGGTATTTTATTACTTAAATAATTGATTAAAAAATTACGACAGTCTTGTTTTGTGCTCTACACAGTCCATTTGCAACCATGTTTTTAATCAAAACGTTTTTTAAATCGCTATTTTTCCACGCTAACGTTACATTGCTGATTTGCACAACAGTCCCGTATTTCTCTGACTAGAGAAAACATCACTAAAACCCACGCAATGGACATACACACTTGCAGACGGCAAGTTTGTGATCAACACTTGTCGCCTCTGGTGACATAGCAGCCAGCTAGCGACGATGTATGATGACGTAACAGTAACCAAGTGGCGTCTCATTTCATAGGGGTATGTTTTCACCCCTAGCACTTACCACTCGGTTTCGAGGGGCTAGGGGTAGGGGAAGGGGAAGGGGTAAGACAGAGAAATGGGATTCACCCTAAGTCTTTGGTTCTTTTAATTGTGATGATTTTGGCTCACATTTAACAAAAACCCACCATCTCAACAAATTAGAATACTTCATAAGACCAATAATAAAAACTTTTTTTGTGAATTGTTGGCCTTCTGGGAAGTATGTTCATTTACTTTATATGTACTCAATACTTGGTAGGGGCTCCTTTTGCTTTAATTACTGCCTCAATTCGGCGTTGCTTGGAGATGATCAGTTTATGGCACTGCTGAGGTGGTGTAACGGTTTCCCACACTCTTTGTTTAGGTTTCGTTTGTTTTCTGGGGTGCCAGACATTAATTTCATTAACTGTCATTAATTTTAAGTCGCAGATAAGGAAACGTACAAAGATCATGTGTAGTCAAATCAGTCTTACACAAAACCCATAACTTAATGAGATGAGGATTTTTACCAGCAATCAATGCAATGTACCAATAACAAGCACTGTTAAATAGAAAACACAACCCATTCCAGACAACAGGACACAAGAATTGCATTCAAATACGTATATTCAACAAAAATGAGCAAATTCAAGTCTCAAATAAAGTCTTTTGACTAAAGAGAAAAAAAAAAAACAAGCACAGACCAAAATCAGTTCAAAATTTCCAACCAAACAAATAGGCACAGAGAAAGGATGGGAACAAAATAGTGTTTTCACAAAACAATTCACAAAACAAGAAACAGTGAACAATCCACATCAAAGAGTAAAAATATTAAACAAGAAGAAAATAAATTCCCCTATCAAAAACCGTCAACAGTCAAGTCAAACAGTCATCCACAGCAGTCTTTATGGTACTCAAAGCTCCTTCTTTAATAGTCTGGTACACATTTTCCAGGACTTCCGCACTGGTACACAAGGCTGGAGACTTCCACTCCATTGATTCAATTCAGGTTTTGGAACTACTCACCGCATGGTTTTCCTGCAGCGCCGCAAGCGACTGTCTGCTAGTCACATAATGTCGAGGATAGTTTCCTTTGCATAATCCGGGAAGAGCGATCACAGTAGAATGCCGACGAAGCACACTTTTGCCGCGGATAAAACAATAAATCGCCATGGAAGTCTTCAAGAGGAACTTCGCCCGGTATGCTCAATGCCTCCCGGCTGCCTCCACCATCTTGCCGCAAGTGATGCACGTCAGCCAGATAAAGTAAAAAAAAAGGCTGGGCTAAATACGTCACCATCTTAATTCGATCATTGTAAACATGACTGTAGATCCAAAGAATATTAACATTTATGATATTGGTAGATAATGATCACAGAGTGATTTCACATATGAATGATGACCAACAACTGCAAGACAAATGAACAATTCATTGCCATTTATTTATTTCATTTTGACATCGTCACAGTGTTTATGGAAGCCCAGGTCTCTTTGAAAGTGGCCTTCAGCTCATCTGCATTTTTTGGTCTCTTATTTCTCATTTTCCTCTTGACAATACCCCATAGATTCTCTATGGGGTTCATGTCTGGTGAGTTTTCTGACCAGTCAAGCACACAAACACCATGGTAATTTAACCAACTTTTGGTGCTTTTGGCAGTGTGGGCTGGTGCCAAATCCTGCTGGAAAATCTAATCAAATCACTTTTATTGTCACATTACCACAGCACATGTGCCTTGGTGAGTGAAATTCTTGAGAGCGTGCTCCAGAAACAATTTACATATAAGACAGTACATACTTACCGACTTATACAGAAGACAATGTGCAGAATACACATACATATAGTCAGTGCACACAGTGTACTTTTTAAGACATACTTACAGTTATAAATACACATTATACACAGTATGTACACATTCTACATTATGTATACATATATACACACAATATGCAAAGGTACAGCAGATTTAACATAGGCCGGATACGCAATGTCATGGATGTGCGTTGCATGGTATCCACATTAGCCTGATAGCCTGAGGGAAAAAGCTATCCCTCAGTCGGCTAGTGCGGGATCGGATGCTGCGGAGACGTCTTCCTGAGGGCAGCAGAGAGAGCAGACTGTTGGACGGGTAGCTGGAGTCCTTGATGATCCTCCTGGCTTTCCTTATACACCGCCTGGTGTAGATGTCCTGGAGGGAGGGAAGCTCACCTCCAACAATGCGGCGGGCAGTTCGCACGACCCTTTGTAGAGCTTTGCGGTTGCCAGCGGTGCTGTTTCCAAACAGGCGGTGATGCAGCCGGTCAGGATGCTCTCAACAGTGCAGGTGTAGAATGATCTAAGAATGCTGGGGCTCGTTCCAAACTTCCTCAGCCGTCTCAGGAAGAAGAGACGTTGATGTGCCTTCTTCAGCACTGCATCTGTGTGAGCAGACCATGTGAGATCCTCGGTGATGTGAACGCAGAGGAACTTAAAGCTATTTACCCGAATCCACAGGTGTCTTGTCGATGGTGATGTGTGTGTTCTCTGCTCTGTCTCCTGAAATCCACCACCAGCTCCTTGGTCTTGTCGATGTTGAGGGAGAGGTGGTTCTCCTGACACAATTTAGTCAGGGTACTCACCTCCTCTCTGTAGGCTGTCTCATCGTTATTAGTGATCAGGCCTATCACCGTTGTGTCGTCAGCAAATTTGACGATGACGTTGGAGCTGTGTGTGGCTATACAGTCATGTTTGTACAGGGAGTACAGGTGTGGGCTGAGGACGCAGTCCTGCGGAGCACCAGTGTTGAGGACCAGGGGAGATGATGTGTTGTTGCCCATTCTGACCACCTGACTTCTGCCTGTCAGGAAGTCCAGGATCCAGTTGCACAGAGATCTGTTCAGTCCCAGAGTCTAGAGCTTTGCAACCAGTGTGGCAGGCACTATGGTGTTAAATGCTGAACTATAATCCACGAACAGCATCCTCACATAGGTGCTCTTATTTTCCAGGTGGGAGAGAGCAGTGTGCAGGGTGAAGGCAATAGCATCGTCTGTGGAACGGTTCCTACGATATGCAAATTGTAGCAGATCCAGTGAAGCAGGCAGCACAGAGCATATGTAGTCTCTGACGAGTTTCTCAAAACTCTCTTGCTGAAGATGGGTGTCAGAGCAACGGGCCTCCAGTCATTCAAGCATGTGATCTTATTTTTCTCCGGTATGGGCACAATGGTGGATTTCTTGAAGCATGAGGGAACCACAGACAGAGAGGGGGACATATTGAAAATGTCTGTAAAAACCCCGGCTAGTTGGAATGCGCATGCTCTGAGCACACGGCCTGGGATGCCATCCAGATCCACAGCTTTGCGGATGTTCACCCGTTTGAAGGATCGGGTTACATCCGCGACAAAAAGGGAGAGTGCACTCACCACTTTTGCAGCAGCCGCGGGAGCGCTCTCTGTGTGGGTGGTGTTGTGAGCCTCGAAACGTGCATAAAAAGTATTAAGCTCGTCCGGTAGAGAGGCAAAAATGTTCACAGTAGCTGGTTTATTTCCATTAAAACCTGTTATGTTGTTGATGCCCTGCCACATGCTTCTTGCGTTGTTGGTGTTGAATTGTTCTTCAACTTTGTTTTTATATTGTCGTTTGGCGGCTTTGATGGATTTCCTGAGATCGTAACTGGCTGGTTTTCGATCGTCAGTGTTACCGGATTTAAAGGCAGATTTTTGCGCTGACAAGGCTGATCGAACATCGCTGTTAATCCACGGATTTTGGTTGGGGTAGATGCGGATTGTTTTTGTCGGTACTACGTCCTCTATACACTTCCTGATTAAACACGTTACAGAATCGGCATCTTTAAAAAGCTGGTCAGCAGAAGGAAGCATGAAGTGCTCCAAAATTTATTGGTAAACGGGTGCATTGATGTTGGTTTTCAAAAAACACAATAGACCAACACCAGCAGATGACATTGCACCCCAAATCATCACAGACTGTGGAAACTTAACACTGGACTTAAAGCAACTTGTGCTATGAGCTTCTCCACCCTTCCTCCTGACTCTAGGACCTTGGTTTCCAAATTAAATACAAAACTTGCTCTCATCTGAAAAGAGGACTTTGGACCACTGGGCAACAGTCCAGTTCTTCTTCTCCTTAGCCCAGTTAAGACACCTGATGACAACTGTAGCCAAATTCCATGACACGTCTGTGTGTGGTGGCTCTTGATGCCTTGACCCCAGCCTCAGTCAATTCCTTGTGAAGTTCACCCAAATTCTTGAATTAATTTAGCTTGACAATCTCCATAAGGCTGCGGTTCTCTCGGTTGGTTTTGCATCTTTTTCTTCCACACTTTTTCCTTACACTCAACTTTCTGTTAACATGCTTGGATACAGCACTCTGTGAACAGCCAGCTTCTTTGGCAATGAATGTTTGTGGCTTACCCTCCTTGTGAAGGGTGTCAATGATTGTCTTCTGGACAACTGTCAGATCAGCAGTCTTCCCCATGATTGTATAGCCTAGTGAACCAAACCGAGAGACCATTTTGAAGGCTCAGGAAACATTTGCAGGTATTTTGAGTTGATTCACTGATTGGCATGTCACCATATTCTAATTTGTTGAGATAGTAAATTCATGGGTTTTTGTTAAATGTGAGCCAAAGTCATCACAATTACAAGAACCAAAGAGAACTACTTCAGTCTGTGTGTTGAATTTATTTAATATACGAGTTTCACAATTTGAGTTGAATTACTGAAATAAATGAACTTTTCCTCAACGTTATAATTTATTGAGTACACAAGCCACGGTTAAGACAGCTGACTCCACTGTGATGTGACCCTGTCTCTCTCTGTGTCTCTCTCTCTCTCACACACACACACATGACACGTAACTCTACACTGTGCAAAACTCTGCATTTGAACAGTCAAAAGCAAATACTTAAACTAATAACACAACTTACTTACCTTCGCTGATTCAGAAGCGCCAGATTGTCATAGCAAAGTCGGAATTGACCCCTTTTTTTTTTTAGAAATAGCCTTTGTGTATAGCCAGCCTTGTACTGTCCTAGGTTCACAAATTGGTCGTTCATAAAATGCGTAACACAAATTCGAACATTTGGGTTGTGCTGTTCTGTTGTAAATAATTTAAAACTATGATTCCTAATTGCATCTACTTTCTGAAGGCCAAATAAAGTGCTTTTGCTTTCACATAAAAACACACAGCGTCTCCTTGACATGGCTGCATCAACACTTCTGTGGTTACTGAAACCACGCTTTCTTTCTTTGCGTGAACATTTGGGTGGCATTACGCAAATATTTCCACATTGTGACGTAGACATGTGGGGGCGTTTTAATGAGGTGTTTCAGCCCAGTCTGGATCTGCCTTCTCTTTTAGATAGAATAAATCTTTTAGTGGGAGACTTTGAGCTTTGTAAGTCTGCAGATCGTATACATGAACAAACAGCTACATAACACACTAAAAGAAAAGGAAAACAAGAAATCGCATCATATGACCCCTTTAAAGCCTGTTATAAAAGCCTGTTGGCTGAATTTTTAAATTATTAAGCAAGTCAAAAAAATCTGTATCGTATTCTTGTCTTAACCCATTCACCATGTTAAGCTATCTGTACCATTTACGTTTATTCATTTAGCAGATGCTTTTATCCTAAAAACCTTACTAGAAGTAATTCACCCTAAGCAGGCAAATAAACAGAAGCAGTTACAGTAATACGAAGCTTCTGCCATTGTTCAGAATCATATAAGCTAGAACAAGGTGGCTAGAATAAGGCTAGAATAAGCTAGAACAAAAGTGAAAGCATTTTTTTTCTTTAGGATGCAGTTGTGCTCTTGGAAGAGATGAGTTTTCAGCGGTCTTTTGAATTTACCATCAATGTTACATTTGAATGTAAAAACTGAGAATTAGAGTGAAAGACCTGCACCTTTTTTAAGGTTTTAGGCCTTACATGTGTTGTATGATTTTTTTTTTTGACTGTGTTAAAGTATAAAAATGCCATAATTCGATTTGGTAACCCATGTGAGCGTTGAGACTGAGGAGGAGGGTACAGGATAAACTATTCTCTCCAGAATTTTAAAATTGGGACTGCAATAGCCATTTGAACAGCTAGCTTTCAATATTACATACTGTACCTTATAGACATATTATGTGCTTTGTGGAATGTCCGCTTAAATCTCCTTGTGATATGTTTTTGGATGATGTTAATTAATATGGCATAATTATTTCTACAGTTTCAACCAATTCGACAGGAATTACAGACATTGAGTTCTTTGCTACAACACTTTACTGGTCAACTATCACACTATGCTCCATAGGGTGAGTACTGTTAAAGGGGTCATATAATGCTACATGCACTTTTACAAGTTGTTTGAACTGAAATGTGTGTTGGGAGTGTGTGTACACAACCACCCTATAATGACAAAAATCCACCCAGTGTTTTTTTTTTATCTACTAAAAGCTTTACCCCTTTCTCAAATTAAGCTGTCTGTCCGTGTGACGTCACTTGGACGGAGGCCCCTCCCACGATTGTTCAGTGACAGTAGCATTTTAGCACAGACTGCACTGGTGTCTTACCCCAGACCGCCCTGAGTGAGCTGTCATCAGTTGTTTCACCGCCAGAACAGATGTAGACAAGAATGACTCCTAAGCGATATGACCCCTTTAATGTCATGTAAATAGGGATGCACGATATTATCGGACTGATATCGGAATCGTCCGATAACAGATATAAATGTAAATATCGTCATCGACCCGATACGAAAAATTATGCCGATATGTCTTGCCGATAAGAAGAATATGTTAACTCGTGCTCAGGGTGTGCTAGTGATTAGATCACGTCAACAGTGTGGCTCATTCTTGAAGCAAAGTTTTGTCTGAATGATGATTAGATTCACTCTTTTGGATCGCTTCATTTAATCTGTGAAAGCACATACAAAATGACGTCTGATAGTGCCAACAGTTATAGCACGTGCAGCGGCAGCAGTGACAGCCTCCCCCAGGTCCTAATGCTTGTTCGGTAAGGAGTTTTAATCTGTAGGGGGCGCTGTTGGCCTACTTCTAATTAAATTAAAAGTGAAATAGCCTACACAAATAACATTCAGACTGTGTTTCTGATTAAATAAAGCAGTAATTGATGTCATTAAATAATGAGTATGCTTTGATTTAATGGTCAGAAGCTTTAGCTTACATGAAAAAAAAATCACAAACATAACACCTGTAAATTAAATATTTTTTTATATTCTAATTAATTCATTAATGTGTAATATGTTTTATTTTTTAAACAAATCATAAGCTCTAAAATATTTTCAGAATTTTTACAACTTTTGCTTTAGACCATCTACAAATGTTAAAGAAAATATAAAAGTATCGGGCAAAATGACTTGAAATATATTGGTTTATCGAATATTGTCAAAAATCCAATATCGTGCATCCCTAGTGTGTAATCTTGTTGCATCTAGGGCGCTTTGCATTGTCTAGCACAGCATTTTCACCCCTTGTCCCACACGTCGCATATTGAAAAAATGTCCTGCATTTTCATCAGTCTGTTGGTTTTTAATTGTCATATTAAGAAAACATGCATGCATTCTTTTTGCTATTTATTAGCTTTTTATTTATTATTTTTGCGGCAAAGGATGTGCTTACCTCAACAAGTAAACAAGCACCACTGACAGAAAAGTTCAAGCACACACTGAAAAATACAATATGCTCCATTCTTTTTAACCAGTTAAAAAAATCTATGCAGCTTTCAGACACAACTTTCATCTTATTTTAATAGTTTATTTGAGGTGGTTTCTATGGCGTTATTTTAATGACAAATGTCCAGAGTGCATTATTGTAATGCGAGGGCAATCAAATGCTCAAGGACAAATCTCTTCTCTCTCAGGTGGATTCTCTTCACTCTCACACAAAACGTACATGCTTTCTCTCATTTACATGTGCACATTCAGAAACATAAATTGACACGTATGACAACGGATGCAAATCAGTATTTACAAAGCATAACAGAAGTAAATGTGTCTGTCTCGTGTCCCACATTGTCCTGCAAAAATCACATCTACTGTCCCGCAACAGATCTATTGCCAGCTGGTCACCCTAGTTGCGTCACATGCAGTTAGGACACAGTGTTACCCCAAATGAGTTTTTAAATTGAGCGTTTAAAGGTGCTGTATGAAATCATTTTGAATGTAGTATTTGCTTTTTTTATTGCCACAGCACAGTGTACTTTAAATATTGTATTTTTTATATTCTTTGTTTGTCATAAGAGATTATTTTATATCATATTGTCTCATGAAATATATTAAACAGGTATGGAGATATACATGCCACAAATTTGGAAGAGGCCACAGTTGCATCATTTGTGATGGTCCTCGGATTGCTTTCCTTTGGAATTAGTATGTCTGACATGAGCTCAGTTATAACCAACATGGTTGCACAAAGAGGAAGGTTTTACCATAGAGTGGATGCTATTCTTCATTACATGGTTTGTAATAAGAATATTTGAATTATTATTCTATAATTTCTGCTTATAATATAATCTTTATTTTCCCTCTTTTAATCAAAGAGACAAATGGGATTACCAGAGGAAATCCAGGAATGGGTACACAAACATTATTACAATCTTTGGTTCCACCAGAAGGGCCGCAACATTGCAGGACTTATGGATGACCTCCCATTTGTCCTGCATTCAGATCTTTCAAGTTGTTGTTACAAATCTGTTATTGAAAATGTGAGTCATCTAACGAGTTACTGTAGATTAGGCCATGATAATAATAATAATAATAATAATAACGTTTTTGATTAACTGTTGATAAGATTAAAAATACTTTTTATGTATATATTAAAGTGGTTGTCTATCTTTCTAGGCTAAGTTGTTCAGAAAAACAGAAGATGGCTTCAAAAGGGCTCTAGCACTGAAATTAAAAACCTGCACTTACAGTCCTGGACAAATTCTGGTTAAAACTGGAGAAATTAATCAAAAACTGTATTACATTAAGCAAGGACTTGTACAGGTATGCCTAAATATACATCTTTGAGGTCAACTGAGAATTTAGAGTATTTTAAAGTATGACGTTTTTTTTTAACATAATTTGTTCTATTTTTCAGGTTCTTGCTAAGAACCCTGGGAATGAAATGGCAAAACTGCTACCTGGCTCATTGTTTGGAGAGGTATGACACTCAGATCTTTGTTCTCAGTATTATAACACCTGAGAAATAAGCAATATTTTTTTATTAAGGTGCAGGGATGTGCAGAGAGTTCCTCGGGGGCAGGGGCTCAGATGTAAAGAAAGGAATGTTCATTTATATATATGGAGTAATTCCAATTTAACAATTACTGTTGAGAAATTATATGCATAATTAAAAAAATCGTTATTCACGTGTATTTGAACTTGATTTGCTTACACTTTACATAATAAAAGGGTATTCAGGGCAATTACATTTTCATTTAGGATATTCTTGCATTACTGTTTACACTTTTGCTTTCACGAACACACAGTGACTGCCAAATTTAAAATGAAAAAGCAAAGTCCATTCACAACTGTATTTCCCATGTCTTACAAGTTATGAGCCTGTCATATTTAAATAGCAATATTAATTACCATGTCTGCTTTTTCCCTATCTGTGTCGCATATGTAACCTGCTCAAAATGGAATTGCAATTCCTTTTGCATTTGAATTTCCGATGTCTACATGAAAACTTGTCAATCAATATCAGGGGCAGGACTATACTTTGGGGCATGTTTGTATTAGGAGGTGTCACTGGAACAACCTGCATCACCAGTCGAATCAACTACCTGCACCCGCTCACAATCACCAGAGTACTGATCACGAACACCTGCAACCACTTACCACCACCTCAGCTCACTCACCTCAGCTCACTCACCTCAGTCACTCTTCAGCTGGTCTCAAGGTTACACAGCTCTGAACACTGGTCGATGTCTGCCTATCTGCCCGTCCATCCTAGATCTTGTCACCGCCTGAGGAAACGCAAGTTCACGTACTGTGGGACTGCACATCCGGCTTCCAGAGCCTTCTCTGTTATATCTCCTATGTTGAAAGCCCTGCCTGAGTTATATTGAATATACCACCTTTTACTATCATCTGCCTCTCTGTCTCCTTGACCAGTATGTGACAGAAGACCAGCTCCAAAAGAAAGAAAATTGAAGATTCCATGGATTCTCAGGATGCATCTTCACCCGAGGCCTTCACCAAGCTCGTGCATACACTCCGGGAATCGCTCATTCCACCTCCCGTCACCGTTGTGCCTACAACCAGTCCCATGGCTCGCCCCACGAGCTTTTCCGGTGAAGCGGTCACCTGCAATGGATTTTTGCTGCAATGTTCCCTCTACTTCGAATTACAGTCTCATCAATTCACGACAGAACGGTCAAAAGTCGCGTTCATCATTTCCCTGCTGACTAGCAGAGCCTTGCAGTGGGCGGAGGCATTGTGGAGTTCACAGAGCCCGAGAATTAGCTCACTGGAGGACTTCGTTGAACATTTCAGGGAGGTATTCAGCCAACCGACTACTGAAGTCTCCGACATGATGAACTGTTCCAGTTACGGCAAGCCGATTCATCAATTCACGAATACACGCGTTTCCGCACCCTCGCCGCTAGCAGCGGCTGGAGCAGGTGGCCCTGCTTTCCACCTATCGCGAGGCTTGAACCCCGCTCTGCGTCAACAGATGTCCATCTACGACTCCGTGGGATTTGAGAGCTTCCTCCAGAAAGCTGCGCGTGTCTCTCAACGCATAACCGCTTGCCATATGGACGCCGTACCCATTGTTTCCACCTCACCCAGCCGCTCACTTCCCGTTCCAGAGCCCATGATCACAGATAGTTACCATCTGTCTGTCCCGGAGCGATCCCGTCGACTCACCCAAGGGCTCTGCCTCTACTGTGGCTCCGCTGGGCACCAGCTCCGTACCTGTCCCATTCGTCCACCACGCCCGGCGGTGAGTACTATCCAAATTATGCGCCTGATGTTTCTAATATGCCTCTAGTGGATGCTCTCCTCAGGTAACAGGACCAGTCGTACTATGTTAGAGTCCTAATGGATTCAGGAGCTGCGGGGAACTTCATCTCCTCCCGCACCCTCGCTGGATTCAACATTCCTCGCTGTAAGAACAACACCACCTACCAAATCACCACGGTCCAGGGAAAACCGCTGGGCAGAGGGCTGGTGCATTCCCACACACCTGAGGTCAGTATTCCATATCGGATGCTTCCATGTAGAAAGGATCTCTCTACTAGTGCTAGAGGAGGTCGTGGATATCATACTGGGACGCCCCTGGCTCGCCAAACATCAATCTACCATAGACTGGAAATCAGGGGAGATTCTTAAGTGGGATAGTGGTTGCAAGCAGAACTGCCTACAGGACCTGCCGGTCCCGATATCTAACAATGGCCATCTCTCCATCTATTCTACTACCATAGAAAGCCCAGAAACCTGCCAGGACATGCACGTTCCTCCCGAGTATCAGTCATTTAAGGGGCGTGTTCAAACTGCCACACTGCCACACACCTCCACACCGACCGTGGATTGCTGCATCGACCTACTACCCGGAGCAAAGCTACCCAGAGGCCATATCTACCCATTGTCGATCCAGAGAACCGCCATGGAGGAATACATAAAGGAGGCCTTACATCAGGGGTTCATCCGTCCGTCCACCTCGCCCGCAGCGTCAAGCTTCTTCTTCGTGGCCAAGAAGGATGGAGGTCTGAGGCCCTGCATAGATTACCGTGTTCTAAGCGACCAGACAGTGAAGTTTGCCTACCCCTTCCTCTGGTTCCCGCTGCTCTGGAGGAGCTCCGAGCCTGTATCTTCAGCAAGCTGGATTTAAGGAGTGCCTATAATCTCATCCGCATCCGCCGAGGATGAGTGGAAGACGGCCTTGACACCCACCGGGCATTACGAGTACCGGGTTATGCCTTATGGGCTGTCCAACTCACCTTCCATCTTCCAGAATTTCATGCACGAAATCTTTAGAGACTTAATCAACCGGTTCATCCTCATCTACATAGACGATATACTCATATACTCATCCACCATAGAGGAGCACCATCACCACGTCACCCAAGTCCTTCAACGCCTTCGTCAACACCACCTCTACCTGAAAACCGAGAAGTGTGAGTTCCATAAGTCCACAATCCACTTCTTGGGCTACATTGTTACCCCTGCCGGTGTGCAGATGGACCAGAGGAAGGTGGGCGGTAATGAATTAGCCACAACCGGACGATCAAAGAGATGCAGAGATTCTTAGGATTCGCCAATTTCTATCGCGGTTTATCGCCCATTACAGCCAACAAGCAGCACCTCTTACCTCTCTCCTCCGGCTGAAGACCAAGTCTCTCACCTGGACCGCGGAGGCTCATCAAGCATTCACTCGACTCAAATTGGCCTTCTGCACCGCCCCGGCTCTGTCACATCCAGACCCCAACACCCGTTTTGTGGTCGAAGTGGATGCAGCGACCCTGGGAGTGGGTGCGGTACTCTCCCAATGGAAGGGTGAACCTCCTGTGCTCCATCCGTGTGCCTACTTCTCGAAGAAACTGTCACCGGCTGAGCAGAACTACGACGTGGGTAATCGGGAGTTACTGGCCATCAAGCTCGCCTTGGAGGAGTGGCGGCATTGGCTGGAGGGGGCGCAGCACCCCTTTGTAGTGATCACCGACCACAAGAACTTACAGTACCTCCAAGAAGCCATGCGTCTCAACCCCAGGCAGGCCAGATGGGCCCTGTTCTTCACCCAGTTCCGGTTCACGATTTCTTACCGTCCGGGAAGTAAGAACATTAAAGCAGATGCTCTCTCCCGCCTGCACCAACCTGACCCAACTCCAGAGGAACCAGAACCCATCCTGCCTTATTCTATCTTATTGATGGAACCCATCCTGCCTCATTCTATTCTATCACCCGTCCTATGGAATCTCGACAACCAAATCCAAGCCGCCACTCTCCTCGAACCTGCTCCGCCCGGAGGTCAGAGGGAAAAAGTACCAATCCCAACTATCAGCCCGGGACCCTTCTGGACTCAGTTCACCTCACGGGTTTGGGACACCTGCAGGCAGTCACCGGACCCTTTCCTCCTCCGGAACCGTTACTGGTGGCCCAACATGACCGAGATGTCCCGTTATGTCAAGGGGTGTTCGATCTGTGCCATCTCCTCCACACCACGCCGCTCTACCGAGGAAAACTGGTCCCTCCCCATTCCTCGCCGACCCTGGTCTCACCTGGGAGTAGACTTTGCCACAGATCTTCCTCCATCAAACGGATTCACCACCATCCTGGTTGTCGTGGACCGATTCTCCAAATCCTGCAAATTAATCCCACTACGCGGATTACCGCTCCAGGGGCCGGCCATCCGCGCCGTCGATCCCGGGCATCAGGAGACGCCCGTAGGGGAGGGGGTAATGTCACGGAACAACCTGCATCACCAGTCGAATCAACTACCTGCTCCCGCTCACAATCACCAGAGTACTGATCACGAACACCTGCAACCACTTACCACCACCATTCATAAGCTCACTCACCTCAGTCACTCTTCAGCTGGTCTCAAGGTTACACAGCTCTGAACACTGGTCGATGTCTGCCTATCTGCCCGTCCATCCTAGATCTTGTCACCGCCTGAGGAAAGCAAGTTCACGTACTGTGGGACTGCACATCCGGCTTCCAGAGCCTTCTCTGTTATATCTCCTATGTTGGAAGCCCTGCCTGAATTATATTGAATATACCACCTTTTACTATCATCTGCCTCTCTGTCTCCTTGACCAGTATGTGACACGAGGTGACGTCACTCACTGACTGCCGAATTATTTGAACAATGGAGTAAATCGGTAAAGGCTCCACTAAAGGCTGCTGTCAATCTGTTCATGCCTGTGTAAATGAAAAGACAGTGCAACCATCTTGGCACAATAAATAATTGTCTTTTTTACCCCAAATGCAGCGATTATCCCCAGCTAACAGTGGGTGCCACAACAGTATGCAAAATCTGTAGATATTCACTATTAACCAAACACTTTTCACTCTGAAAAGTCACGAATTATGAGTCCACATATGGAAGACGGAATTGAAAATACAATTTGCAATTCCTTTTGAAAATTGCCCTGAATATCCTTCCATAGCACTTGGGCTTCATTTAATCGATAATTATATTTTCATCAAATGCAATACGTTAATAGGAGTAAATTAAACACTACTTATACTTAATGCGACTTCTTCTACTTTCCAATAAATATACACAGTATTGAAGTATTCACGCGAACATAATCAGTTGTCATAAGTGAACGTTTGGGGAACTGTTGGTAAAAATATCTGATGTGCAACATTATATTAGATCTGTGCATTACAGCAGGTCTTATGTAGGCCGTCTGCCTCTTTAATGTTAATCAAACAATAAAAGAAAAGAGGGAATCACTCGCTGTTCTTGATTGAACTGCTTTTGTAGTTTTAATAATCTATTTATTTGTTATGAACACACTAAATTTATTTTTACATTTGATTTTCTTGAATGCTTTTGTTTAGATGTATGGAATAGAATGGAAAATGTTATGCATTATTTGTTTCTTTCTTATATTTGTTCTACTGCTTTATTGCATTTGTTCTTATTAATAATAACAAAGATACAATAAAATAGCTATATTGTGATTATTAATATAGTAATTATTATTAAGAAAAGAACTGGATGAAAAGATGCACTGTTGCTAAGTAATTTTGCTTTGAAAACTTCTGAAAACTTTAACTAGATTTTTCTCAGAATTGAGTTTGCTGGCTCTCTCAACTTTAAACGGGTGTACCTCAAGCCTTTTTCGTCTGATTCTAACAAATCATAAATCATTTTGGAATTAAAAATAACTAATTTTTGAATATTTGCTTAATGTGACTCATTTTGTCAGCAAAGGTCACATTTGTGTGAATGACAGTGTGCACTGCCTAAATATTTACTTACTGTATTCAATTTTAGATTTTTTATTATTGTATTATTTTTTACAGTGAACAATAATAATATCTTCTAAGTAAAATGATGGTGACCAAATAAACTGCAGTTATGTGATTTTTTTTAATGTTTCTTATAATAGGCAGACGTACTGTTGGATTTTTGGTTTTCATTTAAATAATGTAATCCCCTATAACGATTTCAGTTTGCCCAAAAGCATGTGAGAAACTTGGTTGTCACAGTGATCCTTTCGGCGCTATTTCAACTTTCATGAAAGTCAACAAATATCACAACTTCAGGGTGGAAATTAAACCTAAAAAAGCTAAACTATAAAGTGGAACAAAATGACATACCATCAGTAATACAATACAATTTTTTTCAGGTCCATTTGCTGTATGAAATCCCTAGAAATGTTACAATATGTGCATTAACAAAATGTGAAATTATCATTTTGGAACGGAAGGATTTACTTTTACTCTTTGCTGACTACCCTAAAGGTAATACAATTTTCAAATTCTTTGTGATTTATGATGTTTTGTTTTTACTATAAGAGTCATACATTACTGTGTACTAATAGAATTTTATATATTTTTCTAAAGCTGCTCTTGAGATTGCCAGAGCTGCCAAGAAACGTCTTCAAAATTTCAAGCATCCCCTACGAGAAGCATGTGCATATGGAGTTGCCTCTGTCCCACAAAATGCTGTATTTGAAAAGGACCAGAGCATCAATCTTGCGGTTAGTGACTACTTTGATTTGGCTATAGATTGGGGGAACATTAGTCTCAGCCTAAGGCGTTATGCCCACGGACCGTTGGCTGAACGTCTGATGTATAAGGCACACTTTGTTGTTCTTTAAAGTCTGCAGACCAGTCAAGTTCTTCCACACTGACTCAATCAATAATTTCTTTTTTAACCTTGCCTTATACACAGAAGCATTGCCAGGCTAGAATAGAAAAGGGTCCTGTCCAAACTGTTGCTATAAAATTAGAAGCACACAATTCCCTAGAATATCATTTTATGCTTAAACATTAAGAATTGTACTCTTGGAAATTGATAAAATAGTCAAACCTGTTCATTAAAAGGGGGTGACCCAATTCTTTTGGCAATGTATTGTATGTTAATGCGCATGCCCAGCTGTATCCGGTGTTCCTGTGGCTCAGTGGTAGAGCATTGCGTTAGCAGTGCAAAAGTTTGTAGGTTAAATTCCCAGGGAAAACACATACTGATAAAAAAAAAAGTATTACCTGAATAACCTCGCTTTGGATAAAAGCGTCTGCTAAATGCATACATGTAAATGTATCCCTTCCAGCCTTAACCACAAATAATACAGGAGAGCAGATTAACTTTGGTGAACTTAAACTTGAAAAATGGTGTGTTCCGAGGTTGAAATAAAATACTTTCTGATGTTTGTTCCACACCTGCTTGGAAGTTTCTAGTAATAAGACCTTGATTAGCCGGATCAGGTGTGTTTGATTAGGGTTGAGCTAAACTCTGCAGAGCTGTTCCAGGAATTTTTTATTGATATACAGAGTCCTGCAAATCATCTGTAGGAGAATAAGACAAGACCCGCAAACTGCGTGGCTACAGAACAGCAGAATATGGATGCAATGAGTTTCTAGTTAAGCATTTTCCTCCCGTAGCAAAACATAAACACTTAATATGGCTGAATATGAGCCCCTAAAATGGCTCATTCAAACACGCCCCCACATGTCTTTGTCACGATGTGGAAATATTTGTAGTGATCCTCCCCAAATCTTCACACAAAGAAAGAAAATTTCAGAACTCAGTAGTGTTGATGCAGCCATGTCAGAGACGCTGTGTTTCTACAAAAGCACATCAGTAATACAATAAAACAGGTCATTTGCTGTATTAAATCCTAGAAATGTTACAATATGTGCATTAACAAAAGCTGCAAAACACGTTGATAATGAACGTGGTTTTGAGCAGCTTGCCAGTGAATTGCTGACTCCCTAAATGGTGCCATGTGAAATCATGTGATTTATGATGGAAATTACCGCTTTTTACAGGAATCATACATTACTGCAAGATATGTATATTATCTTGATTGCCAGAACAGCACAACCCAGATGTTTTCACAACACATTTTATGGACATCCATTTCGTGAACCTAGGAGAGGAGGTCATTCTAATTGACAATCTGGTGCTTCTGAATCAGGACCAGCATCAATCTTTGTTATTAGTTTTGAGTATTTGGCTATAGATTGACTGTTCAAATGCGGAGTTTTGCGCATGTGTGTGTGCACATGTGTGAGAGAGATAGAGAGACAGGGTCACATCACGTCAGCTATCATAATTGCGGCTTGTGTGCAAAAACATCATCACTGTGTCGTCACGCTGTTCCCTTTGGGCTTGAACTGATGGTAAATCTAAGGACATTATTAACTGTCTTTACTTTTAATTTGAAAGCTGAAACTCGTGATTATGGAAAGGGCATTACATTTATATTGCTTGGTGCTAAAATAGTCAATACACTGGGTAAGTTGGCCAATTAAGCAGACTGTGGGGAGGGTACTTGTGATCTTACAAGGGTAAATAAAGAACTGGGGCCGGTTGTAGACTGGTCATGTCTTTTTATATTCAGTTACGAAAAGGTAGACTGGTCTTATTTGTTGCAATGTATTTTTCACTGTGTGAGAATATGATGTGTAGTGTGAGAGTGGCATTGTTTGTCAGTCATGGCAACAGTAACTAAAGCCTGGAATACACTACGCGATTTTTGCCCTGATTTTCCCCCGATTTTACAGTCTGAACAAGTTGACGCTAGTTGAGGAAAGTCAGAGCCAGTCTGCAGATTACTGCTGACAGATTCCACAGAAAATCACGTAGTGTATTATGGTCACAGACTCTTTTTGCTTCAGTCTTTGATTCTATCCAGTCGGAGGATATCAAACATGTTTGATATTTTCAGCCGATTTTAGAACACTTATTGTTTTCATTTGTCATGCATCTCCTTGCAACAAGGCGCACGTTTCTGTGTGAGTTCGTTGTGATCGGAACAACTTTAAAGTCTGGTAGTGTATGATCTTCAGACATGTAGTGTATGATGCCCAGTTTTCCTTTGTCATCATTTATCAAGTTGGTAAGTGTATGATGCCTAGTGTTTTAAAAATCTGTTCAGATTTTAAAAGTTGTGTAGTGTATTCCAGCCTTAAGGTAGGGATGGGTCACGATTTTCGAATATTCGATTAGTCAATTTAATTATAGAATATTGATAAGGTTGTGCGATTATTTTCTAGAGGTGCACTCACAATCTACATTTTGAACCACGCTGAGCGATCTGATCAGGGACAAGATGCGGGATGCTAGCACCAGTAATTAAATATCATCAAATATCATGAATTAAATAAAATATGCTTCCGATCAGCTTTGTTGAAGGAGAGGGTTTTAGAACTTATGGAGTTTGTAGAGCCTGAGTTTACTGTCCCGCTTGGAAAACGATCACTGCCAGACTGGAGAAACTTTTGATGACAATGTAAGAGAACTGCGTCTGTGCCATCAGAAAGGGTGTTCTCTGCGGTTGGACTAATTGTGAACAGATGGCCCTTCTTCTAGAGCAGTTTTGAACATGCTCATTTATCATTTATAAAAAATATGAAATAGGTTATTATGAAGACAGACGTTAAAATCAATGTTCACATAGTGCGTCATTCAGGCTGTTAACAATATGTTTTAACGTGTAATATTTTTTAAGAATGATATTCTGTTTTAACATATGATAATCTGTATTATGTTTTAAGCCTAATATTCATGGATGAATTAATCAAACTTTTTTTTATATGCTATGAATGTTCATGCTCATTTTAAAAATAGAAATGTCCCAGCCTTATGAGCAAGTTGATAATTGATGGACCGTTCTGTTAATAAGTACTGTCATTCGGTTATGTTATATATGTTTCAGGAATCATACGTTACAACCATTAATTGGCTTGGGTTAAGACTATTCTCTAATTAATTAAACAGTTTGTTATCATACAGATTGAAAGCCTGAATAGTCTCTCTATCCCGCTCTCTCTGTTTATGTGTGTGTGTGTGTGTGTGTGTGTGTGTGTGTGTGTGTGTGTGTGTGTGTGTGTGTGCATGCGTGGGTGAATGCACGGGAGGGGTGCGATTTTCGAATAGTAATCGAATAATACCTCAAGATTATCGAATATTACTTTTGCTTAAAATGCCCATCCCTACCTTAAGGGTGGGCAGGTTTTAAGAACGGTCAATTTTACAGGTAGACAAAGTATAATTGCAAAACATTTGTTGTAGACAAAAGATCAGAGGATTTTTGGAGCATCCTTGGAATACGTTTTAGACCAGCCCCATCAATTTGATGTGAGTATTGTGAATGTATGTATGTGTATTTATGTATGAATTGTTATTCCATTTGATATTTACTTGCTTTGTCTGTTTCTCTAGTCTTTTTGGAAGAGAACTTTACACCCTGAAAGTGCTTTTGTAAAGGTCTGGAGGTTTTCTTTTTTCTGCTGCATCTCTGTTTCAGTTTTCCTGGAAATATGGGTGTTTTTTTCACCAACAATGCAGAATCAAAGGGCACGTGTCTTTACATTTAGAGTATTGTTGTTTAGTGAGAGATTAACAGCATTGCATACAGTCAAGCCAAAATTTAGTCAGACACCTTCAACATTTCATACATTATTACAGTTTATTCGCTATAGTTTAGAAAATGGTAATAAAATATGACAAGAACTCCGTGTTAAACTGTGTCAGAACAAATTAATCTTGATAATGTCAGATAACTTTGATAGAAAGGTATGTGATGGATTACAATCCACCAAAAATGATTCAGCTGTTAAATTTAAGTACAAAATTAGATAAAACCAATTTAGGTCAATTAATTTTTAAATTTTTTGTTCAGTCTGTGGTGTAAAAAGTTGGCATTAGTAATAAAAAAAAACACTTCTGCAAAACATGGTCAGGTCAAAGTGTATGAAGAATTTTTGGGTACAATATGTCACGTTTCACTTTATTTTGCTATCCTCCCTTACATAAATCAACTATACTGTCCTGCACCCACTAGTTAAAAAAAATATAAAAATTAAATCTGGTGTCTGGTTTGACTATATGCTCATATTTGACAATGATTTGTTAGTATTTTAAAAAAAATATAAATGCAGAACACTTCAGTTTTTCATGTTTTTAATGTTTTGTCTAATATTAGTATTTTGTTGTTGTTGTCCGTTAAGGGCGATCACTGCCAGACTGGAGAAACTTTTTGATGACAATGTTAGAACTGCGTTGTTGCTGCATTTGACATACTAGGGTGTCTCTTACTGGACTAATGCTTACGGAAGACGGTAGGTTGATGTTTAATGTACATGTTCATTTTCGTATAAAAAATATGAAATTTATTATAAGTTGGTTAAATCAATGTTTATTCAAAATGTGTTAAATTAGGCTGATTTCACAATATGTTTTAATGTGTAATATGTTTAAATTATACTGTTTATATGTATTCACTGGTATTATGTTTTAAGTATATATCAAAGCATAAATCCATAAAGCATTGTTGCTATTATTCTATTTAAAATCATGGTATGTAACTTAATTAAGAGACCCTTAACACCAAATACAACACAAAGCACAACATCGCAGAACAAAGTTGTTATGAGAAAACAGTTTGGTATGTTGGTTATTTGTTGTTGTTACAACATTAATTTTTTATAAATTCAAAGTTAAAATTAATCCAAATAAAACTGAAATTGCAATATAGCTTTAGAGTCAGATGTTTGTGTGTGGGCTGTGAGCTGTGTGTGCTGTGTGCTAGTGTGTGTGCATATTATGGGTGAAATCAGCGAGAGTAGTAATAAATGTCAAATATTGTAGAATAATATACATGCTAATGAATAATAAGCAACTCCTTATGACCCTAAAATAAAGTGTTACATATCAACTTCATTTTAAACTACAGTTTTAGGTTTATAAGCTGTTTAATAGGCTAAAGAGTGGAGAATAATTCACTGGATAATGTTAACTGGCATGTTTTATCAGAATTATAAAAAATTAATTTGGCATTCTAAATTATGAAAATTGACTGCTGATTTTTATCTATGCATTTACACAGAACTATACTCAAACTGCAATCACTTGTGGAGAAAATAAATTATTAATTTCGATAGAGATGTATTTATTTAGATGTTTTTTGGCTAAATAATAGTTTTATAGTAAATGTTAATATAATTTAGCGTGATTCAAACAAGTGAATCTTGTTAAAAGTTACATGCGGTGGTTGTGCTGAAGCATTTCCTGAGTGAACAGTGCCCACTGCTCCAAGTGTGTGTGCACTTTGATGGGTCAAATGCAGAGAACTAAATTTCACTGCTGGTTATACTCTGTATAATTATGTGACAAAAAAAAATAATATATATATATATTTATTTTTTTACAAAACCGATATCCGATTATGGTAAAATGCTTAAATATCGGGAAACATATGAAGAGCTCTTTTCCAAAACGCTATAAATCCATTTTAATAGTTTTCATGAAAATAACATTTGTTTACCTAGACCCATACATTTTGTTAATATTCAATTTATCCTGTTAAAATGGTCTGTTGGCTCAGTCTGAACATGTTAAACAATGATTGTTAAACCCCGGTCCGTATCACACCGAGCGGTCTCGAACCCGGTTTCCGAAAGCGGGGCGCTTAACAAGGAACGCAAAAGCGCTAGTGTCAGTCGCTAGAGCGCCTCTTTGTGAGGTCAGGAGAGTGAGGTACATTTTAAACAAGGAAATATAGCGATTTGGCATGAAACATTGATGGAGCAGTGAATAGGTTCAGTACACAGCAAATGGCATGACGAACTCATTTTTTTAATTTTGCTTATCTTACATAAAAAGAGCTCTTCATATCGGTAAACCAATATAAAATTATCTCTACTCTCTTTCCTTAACCTCTCCCTGTCTAGCCTGTTTTGCTCTGAACAATGCCTGAAATGTTGTATGACAAGCACTTCACTGTGTTTTTTTGTTCTTTATAATGTATCGCTATTGTGTTCCTCAATTGTAAGTCGCTTTGATAAAAGCATCTGCTAAATGAATAAATGTTTTCAATTGCAGAATCCTTCCAGTGAACTGGAATAATTCATTCATTCATTCAACAACCAAAAAAAAAAATAAAATATATATATATATATATATATATATATATATATATATACACACAAATCACAGCAAAAACAGGGAGCGCTGAACTCACAGTGTTCACATTTCAAGTGAAAAACAAGAAAATACTATTTAAATACATTTCCTTATAATCACACATTGTTTACACTGGTAACAAAATATATATAATATTCATAAATCAGTGGTGGACAAAGTACAGATCAAGTACTTGAGTAAAAGTACAGATATTAATTTAAAATATTACTCCAGTAAAAGTAAAAGTACTGCTTTTTCAATTTTACAACGAGTGAAAGTACAAAAGTACTCAATTTTTATGTACTTAAGTAAAAAGTACTGATAGACAGATTTATTTTGCAATTTTATATAGACTACTTTATTTCATTTTATATTAGCACATATTTTTATAATCCTACTGCCCAAAATACCTGGGTTTTTCCCAAAATAACCACTATATAGAGTCAAGATGTTTTGTGATATGTTAATGGACTACATATTATGTGATGAAATCAGTAGGTAGTAATAAATGTCAAATATTGTAGTAATATGCCATGCTAATGAAAACAGATTTCACCATCTAATCTTCACCAGTAAGAAAAAAGTGTTTTAGAACTTGTTGTTTTGCAGAACGTCAGTTATATATGACATGAGAATTAGGCCTGAAATTAGGAAGAACATTTTAAGGAAAATCTAATTATATTTTCATAATGATTTTTTTTCAGGTGGCTGAATAAAGATATTTGGACTTTATATCTAAACATTTCCTCAACTTAGCACCAGCAAGCTTGTTAGCTAGACAGTTAGCATCAGCTAACAATATTTACTTATTTTCAGTATGGTTATGAATAAACATTCATATCTTCGGCTAGTTGATCTAAACAATATATAAATGTATACTGTTGATAAATATATATAAAACAGACATCACATAGGTCTAAATGCATAACAAGTGAATCTTAAAATGTTACAGCGGGAATATGAACGTGCATGAGTTATTTTATTTAATCGGTGTTATTTTAATGTTTTGTTTTTGACCTAAAACATAACGTTAGAACACTGATGTTGATCTGTCTGCATTCAAGCATTTCAGTGGGCAAAAAAATAGATATTTACAGCAGATTTAGTTCACAAACAACTGACAGTTTTGACCTAAATATTATTTTCAGTTACAATAATTAATTCTAAAATTCGACATTAGTACTCTCTTTCCTTAACCTCTCCCTGTCTAGCTCGTTTTGCTCTGAACAATGCCTGAAATGTTGTACTTGACAAGTTCAGTTCACTGAAGACTGTTTGCCTAAACGGATCAATTTGAATTATTGTGTTCCTCAATTGTAACAGCTGCAATCGGATATTGCATCTGCTAAATGAATAAATGTAAATTGTTCAATTGCAGAATCCTTGAACAGGTTCATTGAAAAGAACATCATTCATTCATGAATCAACAACCAAATAAAATATGATGTATCACGTGAGTATATATATATATATGAAATGTAGTCAAGCAAAAGTACAGATCTTATGCTTTGAACTCACAGTGTTCACATTTCTGAAGTGCAAAACAAGAAAAACTACTCCAGTAAAGTACAGATTTCCTTATAATCACACATTGCTACACTGGTAACAAAATATATACTGACCACCACTGTCATAAATGAATGTTAGCTAAAATATTTTAGGAATATGTAATAACAAAACAAGGTATCAGAAAGATATCAGTGTTCAGGGTTTAAAACACAAGTCATGTCATCAGAAATTTAGTAATCAGTGTCTCAGGATACACAGGTTCCCAATTTTTATACACGATATACTGATTCACAGACTGATTAAGATGCACCCTAACATGCTGCTGCATACACTATTTGTGTCGCTCACTTAGCTGCGCTCCCTCTGTATCAGTGGACATATAGTAAGTGTTCTACAGTAGTTTATTATTTCATAAAAATAGACATTTAATCATTTTATTATCCGTAATATACAGAAATTAAGTATTACAAATGATTTGCATCTATTATTAAATAATTAGTTGCGATGTTATTGTTTGATGCCTAAAACGTCCTTTTTTTGCTGTTCTACAGGACACGTGACAGATTTAGCAGCAATATTTCAAGTGTATCGAAAGTCTTGGAACTTGTATTATGATGTCCTTGCAATTTTACCTTTGGATTTGATTGTTTTTGCTTACGGTGGTGCAGAATATTGGACAATTTCAGGCCTAGTCAGGCTGAATAGACTCATTTGGATTCGTAGGGTATGTTAGATATTTTTCTATGTACACATTTTATTCTTCCTTTTTCTCTCTTGTTTTTGTTAATATATTGTAGTAATTACAGTGTTGGGAATGTTACTTTAGAAATGCAATAGATAACAGATTACAAGTTACCCTGTTTAAAATTTAATAAATTGTGTAACTATTTCAATTTTTTTATTGCAGGGGTCATATGTGATTTCAAGTTTTCCCTCCTCTTTAGAGCAGGGGTCGGCAACCTTTTCTGCATGACGTGCCATTTTTCTGGTTAACCACTCTGTCCCCACTGTGCCCCCAACGTTCAAACATTTATTGAACAACAGCTATACAGTGCAAACATACTGAAAACCACTGTTTGGGAGAGACAGGGCCAATATATTAAAACCGTTCAGTTTAATCACCGTTCTATCTTAATTCACACACACCACTCGCACACAGAGATCGGAGATCACATTCAGAAACTCATAAACTTCTTGGCAGTGCTGCCACGTGACTTTTATTAATCAATACTGAATCTCTACTTTATATTTCTCAGCAAGGAGGGGGTAAAATTGCTGTATTTTAAGTAACTAAACTCAGCTTCATTGTTTGTAGAAAGAGATGGACGCTTACAATTCTCACATCTATCTCTCTCTCTCTCTCTCAAAATGGCCATATTTGAGAAAGAAATTGCATCACTGGATATACTGTGCATCTGTGAATGGTAAGCCCCGCCTACTTTGATTTGATTGGCCATCTCAGTCATTTTGATATTGATGAGCACTCGCTGAGGCTTTGATCTGAAGCACCTATGTGCAGCAATCACGAGCATCTCTGTAGACTAGCGCAAGTTAATTCTAACACTTTAATAGTATTTATAGCTCCTAACAGGCTGTGTGACTATGAGACGTTATTACATCAAAATGTATGTCAGCATGCAGTTTTCCCTATTGCTCACATGCCAGCGATTATCACTCTGCGTGCCACTGTTGGCATGCGTGCCCTAGGTTGCCGAACCCTGCTTTAGAGTGTTACAAACTGATTGTGCATAGATAAGATTACTAAAGTTGCAAAGACTAAAGTCTCAAACCCAAAGATATATTCTTTATAAAAGTTAAGACTCTACCACGCCCCCCTAAAATGTCTCATTAAAACACGCCCCCACATGGCTATGTCACGATGTGGAAATATTTGTGTAATGCCACCCAAATATTCACACAAAGAAAGAAGACGTGGTTTCAGTAACCGCAGTAGTGCTGATGCAGCCATGTCAGGGAGATGGGGATTTCTGATGGGGCTGTAGCCCCGTCAAGCCACGCCCTAGTGACACCATTACTAATTACTATCTGTTACGGGGGAAACGAGATGTGAGACGTGCGGATCCATATGCAAGGCTTTATTTACAAAGGCGAGGTCAAGAAACAGGCAAGGGTCAGATAACACAGGTAAATCACAGACAAGGAAAAGAATATTCCTAGGGCTAGCGTGGGTCTATGATCGACGAACAATATCCAGAGAGCTTGACATGAGGGGTAATCCAATTACACGAGCAATAGTCCAGGCGAGGAGCAAACAGAGTTCGAAACAGCAGGCGAAGGGTTAATCCAAGATACATAGGCAGAGATCAGGAAACAGACAACAAGGCAACACGAAATGACTAGAGCTGGAACTAGAAACTAGGCCTGGAAACTTGGAATGGCTCCATAGTGTAGCTATCGCTATTAGAGTGATATAAGCTAAACAATACTTGGCGAGCTGAAAGAGGAAGTCCAAGGCTTGTAAAGCGTGTCTGATGGGATTCAGCTGTGTGTGTGTGTGTGTAATCAGTGCATTCAGCTGTGTGTGTGTGTGTGTGTGTAATCAGTGCAATGGATGATGGGAAATGTAGTCCAGGGTATAGTGTAACAGTCTGTGTTGCAGGCACGTGCAAGGTGTTGGCGGAGGGTGCTTGAGCACCTGCCCCTTTGCCCAAAGTGCCCCTTTGTCAAGGCAATTTTTTTATTAAACACCCTTCTGTGAAGGCCTGCCCAATCTAACTATCAGTAAAATTAATGATTAATAATTTATCTGTAAATAAAATCACCCACATGATAACCTTTCACCTGACGACCTCATCCGAACGATCCCTCGCGCTCATGGCACCACTTCAATATCGTCCGCGCTACGGTTGCAGCTTAAGTAAGTGGGGTTCTCAGCGGAGTGGTATGCTTGTTTACTTATCATTATTATTATTTTACAAGAACAACGTGAAGAGAACATGCATTGCACAGCTTTTGTTTAAATCGCTGTGTTTAGCCAGCAGCAAACGCCACTTCTAACGTTATACACAGCAGCAGCACCATAAACAAAGGTGCATGTGTTCACTTCGTTCGTGCTATTTGAGGGAGAAAAGTTTCATGGGGGTGGAAGGGTCTGGTATTTTAATGTCATTTGTCACTCTCATACTTTTACTTTTATTGTTACAGTATTTACAGCATCCGCATCAATACGCGTATCAGCAAGGAATGCATCACTATACATTGCTGTTATGATATTTTGTGCACAGCCCTATTTAAAGCCTTGTTTCATGTGCCCCTTTTATATTTTGAGCACCTGCCCCTCCAAAGGTCTCTGCACGGCCCTGCTGTGTAGTATGAGAGTCCATGTGGTGAGTGAACGGAAGTTCATAGACTGGATTCATGATACTATCAGACTTTCAGAATCAGTCCCTCCGCAGTGAAAATATAGCATGTACAACATTCTTCTAACATTGTTATAACTTTTCTGGCTTTGAGAAACATCGTAGGGCTCCAGACTAGGGCTGAACGATTTTAGAAATTAATCTAATTGCGATTTTTTTTTTTTACCAATATTGCGCTTGTTAGTATGCAGTGTTGGGCAAGTTACTTAAAAAAAGTAATTAGTTATATTACTAGTTACTTCTCACAAATACTAACCGAGTTACATCGTAATAAATTAAACAAATTACCAGGGCAAGTAACTATTGTTACTTTAACAAAAAGGTTCAAATATGTCAAATAACTTGGATGCCCCAATATTGAATGTTAAATGAATAAAATGGTCACCAAATAGAATAAATTATTATTATAAAACATTACACTAATCTACACTATTTTAATGTTTCTGTGGGACAATGTGAGAGACACCTATCAAATTAAATAGATTATTTCAGTCAAACATTATAATATGATAATATAATAATTGAGCATTATATAAAACCACCACGAATTCTACTATTAAAAACCATATAAAACGCACTAAGGATTATTGAGCTGCTGGGTTCATGAATATTAATCAGGACGTCTGCATTCGCTCAAACGGATTCGTTGAAATCAAAACAGGAACGATGATAAGTGAGCACCGGCCAATGAGATTGCCTTTTGCGCATTAGCTCCGCCCACTACAGGAGAACCCGACAGTTCTTAAAAGCTGGAAACTTCCAAACGAACTCCGTTATTTCGACAGGAAAGTACAACAAAGGATATCGTTTACATGTAGCGCGTCAATTCCGCATGTTATGAAAGACCCGCGGACATGAAAACAACTCGCGGCAAACTGCGGACTTGGAAAAATAGCAGCGTGCCAACATGATGCTTCCTCTGAAGCCTGCTTAGATGTGTTCGAGTTCAAGCAGCACTGCTAGAATGATCGGTGTGTGTCATCAAAGTACCGCGAGAGCTATAAGAGAGCAGACGTCTCCTAATGCTTTTTCTTGCCGTACTTTGACGTCATACGATCGTCATGCATTACTCTCGCGTGTCACTATAATCGCAGCCTCTGCGGTTTTTCATATTGCGATATTATCGCAAATGCAATTAATCGTTCAGCCCTACTCCAGACTAACATTTGAGAACACCAGTGCCATTAAATTCTACAGAAGGTGGCACCAGCACCTGACAAGTACAGCACTCACCCTAATCGCACATTTACATCTCGAAGATGTCTATTTGATGTCTGCATTTCCATATGCAAGTCTTATTTTATGGGTGTTTGCTCATCTGCAATACATCTCTAAGATGTTTCCTGTCAGATGTCAAATATACATTGAGTAGAATGCATGTAAAACTGCTTCTGAGACGTTTATCAGATTACAAGGCAGATGTTTCCCAGATCTTTAGCAGACGTCTTACAGATTTACTTTTGCTGTCTGGGCAGTTTTGATGCAGATCAAATTAACTTTTATTAATGTCATTCATAATGTCTAAATATAATTTGATAAATAAATACAAATATATAGGAGTTGGAATGACCAATAAGCCTGCAAGCTAATAAGCTTATAAATCTCTTCGCAGCTATATATTGGTAATTTAATGTCCTTTTTATTATTTTTTAAGTGTTTGCTTTCCTACATTATGAAACTTTTAGTTTTATAAAAGGAGGCAGACAACCTATGAAGAATGAACAAATAATGTTATCATATTATATGAATGGTGGAGATTTGTGTTTATTGAACAATTATTTTTCCTGGTATCCACATCAGTGGCGTTTGTTCTGATATCCATAGCTTTAACAGAATTCTGTGCCGAATTTGAATGCTTCTCATAAGATTTGACAGAGATGTTATTGATTCAGCAGCAAATTCGAATACTTTCTTCACTGTATCTCCCAGTGCATGATGAGAACGCAAGGCTGTTCATTCCCTTTTTCAAACTGAGAAACAACTTTGTTTTGACTGAATGCGCATTGAG
This sequence comes from Gymnocypris eckloni scoliostomus, assembly GCA_027564155.1. Taxonomy (NCBI): domain Eukaryota; kingdom Metazoa; phylum Chordata; class Actinopteri; order Cypriniformes; family Cyprinidae; genus Gymnocypris; species Gymnocypris eckloni. The sequence goes on along the minus strand of CM050414.1, from coordinate 42,649,500 downwards.
CTGATGTCTCGGGATGCGTCTAAGCCCAAAATCTGCAACAATTATGAAAATTTGTGAGCTCTTGCGAAAATTGTGGAGTTTGCTTGATTTTGCGGTAAATTCAGAGATCGCAGAATCGCAAAATCCTGGAGGGACTGCAGAATCCCTCATCACTTGAATTAAGATTATAATTTAATGTTAAAGCACAGCCACTACACAATCAGACTTTGATGTTATCCCGATACTTGATCACAGCAATTGTTTTGTGGTTTCAGATTTATCAGTATTTCTGCCAAAAAGAATGTGACATATACAAGAACCTGTTTGAAGAAAGGACAACAAAATGCCTCTTCCTCCTGATTTTCACTGTGCATGTTTGTGCTGGCTTGTTGTACCTGTCTGCCTGCCATGAAGAAAGGTATGTGTAACTTATTACATCATGTCTACACTGAATGCGAGCGGCACGGCGCAACAAAATACTATAGAACTAATTTATAATCAGTGATGCTGTCTACACTCGATGTGGCGCGACACGACTAATCCCAGGCAGTAAACTGATGCCTCATTATATTTACGACATACTGGCACAAAGTTCAAATGATTATCAGTGGTCACTTTGTCGCATCGGGTGTAGACATGGTGTAAATACATGTTTTAAGAGAGTTAGCCTGTAAGAAGAAAATATATTTTTTATAGAATTTATAGACATTTCCTTTTTATTCAATCAATTTATTGACTTTTAAGATGTCTGGAAGAGTCATGGGCATGGAATACTGGGCTTAAATCTACTCAGTCCCACTTTGAACATTATATATCTGCAGCATATTGGTCAATTGCGACCATGACAAGTGTTGGTAAGTACCATGTATGTTTGTGTCTGTGAGTGTATATATATATGGGCCGAATTTAAGCCCAATTCGCATGGGATTAGTATTACCTGGTGACCTGTGATCTTAATCCCGTGTGAATTGGCCATGTCTGTCATTTGTAAAGTAAAAATTCCCCCACAAATGACCTACCATATTCCACCAAACACTGAGGTCCTGTGATAATATTAGTCCTGCGCGATTCAGCATCTCGATATCATTTTCGAGGTTTTTATTTCCTGTGCGCATTTTTGTCAATTTTTTGCGAAGAATGGAACAGCGTTTGAATGTTTTGATAATATTTTGGGTGCTGTCATATCGCACTTCTACACCATACAACTATACAATTTGCAGAAAGAGAAAGGTTTCGAGGTTAATGTGTTACAAATAAATCAAGCATTAAAGCTTGACATATTATTTTAACCTGGTGAAATATAAGTGACACAGGGCATGAAACTATATTAGTTTCTTTTTTTAAATCCATCCAACCGACCATATAACGACTCTCAAAGCCTTGACATCGTATCTGAGAGATAAGTCAGTAAATTCAAGTAAAATCACAGACTTTGCTTATCCTGTGGGAATGCACACCAAATTCAGATCAGAACAGGTAATTTCAAAATCACGGGTCCCCAGATAATACTAATCCCATGTGAATAGTGCTTTAGAAACATAAAAGTACAAAAGTACTTACAGTAAGCACTTTTTCATCTTCAGGCTGCACTGTTTTGTTCACATTGTTCCAGTTTATTACAGTTGTTATAATTAATGTAATTAATTGTTCTAAAGATGAGTGTGTTAGTATAACTTTTTTTTTTTAAATGTTTTTTGTGCTCATTCACATAATGGCAATGAATGGTTGACTGTCTTTTTAGGCTTTAAAAGGGACCTATTATGCAAAAGAAAAATCACTTTAATAAGGTGTTTGAGCACAGTTGTGTGGCCACAGTGTGTGAAAACAACCAGCTTATAATGATAAAAATCCACCCACTCATTTATGTTATGATACAAATAAATCATTAACAGTCTCTCCAGTGAAGTAAAATTAAAAATTACTTTTATTGTGCTGTGCTTCCCGTTTGTTTAATTCATAAACGCTTATTAATTATGCACAGTACAATCAGTACATTGATCAGTACATGGCTCATACTTTAAAAGTGGCAATTTTAGCAAGCTATACATTTTTTTGTGGGGTATATTGAGCTATAACATCACTTACATGCACTGGGGACATCAGAGACTTGTTTTAATCTTGTAAAATGGGGCATATTAGGTCACCTTTAAAAAATGAAATGATCCCATGTGACTTGTTCAGAATGTTCCAAGTGTTCTAAAGACATATGATGTTTGGTTTTGGTTAAAAAACAAAACATCAGACACAGCCTTTGTTGTCATGAATGCATTCATGCGAGTTACGCAAGTAGCACTTAATGCCGACATGCCCAGGATATGCATATAGGTACACCATTTTGAGATATCAAGATTAAGAAAAACACTTCAACAAAGCCCCAAAAATATGCATGTACTTTCTTCTCTAAGGTGAATATCTCTCTTGTGTTGTCAGCAGATAATCAGAATGACAGCTGAAAGACCTGCTAGCAGGAATTTGCTTTGTTGTTTGTGCAATCGGAACACAACAGAGATATTCACCTGATGTTCTGAACACACTCAGGAAAGCAACTGCTGGTCAAGATTTGCTTCTTTTCAATTTAAGGAATGAGACAAACTCATCTGTACTGTCTAGGTTTACAGAAACTGTGGATCCATAATAACAAAACAATTTAAAAAGAAAATCTGCAGATTTTGGTCATTTAAAGTGAACTGATTTCACAGAAAACTGGCTGGTATATGATGGGCATCGACTTAAATTGTCTAGCTTTAGAGCTCTATTCTGAGGATATTAAACATGACATTATAATTTTAGCCTGTTTTAGAAAAAAAATTCCCTTTCAGGTCGATCTCTTAACATTGTGTATTCGCTAAGGGAAATCCCTTTCTTCGAACTTTCCTGAAGCCTCATTGAATCCCACTATTCCACTGCAATAGCCAATGGCGCTAAAAAGACAACAATGCCCATCGTCATCTTACCTCAAAATCGTTCTCCTTCACTTTACATTGTTATTTGAAGCCTACTTCCCTGTTGACCTGCATAGAAGAGCAGACGACACTTCAATCTTTCCCCTCCTGCAACTCATTGAATCAATGTGGAATCGACAAGAATGTTGCTTAGAGGATATTGCATGCGTGGCAGGCCCATGGATTTCCTGGACTCCTGGGTTCTGTGGCTGGGCCACACCCATGCTGAGGGGATATGATTGCCGCTCCAGCGAGGACCTGCCTTCAAGCTGCCTGGTGGTGCTCCCAGTGGTGTCAGAGTGGGTTGTCAGTACCATAAAGATCAGCAGGCCACCCCGCTTCAGCGGCGTGCATTGCATGTGAGCGGAGCAGGGAGCTCAATACGCTCAGTGCCACTTGCTCAACCCAAAATGTCCTTTGGTAATTTATTAGTTCGAGAATCTGTGGAATAGGCTAAGCAATAGTTTGTCTAAGCTAATATTTCTAAAAGCAAATTATAAAATCCTGTAAAGATTGACAGACGTTTTATTAGGCCGCATTTCCCCGCAGTTTTGGTCTATTTTAATTTTAGAAAATGTGTTTATTTTATTTATGCCACAAAATAATTATTTAAGTGCATTTCGTCTTGAGTGTGCTTTCATGGGCCTGATGAGCAAGTTGTATTTTGTGAAATTCTATATCTGCATTTCATCTTGTGTGCGTGTTTTGAATATTCTGTTGCACAATAACTGAAGCTGTGTTTTCATGGAAAAGTATAGGCTACTTTTTTTTTGTTATTTAATTTTTTTACGAAGGTTTGCCAAGTGGCTTCAAAAACAAGACACGTTTTTAAATAAATTTTTATTTAATACATTTAAATGAATACATGCTGAACGTCACCCTGAAACATAACCGTTACTTATCGGACTACTGCTTTAATTGATACATTTATTCAATAATTTTATTATAAACAAGGAAAAAAATTTAGGTTTACCGGTTTGCTTGAGCGGAACATTAGCGGAGCGTTTGCTTTGGCCGTGAGCGACTGAGCGGCGCGCACGCCCACAAAGCGGAATATTGAGCTGAGCATCACATCGCTCCTCTTCACTCATATGCTCTGGCGGCGTGATCATGTCAGAGGTGCCAGAGCAGAGCATCCCACTGCTGCGTGCAGAAATTCTCTCTCTACTGGCCAAACAAGCAGTAAAGAGAGTGCCCAAGAAGCAGCAAGAGTGTGGGCTATATAGCCTCTTTTTCTTGGGTGCATGCACACTATCATAGATTTGAGGATGCTGAACTGTAGGCTGGAAAACCATGTCTTCAAGATGCTCACGGTGAAACAGATCCTCAAACTTGTGCTCTATGATCGCATGGTGTTCAGCAGAGAGAGTTCAGTCATCCTCAATGTTTTGACTTCGTTTGCACCAGGCAGGGCCAACCCCTTAAACTGTTCTATAGACTGCTTGGTCTGATGGTAGCCGCAGCCTGCATTTGCTGCCTGGGTTTGCTGCATATGGTTGTTATAAAACTGGCTAAAGGATTGCATGCTGCAGGGCACAAGGGGGATGGCGTTCACTGTGGCAACGCGTGCATGTATCAGTATGTACTTGGTCAGGCGGAAAGTGATCACCATGGACGTGTCTCTGTCCAGCTGGGGAGCCCTCTGACAGACCAGTGTTCTACTCTTGGTTGAGTGTTCAGCAGCGGTGGTACATAAATTGTCTGGAGATGAAGTCTGTATAACTGGCTCTCCTGGAATTCTTGCCATCTGTGAGGTACTGCCACATTCTCATCCAGACGGGCAATACAGAGGTGGTGGCATACACCAACCACCAAGGAGGAGCTCACTCGCACACTCTGCAGAAAATGGCATGGCAAGTGCTTCTTTGGTCAGACAGTCCTTTAGACCTGGGCAGTCCATGTCCCAGACAGACTGAACTGCAAAGCTGATGTGCTGTCCAGAGAGGGCATTGTGCAGGGGGGGAATGGAGGTTGCACCCCAAACGGTGAGTCTGATCTGGAACTCTCTGTTTTGCAAAATAATTCTCAAAATTAAGCCCTGTTTCTACTGCAGGAACTTTCCCCAGGAACTAGGGACTTTGGGCCAGTACATGGTGTGTTTTCCACCGAAAGAACACGATCTAAATAAAGTACCAGGTAAAGATTTGCCCCTTAGAAAGTCCCTGTTTGCGAGGTTGTACTTTTTCAAAGGTCCAGAACTTTAAGGGGTGGGACTTGGGCACTGAACATCTTGACTGGTTAAGTTCTCGCTGCATTGTATTTCAGCCACCATATATTCACATATATATATTTTTTAATATTACTGTTAATGTGTCATGAAATTTAGTTTTAAAAGTATTTCAGGTGAGAATGTAGTTGTTTAAAACTCATCTGCGGTTTATTTCTAAAGACAGCGCCTATTTGAAAATGTGCTTTATCGATTTCGGAGAGGTGAGCTCCATGCGATCAGCTGGCGCTTTGTGCTCAAGTTTCCCGATGAGAGCAGCCTCAACTTGGCTTGTCCTTCTGACACTTGCCGCTGGATCTTATATCTCCATAGTGGTTGAACATAAGATATAATTCGTTTTGTGTAAATCTAACAGGTAATCTTTGATCTTTATTCTATTCATCTATTAATATGTTAAAATGAAAATGCAAAGCGGCAATACTGTTTGATATAATATTTAGTTTAATTGCATGTACTGTGTACTCCCTGAACTATAAGAATAGACTATAAAATGGCGCCGAGCATGGCAGCCATGTTGCGAGCTCCTACCAAACTTTGCAGTTTTTCGTGTGTTTTACTTATTATTTTGCTGTTTTTCGTAGTGTATGCCTAAACTCTTATTGCCTACGACAGACACACACTATTATGAAATCGGCTCCTTTGTCGCACATCGGAAACCGTAGTTTGAGTTCCTTAATGCCGGCGATTTGTTTACAAACACTGCAGCAGAGCCGTTTGTCTGGGCCACACGATCGCGACGAAGGAAACAGCCAAAAAAGAGGGAAGAGAGCTGGCGTCCTAATCAGACTGAGACACCGTGCCTTTCGACTTCCTCCCAGGGTTCCTCCCGTGCATCGCTCGGACAGAACGAAAGAGGGGCATCTGTTTCTATATCAACAACTCGTGGTGTGATGAAAGGAACCTACACTCTATTCAATCCTTCTGCTCCCCTGATCTGGAATTTCATATGCTTCTGTGTCGACCATTCTGGATACCGAGGGAATTTACAGCAATCATAATCACAGCTGTTTACATTCCCCCTCAAGCCAACACAGACCAGGCACTCAAGGAACTGTATGAGAATATAAGTGGAAACCGCGCAGGAAACCGAACACCCAGATGCGTCGTTTGTTGTCATGGGGGTCTTTAAAAAAGCTAAATTCAGAACAATAGCTCCAAAATACTTCCAACACATCACCATAAACATGCGTGGTGATCGTGTACTCGACCACTGCTACTCTGCTTTCCGGGATGCCTACAAATCCCTCCCCCGCCCACCTTTCGGCAAATCGGATCACTCTTCCGTTCTGCTCCTGCCTGATTATAGGCAGAAACTGAAACGAGAAGCACCCGCCCTCAGGACAATTAAATACTGGTCGGACCAATCGGACGCTATACTACAGGACTGTTTTGATCACGTGGACTGGGACATGTTCCAGGCAGCGTCTGATGACGACATAGAGGCGTACTCAGATCCTGTAACGTGTTTCATCAGGAAGTGTGTAGAGGATGTAGTACCGACAAAAACAATCCGCAGCGATGTTCGAACAGCCTTGTCAGCGCGGACATCTGCCTTTAAATCCGGAAACACTGGCGATCGAAAACAAGCCAGTTACGATCTCAGGAAATCCATCAAAGCCACCAAACGACAATATAAAAACAAAGTTGAAGAGCAATTCAACACCAACAAGGCAAGAAGCATGTGGCAGGGCATCAACAACATCACCGGTGTCAAAGGGAATAAACCAGCTACTGTGAACATTGCCGCCTCTCTACCGGACAAGCTTAATAATTTTTATGCTCGTTTTAAAGCTCACAACACCGCCCACAAATAGAGCGCTCCCGCAGCTGCTGCAGAAGAGGTGAGTGCACTCTCCATTTTTGTCGCGGATGTAACCCGATCCTTCCAACGGGTAAATACCCGCAAAGCTGTGGGTCCGGATAGCATCCCAGGTTCTGTGCTCCGAGCATGCGCATTCCAACTAGCTGGGGTTTTTACAGACATTTTCAACCTTTCCCTCTCACTGTCTGTGGTTCCCTCATGCTTCAAAAAATCCACCATTGTGCCCATACCAAAGAAAATAAAATCACATGATTGAATGACTGGAGGCCCATTGCTCTGACACCCATCTTCAGCAAGTGTTTTGAGAAACTAAGAGAACTCCTCAGGACAAGCGCGTATGCTAATGACGTCACAGCCTATAATCAATTATGGTCTGTTTCTGCATCGATGCAGAATCGTCCACGTCCGCATAGCCTACGCAGGGCAAACCGAAAGTAAGTCCAGCACTCTCTTCACCGCTGATGCGGAGACTATTCTTGTTTGAATGCATTTCTTCACTGGCATTTTCAAAAATTTTCATAATTCTGCCAAAGTGCACACTTGTAAGTGTTCGTTAAAACCGTAACATTAATTACGTGAGTACATAGGTCTGCTCATGTCTGAAAATAATATATGAAAAACTAAATAATTTATTTGTTTAGTACATTTTTTTATTAATGTAAAAACTAATTGTAAAACTGAAAATCATTTTTTAATTATGTTCAACACAAGACTGTAACAGGGCGAACGAGACGTGAGGCATGCGGATCCATGTGCAAGATTTTATTAATAGACATGGTCAAAAACACAGGCAGGGTCGAACAAATGGCAAACAGGTATATTGAAGGCAAGGCAGATGAGTTCTCAAGTAAACAGGCGTGGTCTTCGATCGGCGAAAAATATCCAGAGGGCTTGACAAGAGGGGTAATCCAGGTACACAATCAATGGTCCAGGCAGGAGCAAGCAGAATCCAAATGGAAGGCAAAAGGTTAATCCAATACTCAATTATACAGAATATAATCCATAGTGAAATGTAAATCAGGTCAGGTCCGCTCAATGGACAGTGCAAAATATGTAACAACACAAGAGAATATATATAAATATAGGTAAAAAATAAATAAATAACAAATGGAGTAAAATGTGCAATAAAATAAATCCCTATACAAGGCAGAAGGTCAGGAACCAGGGCATTCCCTGGGGTATTTCTGAAGTGGTGTACGCAGCCCAAATGCAACACAACGCAATCCCCATCATGGGAAGCGCTTCTGACAGGGGAATTAGTGCAGGGACAGGAGGGTTTGGAGATGCCAGCTGCACGTGCAGACACCACTGGTGCATCCCTCACACTGGATACCAGACTAGGATACTGAAGGACTGACCTTGGATATCTCGGTGTGACAGACAGGACGTGACAAGACTCTGGCTGATCAGCTGTGACGTGACGTGGTTCTGGATGGTCAGCTGTGATGTGAAGAGACTCTGGAGTATCAGTGGAGACGTGAAGAGACTCTGGAAGGTCAGCGGAGATGTGAAGAGACTCTGGAAGGTCAGCAGAGACGTGAAGAGACTCATGACGATCAACGGTGACTTAATTGGACTCACGGCGATCAATGGTGACTTGACTGGACTCACGAAAATTATCCTTAACTTGACTTGATTCATGATGATCAACAGTGACTTGGTTGGACTCACAATGAGAAGCTGTGACTTGACTCATAAAGATCACCTGTGATTCGACTGGATGCATGACGATTACGTGTGACTTGACTTGATTCATGAATGGCAGTAATGATGTGACCGGTTGCTGTGGCTACCATTTTGTGAGTGCGTTCTGGTACAGCCACCGTTTTAGTAATAGATGCGGTGTCGCGATCCTCATCCGCGACACCCACAATGAACAAAGAGCCAGCACAGAACAAAGTATAGTCCATAAAATCCTTTAAACTACAATTAAACTTCCCCTCAGGTAACCATGACTTAATAGGCTCACTTAATCCAAAACGAAAAAGGTATTTTAATACGACGTCATCAAAGGGTATCCTATAAGACAAATCACAGAATTTAGTGATATACTCCTCAATAGATGAACTCCCTTGTCGCAGATTGAGCAGCTGGTCGAATGAGTCCATACCTGGCCAGGGTTCTTTAGAAAAGGTGCTGGATCCCTGTGCGGATGAGTATTCTGTAACAGGGCGAACGAGATGTGAGGTATGCGGATCCATGTGCAACCTTTTATTAATAGACATGGTCAAAAACACAGGCAGGGTCGAACAAATGGCAAACAGGTATATTGAGGGCAAAGCAGATGAGTATTCAAGAAAACGGGTGTGGTCTTCGATCGGCAAACAATATCCAGAGGGCTTGACAAGAGGGGTAATCCAGGTACACAAGCAATTTTCCACTGTCCAGGCAGGAGCAAACAGAATCCAAATGGAAGGCAAAGGGTTAATCCAATATACAAGGCAGAAGGTCAGGAACCAGACAACAAGGCAACACGAAAAGACTAGACTTAAACTAAAATAAGAAACGGAAACTAGGAATGCTTCATAAAGCAGCTAACACTCAGAGAGTGAAAAATGCAGAACAATACAGGTGACTGAACACAAAAACAAACACGGAACGGCTTGGTAAGTAGCTAACACTAGGAGAATGCTAAACAATACTCTGCGATCTGACTAAGGAAGTCCATGGTTTAAGTAAGCTGTGTAATCAGTGCAATCAGCTGTGTGATCAGTGCAATCAGCTGTGTGTGTGTGTGTCGTCAGTGCAGTGGATGATGGGAATTGTAGTCCGTGGGTGATGTGCAACAGTAGTGTATTGCAAGAGTCAATTCGATGGAAGGGTGACCTCTGGTGGCTAACTGGCGGAAGGCCAAAAACCGGATTTGTGACGGTAACATTCAGTGTTAAGTATCCACAGTCTGTGATGATTTGGGGTGCAATGTCCTCTGCTGGTGTTGGTCCATTGTGTTTTTTGAAAACCAACATCACTGCACCCGTTTACCAAGAAATTTTGGAGCACTTCATGCTTTCTTCTGCTGACCAGCTTTTTAAAGATGCTGATGTCATTTTCCAGCAGGATTTGGCACCTACCCACACTGCCAAAAGTACCAGAAGTTGGATAAATGACCATGGTGTTGGTGTGCCTGTTTGGCCAGCAAACTCAACAAAGAGACCAAAAAATGCAGATGAGCTGAAGGTCACTGTCAAAGAAACCTGGGCTTCCATAGCAGTGCCACAAACTGATCACCTCCATGCCACGCCCAATTGAGGCAGTAATTAAAGCAAAAGGAGCCCCTACCAAGTATTGAGTACATATACATGAAATGAACATACTTTCCAGAAGGCCAACAATTCACAATTTTTATTTTTATTTTTTGGTCTTATGAAGTATTTGTTGAGATAGTGAATTGGTGGGTTTTTATTGAATGTGAGCCAAAATCATCACAATTAAAAGAACCAAAGACTTAAACTACTCCAGTCTGTGTGCATTGAATTGATTTAAAACACGAGTTGCACAATTTGAGTTGAATTACTGAAATAAATTAACTTTTCCATGACATTCTAATTCATTGAGATGCGCCTGTAAATGTTGAATATTCATCCAAATGATGGTGAAAACCAAAACATTTGTGTGTTAAAATAGCATTTGTGTGGTTAAAAAGTAAAGAAATGCTTATATATTATTATACTGACCAACGGAGCAAACCAACCCGTGATGTCACACGCGGTAGTACTGCACGATGGTGGCGCCCTTGCCCTAAAAGCTATGACAAAACATGCTTTTTTCTTTAAAACGGTTACATTAATCTAGTATGTTATATATTTTTTTATTTAAAGTGGAAATCAATTTACATTTAGTCATTTTGCAGACACTTTTATTCAAAATGACTTACAATTGGGGAATACATAAAGAGATTGATCTTGAAGAGGCAAACAGACAGAGGAAGTGCTTGTAAAACCAATTCTCGGGCATTGTTCAAATAAGTACAAGCTAGCAAGGGAAGGAGAGAAAGAGAAAGATGAAGATTTTGAAAAAGTGAAAGAAGTTTTTTTTTGATGATGATGATGATGATGATGATGAAGTCAAGTAGTGTTGAAAGAGATGAGTTTTCAGTTGTTGCTTGAAGATTGACAGGGATCCAGCATTCCGGATGGGGGTGGGAAGATCATTCCACCAGCCAGGAATAGTGAATGAGAATGTTCTGGAGAGTGATTTTGAGCCTCTCTGTGATGGTACCATGAGGTGTCGCTCACTAGTAGAGCTCAGACTTCTAGAGGGGATGTAGATTGATAATAGTGAGTGGAAGTAGGTGGGTGCTGAGCCTGTGGTTGTTCTATATGCAAACATTAGTGTCTTGAACTGGATGTGAGGTGCAACTGGAAGCCAGTGCAAGGAGACAAAGAGAGGTGTAACATGGGCTCTTTTGGGCTCGTTGAAGACCAGTCGTGCCGCAAAAAATCATTTGTAGAGGTTTGATTGTGTTTGATGGAAGTCCAGCCAGAAGAACATTGCAGTAGTCCAGCCTGGAAATGACAAGGGCCTGCCCTGGACAAGAAGTTGTGCAGCATGCTCTGTCAGAAAGGGCCTGATCTTTCTGATGTTGTGTAGTGCAAACCTGCAAGATTGAGCAGTCTTTGCAATGTGCTCTTTGAAGGTCAGCTGGTCATCAAAGATTTACACCAAGATTTCTGACCGAAGCTGATGGGGGTAATTGTTGATGAACCTAACTGAATCGTGAAGTTATGCTGTAGCGTTGGAGTGGCAGGGAAGACAAGAAGCTCAGTATAATTGACTAAATAATGTAAACTTGACTGACTGCTTCACTTCCACTTTAAATCGTCATTTGCATGTGTGTGTGTGAAGTGCAGCGCTGAGGTGAAATAGCGGGGGATTTGGATTGCCCAATAATAATAGGCCGTCTAATAATAATAATAATAGTTTTATACATTAATAGGAGAATGAGCCTAATATCTTCTTGACTATTGACAAAGACATTTGTTATCGCTTGATATCTCTGATCATCGACATTACACGAAACTATCGCTCATCGGCACAGCCCTAAATCAGACACCGCTTCATGCCCTCGAGCACGGATGTATTATAAGAGTAACGATATCGCTTTATGAAATGTACCGAAGTAAAAAGTAAGATCGTATGCTTTGGAATGTAGTGAAGTAAAAGTAAAAGTTACTCAAAATAAATCTACTCTAAGTAAAGTACAGATACTTGAAAAATGTACTTAAGTACAGTAACGAAGTAAAGCTAAGTCGTTAAGGCCAGTGATTTTGGGCTTTTTGGGGATGGAATAATGGTGGAGCATTTGAAGCAGCCGGGAACTTCGCACAGCTCCAGAGATCTGTTGAATATCTGTGTAAAGATGGGGGCCAGGTGAATGTGTGAAGTGCAGATCTGATGCTGGGTGTCAGTCTGGCCTTTTCAAATCGACAGTAAAATGCATTGAGACTGTGGGGGAGGTGTCTTGTACTTGATGTTCCTCAGACCAGTCCATACTGATGCCGGATCGTTTGCTGAAAGTTCTTTTTTCCCTTTCTCAGAGTAGTTATTTTTAGCCACTCTGATCTCCTTTGTTAGTCTGTTCCTCGCCTGGTTATTCAAGATTTTATCCCCACTTCTGTAAGCATCCTCTTTGGCCTGACGAAGCTTTTAGGGTTTCTCAGTAAACCACGGTTTATCATTATTGAATGATAAGAATGCCTCACTGAAGAATGTCCTGGTGAATATCTTATATATTCGTGGTGAATATCTTATATGGTAAATATATTATCAAGAGATAAGAGTGACATGGTGTCTCAGGATCAAAACATCATGCAACGTGAGTGTGACACTCTGGCTAGGCACTTTGCTTCTGTGTGGAATTATGCAAGCCACACTTCTTTGTCTGAGGAAGAAGTTACCTGCAAGTTGTCAAATTGTAGTGTACCTCCTCTAAATATTGGATAAGTTAAGAAGACTAGACTCCGTAAAGTGAATGCAGTCAAGGCTGCTGGTCCTGACTGCATTTCTCCTTGGGTGCTAAAGACTTTTCATTAAAGTTAGCACCGGTGTTATGTGACATCTTCAATACATGCAGCAGCATAACATTTTTTCAAAACAATGGAAGGAGGCTATAGTCAAAGCTGTTCCTAAAAAAGCAAAGTCTAGGTTTCCAGCAGATTATTGCCAGATTTCACTACTGAAGAAATCCTTAGAGATGCCATTCTGGAGGATATAATTACTAAGATCGAACCATCAAAACACGGCTTTATGAGGAACAGATCAACTGACACTGCCTTGATTCAAATTCTGCAGCACTGGATATACATGCTGTTTATGTTGACTTCACTCAAGCTTGACACAATTGAACACTGTCGACTGCTACATTCCCTAGCTGACTTGCATGTCATACGACCCCTTTGGCTTATTGTAAGGGGATATCTGAGTAACAGAGAGCAGAGGGTGAAGTGGGGCCTGTGTGTCTAACTCCTTTCCAGTTCCAGCAGGTTTTTCTCAAGGGGGACTTCTATCCCCTCTGTTTTTTGTCATATGCATACATAGCCTGTATTCATATATCATATTCTTACTAAAATACTCAAGGACAGTTCATCACCGCTGCATTGTTTCCTGCCTATGGCTCCAACACCTACGTATTATTTTCGGCAGCACAAGACATTTGTTGTACCCAGGAATTTCTCAGACTTGGACTTTATTTGTGGCGGCATATATGCAAATGAATTCTCTGCCAACGGGAGGCACTTTTAGAGCCGGAGAAATAGCGGTTTCCCCGGTAACGCTATACACAAAGCAGTGCTCTGCTCTCAAACGCTTTTTCAGGCATTACATGCAAGATGAAATGAAAATAACATCCAAAATTTTCTGAAGATAGTGATATAAAAACACCTTCACCGTGTTTCGATTTTGAAATGTGCAGTGCTAATGTTTATTCAATGAAGTCAAAGCTTTTAAAAAAAATCTATTTGTGTCGGTCAGTTTATATATTGTGGTGGGCCGCCACAAATAAATCAATGTATGGGAAACACTGCAGGAGTAAATCTAAACGTCATGAACTCTCCATTATTCCCCGTGCTCTCAAATTTTTGGATTAGGATGCATTTTCTGTGACTGTGTTGACCATATATATATACTGTGTGACTAAAATTCAAATATAATTACACATTAACATACCTCGTGTCTCTAGCAACCCTATGCACTTTTTCAAAACAAAATAATCAGAAAACATGCATTCTTTTATATTTTATTCTTGTTATATTGTTTATAATGCATATATTGAGGAATAGCCTACTAACAAAGTTGATGTCTAACTTAAAAAAAATGAAGGAGGGAGAGGTAGTAAATGATTTTCCGGTTCGCTAATGACACGAGGTAGTTATGCATTTAAGGGCTCTAGATTAGGAAAAGGTTTGTAAACAAACTTTATGTTGGCCTAGTCTAGAAAGCCTAGTCTATAAGTTTAAAATAGGTTAATAACAATGTCTGGAGTTCCAGAGATCCGAGATATTGTAACGTGTCATTTTTCGTGAAACATGACAACCCGCTTTAATCAGATTTTTACGCTATAGTTGTGTAGTTTTTGGGGTTTTATTGCATTTTTAATTAGAATTGGCTAATTTAGTAATGTTTGTATATAACTGGGCTTATTAAACTAGTAAACTTAATGTAAAATTAACTTTAAAGATGTACATTTCTCAGTAGGCTTTATCTGTGTGCTAATATAATTTTCTGCAGGAATACCTGATGTAATTATCCTTGATGTTTAATTGTGTTTAATTTATAAAGTGACTTAGGCAACACCTATATTTGTATAGTTTCAATGGAAATAATTTAAAATAAGGTTAATTGTCAATGACTAGCACTAACAAAAATAATACATACTATTACAAATGTATTGTTCATTGTTAGTTCAAGTTAGTTCATATTCACTAATGTGAGGCAAGGGGCACTGGGTAGAATCTTGCCTAGGGCAGCAAATTGCCCAGGGCCAGCCCTGCTAGACGACATATGATGACGTGTAACAGTGTAGTATTGGTGTCCCATTTCTTAAGGCCAATGTATACTTCGCTTTTTACACATACGCGAGGGACAGCGTACCATACCATTTTTGTAAAAAATAGTTTGTATGCTCAGGTCGCACATAAGCACTGAAATTATTTTGCAGTAATCAGGTTTTCCCACATGGTAGCAACATTGTCCCGGGCCGTTTATTTACAGTAGAAAACGAAAGTAAAGAGACGGACAACGACGACAAAATAGCAGAGACTGCAAAAACAGATGTTTGCATTGATGAGCGCTTGTGAGCGAGAGGGTATGAGACGCGTCCCTGACATACAGTGTTGGGGAAAGTTACTTTTAAAAGTAATGCATTACAATATTGCGTTACTCCCTAAAAAAGTAACTAATTACGTTACTTAGTTACTTGTCATGAAAAGTAATGCGTTACATTACTTTTGCGTTACTTTTTAAATATGAGCAGGGCTTGATTGTTTGTTTTTAATACAATAAGTTATATTTATAGTGTCATGGAGTGAGGAGTCACACGACAAGGATTGTTGAATAAATGCCCCGGAGGGTGGATTTATTCACAATATGGAAGTGCAAACAAAAAGGGGGGTACAAGTACACATTGGTGTTCCGGTGCCATGCGTGCTCTCTTTCTTCTATCCCGGTGCAGTGAGTGAGTCCATGCTGTGCTCCAGTGGGGCCAGTCGGTCATACGCTGCTGTCTGTGAGAGAGATCAGAGGGCGAGTTAGTACTCAGTCTCATGGAGAAGTGTCTCCCATGTGGCAGGGCATGCGTGGTTTATGTAGCCGCCGTGTGATGAGCAGCAGCTGGGACTGATCATCCTGTGATCAGGACGGGCAGGTGTTCCTCACTTGTTTCCAGGGTGACGCTGATGAGTTTTGGGACGCTCGTCACAATAGCAAATGTAATAGCCCTTTCACACCAAAAAGTGTAATGAATAAACCTTAGGCTGGAAGAAGAGTAAATCACGTCTGTAAAGTAGAATGCAGGAGAAGGTTCAACAGCAATACAAAAACAATGAAGCAGAATTGTTAGTTTATCTAAAGCCATTTTTGCTTATTCGTATGGCTGAACTGGATTATCAAAGGTCAGCAGCAAAGACATTGGTTAATAAAATAGGATTAGATACATTTGTGTTGTTTAACATATTTAATTATTGAATATTTGCGTCATATTCTGAGTTTGCATTTCACTGTTTTAATTCATTTTGATGAATACTGAATCTGTTTTTTTGCAAGTGGGATGAATTAATACAATACAGTTGATACTTTGTGCTGTGTGTGTGGGTAACACACCTGCTTCAAAACTGAGTGGGATGGCCTCTCCAGAGAAGTGGCATATACGGCATGCATTTTTGATGCTGTAATTCTTCCACTTCTGTTATCATACCACGCAGATGACAGATGCTGTTGTCTGGTGTACTCTTCTACAGCTGCTGCCTGCTCGTCAGTCACACTTACAGCATGAATGTGCTTCTCACAGGCCTGCAGGACAGCAGACAGGTCACTGGCATCTATGCTTTCATCATACAGGGATTTTGCCAGGCATTGAGGTAAAGCAGAGGATGGTGCAGCAGCTGTGTGTTGTGTGTATTGTACATAGTACTTTTCCATCCCTGACAAACCAACGGCCTTGCTATGGTGTAGTAATGTATCAAGTAGCGGTGATAAATCTTCAAGATTACCTGGAGGAGTTTTCAGTTTCTGTGTCCTACTCTTTATGACTGGTGCTGTGGACTGCATATTTATTTGCTGGTCTAATGTCTTCCTTTGTGCAACTGAGGTGGTGTAGTTGATCCTATATCCCACTTCTGGGTGAATCTTGCTCAAGTTACTGGGCAAAACCCAGTATGCTGGCACATCAGTGACAGTCTTTGTGCCACGAATTCGAACTTTTGCCTGCAACTTAAACAAGAGAGCACCTACATGAGTACAGGTCTCAGCTATCCCTGCCATGCAGGTACAATGGGCACACTCCACCTTCCCAGTGCTGCTCACAATGACCCAGAGCTTTAGAGGAGGCTCATTCAGTCTCTGTGAGTGCATAATCTGTGTACATACAGAATAACAGTAAAAAAGAGCAGTGGGCACAAGTATAATATATATATATATATATGGGCTGTGCAATTAATCACATGCACATCTCGTCAGTACAGCCGGTTCAGTGATTCGATTATGAACATGATATTGTGTAGCTTGTCAGTGAACTACGGCTCTGTGTATTAAATGCCGCCCCATTTGAAAGCACGTGATGGAGATTTACTGCTCATCACTGAACTGGCTGTACTGATGAGATGCGCATGCGATTATTTGCACAGCACTAATTATATTCTGCTTATATATTATGTAAAGATGTGTGTTTCACTAATCACAGGTAGGTAAGCAAGATGATACACACCTTTGTACGAACAACGGTGTTCTCACAACTCGCCGGTTTGTAAGCTTCCAAGTCATGGACCCAGCCATTTGTGAACTGAACGTGGGCTTCCAAAGATTTAAAATTACGAAACTGAGCCTCGGTATAAGCACTCACACCCAGACTAAATATAAAAATATCTGGGAATGTCAGGCGAGGCAAATTGTCGGGGTCTCGAGTACATTGTCTTGCAGGCACCTCATACGGATCCAGATTTCCGATCAATGTCATCTTCTCCAGGTATCTTTTTCTTACGTCCAGTATAAGTTTGTCTCTATATAGTACATTTTGTTCATTTAATCGTGTTTTTAACATTGTTTAACGGGTTGTTTAGATCTCGCCCGATGTGGCCTCACAATATGGCGGCGCCCTCTTGTTTACATCCCAGAATGCACTGCGCAGTGACGTCGGTTGCCAAGCACCATTCACATTTAGTCTAGAACTACAGATAATGTTCACACAGTGCACTGTCAGTCAATAAATGGGAAGAAAGTAACTGGCGTTACTTTTTTGAAAATTAATAAATTAATGCGTTACTTTACTAGTTACTTGAAAAAAGTAATATTATTACATAACTCGCATTACTTGTAATGCGTTAGCCCCAACACTGCTCGTATACGCGTAAAAAGCGAAGGATACTTTGGCCTTTAAGGGAATATTTTCACCCCTACTCCTTGACACCCTGTTTCAAGGGGAAGGGGTATAAAAATAGAATTGGGATTGGGCCTAAGTACAGTTTTCAGCACAGCATTTTCTAAATTTCCACCTGCCATTGTCTGATTTAAACACACAATTATAAAAGAAACCAAAATGTTAACTGCGACAGTGATGTTTTGTAGGTTTTCTCCTGGCACGCCAGTTTCCCCCACAATCAAAAGACATACAGTATAGGTGAATTAGTGAATTGTCTGTGTATGATCCTTGTGAGATTGGGATAGGCTTCTTTTTGATGATATAAAAGTGGGCTAAGCATTATGTTACAATATTTATTTTTCAGGATATGGAGACATTGTACCTGGCTCTTTGGTAGAACAGTGTCTGGCAGCAGTTGTTGGTATTATTGCCTTGCTGGTTTTTAATTATATTATTAGCCAGCTTTCTGCCACTCTATCTGGTGAAAATGCTAAGAGGTAAATGTTTTTTTTAATTGCAGATACTAAATTTAAGCTGATTAAAAATGTCCATGGAAATAAGAGTTTTAGAATATTACATTTAGAATAACAAAAGTATTCTGTAAAGGCAAAAAACAGTTGTTACATATTTTATTAAAATTGACTGAAAGACTGAAATTGGACTATAGTATGTCCTATGACATCCGAGGAAATGTGGTGTGAAAATGTATTAAATTCTCAGTTAAGTTTATGCACATACAGGTGCTGGTCATATAATTAGAATATCATCAAAAAGTTGATTTATTTCACTAATTCCATTCAAAAAGTGAAACTTGTATAATGTATACATTCATTCCACACAGACTGATATATTTCAAGTGTTTATTTCTTTTAATTTTGATGATTATAACTGACAACTAATGAAAACCCTAAATTCAGTATCTCAGAAAATTCGAATATTACTTAAGACCACTACAAAGAAAGGATTTTTAGAAATCTTGGCCAACTGAAAAGTATGAACATAAAAAGTATGAGCATGTACAGCACTCAATACTTAGTTGGGGCTCCTTTTGCCTGAATTACTGCAGCAATGCGGCGTGGCATGGAGTCGATCAGTCTGTGGAACTGCTCAGGTGTTATGAGAGCCCAGGTTGCTCTGATAGTGGCCTTCAGCTCTTCTGCATTATTGGGTCTAGCATATCGCATCTTCCTCTTCACAATACCCCATAGATTTTCTATGGGGTTAAGGTCAGGCGAGTTTGCTGGCCAATTAAGAACAGGGATACCATGGTCCTTAAACCAGGTACTGGTAGCTTTGGCACTGTGTGCAGGTGCCAAGTCCTGTTGGAAAATGAAATCTGCATCTCCATAAAGTTGGTCAGCAGCAGGAAGCATGAAGTGATCTAAAACTTCCTGGTATACGGCTGTGTTGACCTTGGATCTCAGAAAACACAGTGGACCAACACCAGCAGATGACATGGCACCCCAAACCATCACTGAATGTGGAAACTTTACACTGGACCTCAAGCAACGTGGATTATGTGCCTCTCCTCTCTTCCTCCAGACTCTGGGACCCTGATTTCCAAATGAAATGCAAAATGTACTTTCATCAGAGAACATAACTTTGGACCACTCAGCAGCAGTCCAGTCCTTTTTGTCTTTAGCCCAGGCGAGACGCTTCTGACGCTGTCTGTTGTTCAAGAGTGGCTTGACACAAGGAATGCGACAGCTGAAATCCATGTCTTGCATACGTCTGTACGTAGTGGTTCTTGAAGCACTGACTCCAGCTGCAGTCCACTCTTTGTTAATCTCCCCTACATTTTTGAATGGGTTTTGTTTCACAATCCTCTCCAGGGTGCGGTTATCCCTATTTCTTGTACACTTTTTTCTACCACATCTTTTCCTTCCCTTCGCCTCTCTATTAATGTGCTTGGACACAGAGCTCTGTGAACAGCCAGCCTCTTTTGCAATTACCTTTTGTGTCTTACCCTCCTTGTGCAAGGTGTCAATGGTCGTCTTTTGGACAACTGTCAAGTCAGTAGTCTTCCCCATGATTGTGTAGCCTACAGAACTAGACTGAGAGACCATTTAAAGGCCTTTGCAGGTCTTTTGAGTTAATTAGCTGATTAGAGTGTGGCACCAGGTGTCTTCAATATTGAACCTTTTTACAATATTTTCTGAGATACTGAATTTGGGGTTTTCATTAGTTGTCACTTATAATCATAAAAATTAAAAGAAATAAACACTTGAAATATATCAGTCTGTGTGGAATGAATGTATACCTTATACAAGTTTCACTTTTTAAATGGAATTAGTGAAATAAATCAACTTATTGATGATATTCTAATTATATGACCAGCACCTGTATTAATGCTCTTTTTTTCTGCATAGGGAGGCTTTCCAGAATCTTTTTTCAGAAATGCGTCACTTCATGAAGCGACATGACCTCACAGTTTTCCTACAGAACAGAGTCATGAATTATATGGATCTCCTGTGGGCCAAATATCAGTATGATTTAACTTATTTTGCCTTTTTCCACTGCAATATTTGTAAATCTGTGCAGCATTGGTTATAGCCAAGGAGGTTTGAATGATGGTTACCTGTTAGCATTCCAATTACTCTCAATGGCAGTTGCTGAACTGGTGCAAATTTTAAATGTGTCCAATGACTCTGGAAAATCATAGCAACACTGATTACAACACTGATTAGCCTCATTTGTGGATCTTTTTGTTTTCAACATATCAGAGGTGAAGCTTTTCCAGGAGGAGAGTTTTTAATGCACGATTTGCCAGTTGAACTGAAACTGAATGTCCTCGTGGCAGAGAGAGGGGAGCTTCTGTCACAGGTCAGTATTTTTAAAAATGTATTCAAAAAGTAACCTATTTTGATTTCTTAAACCACTAAATGACTGTGTGTTAAAAAAAATATTGTATGAGTTACCTAAATAAAGGACCAAGATGCAGTGTCAGCAACTGATGTTGTGGGAATTGCATCCTGCAGTGATGACCTCTGAGACCCAAATAGGGCCACATGAATATGTTGGTAGATGTCTATTAAGCCTCACCTAACTTGTTGTTCATAAATGCTTCTAAATGTGCTTCTTTTAGTCGCAAAGGCTTCCTTGGGGGAGAATGAGAAGAGCAGGGTCAAATCATGTGATAAATGATCTCCTGAATCCTTGGGAGAAAGGATAAGAAAACCATTTCTCTGGTTCATGAAAATCTGAACCAGCAGTGTTATATGCACATAACAGGTTCACAAAACCTGGTGGGGCTTAGTCTAAAGATTAATGCATACAATTCTATTCAGACTTTGGGTTTGTCACTGCTGGGAGAAGTCTGCATAAATACATTTGTGTGAAATTGGAATTTAAATTATAATACTGATAATAATCTAGTTTAAAGACATTTTGTAGGGCTATATTTAGGCCAGTAAAAACCCTCTTTTGATGTTCAAGGTTCAAGGTTTGTTTATTCGTCACATACTAAATTATAGAGGGTATTATCAGAAGTGAAATGTAAATCAAGTCAGGTCCGCTCAGTGGACAGTGCAAAAAAATAAAAATTTAATAAAAAGTAACACAACACAAGAGCATATATATAAATATAGGTAAAAAAAAAAAAAAAGACGAGAAATAAAGAGTAAAATGTGCTATAGAATAAAAAGTGCACAACTAATAAGATGTGCAAAACAAATAAGATGTGCAAACCAGTATACTGGGACTTAATAAATAGTAATATGAACAAGGATGTGCAAGAGGGATGTGCAAACGGGTTGTACCGGGTATGTACACATAGCAGCAATACGGATGATGAGAATATGAATGTTTTGCAGTTAATAAATTGAGCCTTGTAAATGTTTATGAAACTGAGTTTGTGTTAAGGAGCCTGATGGCCTGAGGGAAGAAGCTCCTCCTCAGTCTCTCAGTTTTTGCCATCATGCTCCTAAAGTGCTTGCCAGATGGCAGTAAACAGAAAAGATGGTTACCGGGGTGATTTGAGTCTTTGAGGATTTTAGCAGCTCTGCGTTTGCAGCGTTTGAGGTAGATAAAAAACTACTGTCAGTATTTACTAAAGACTCAGGGAAAAGTAGTTATATAAAGGCATGGACACATTTATTTTTGTGGCTGACAAAAAAAAGCATTGTGTTTTGTTAATTTTGGCCCATAACGTATAGAAACAGCCTTAAACCATTGATCTGGAAAGTTGAGGGGCAAGAATAATTTTTTACACATTTTCAAAATAAACTAAACTCTTCCATTTTTTCCCTCTTTACAGATTCCTTACTTTGCAGAATCTGGGCAGTCATTTATACGGGAGCTTGCTTTAACTTCAGTCATGTACTTTTTTCCTAAAGGGGAAATCATTCAGTACAGTAAAACCATCACAAGAGAGCTCTTTTGTATTCGCAGGGGAACATGTGAGGTCAGCATTTTTCATAAAGTTTATTTCTTTACAAACATTTGATTGCATTTGTATTCAAATTAAAGCATAAATTAAGCAGTTCAGTGCAGACCACAAAATAAGCAATATCCTATAACTTGAGTATTTTAATCGTTGTTGTTTAATCATTGAGAATTGTATTTTATTTATTTATTTATTATATATTTTATAGATTTTGAATGATGATCTTTCAGAAGTTGTTGGACATTATCAGAAGGGAATGCATTTTGGAGAGGTAACAATTACATACATTGTTCCCTTTGATATCAATCACTTTGAAACTGCATCAGTTGTTGATGCTATAGGTGTCAGACTTTGTTTTCCTGTGTCTGGTGTTTCCATGTGCTTCCTTGTGTTTCCGTGCCCATATTTGGTTTTCCTGTCATCATTAGTTCATTAGTCCCTGTCTGTGTTTGATTACTCCTCACCTGTTGCTGTTTTCCCTGATTACGTTCTATGTGTTTATAAGCCCTGAGTTTCCCCTGAGTCTTTGTCCGTTCACTCGTCTACATAGTGGTGTATCCTGTTATTAAAATTACCTTATTCACCTTACCTCTCGTCTCCCGCGTCCTTCCCGCTACGCGACCGTGACAGATGAACAGACCTGCAAAATGGACGAACACATCATGTTCATCACCGTGGCTCAGGCGAGCCACGACCCACTCACCTACGCAAGGGCATTCGTGCCACTCGCACTCACCAGTTCCCTTGAAGGAGAAGTCCTCCATACACTTTTCCGGATCTGGATCACGTACCACCAGCCTATGGAACTCCCCGACACCGGCAACCTTGATTGGAAGGAGGCGATCATCCGGTGTCTGGAGAGTCTCCGATCCCGAGCCGGAATCTGGTCAGCCGCCGCTGACTCCAGCCCAGAGCGCCCGCCAGTACCAGCTCTTAGCAAGGACACTCCTAAATCTCCGCTGATCCCGTCCAGCTCTCCTTTGTCTCCGCTGCTCACCGTCCTCGCTGCTGGTTCCGTCCAGTTCAGCGCTACCCGAGCGCCCCCGAGAGTCAGCACTACTGGACATGGGGCTGCCATTGGAGTTTGCTGCACCCATCCTAACCCCAGGATCTCCCTCACCGCTGCTGGGTCCATCCAGCCTTTTTCCGTCTCTGCTCGTCCCATCCAGCCCTCTGTCCCTTGAGATCCCTAGGTTGGCCAGCTCCACTGGTAATGTCACACTTTGTTTCCCTGTGTCTGGTGTTTCCATGTGCTTCCTTGTGTTTCCGTGCCCATATTTGGTTTTCCTGTCATCATTAGTTCATTAGTCCCCATCTGTGTTTGATTACTCCTCACCTGTTGCGGTTTTCCCTGATTACGCTCTATGTGTTTATAATCCCTGAGTTTCCCCTGAGTCTTTGTCCATTCACTCATCTACATAGTGGTGTATCCTGTGTTCTGTTATTAAAATTACCTTTATTTACCTTACCTTTCGTCTCCCGCGTCCTTCCCGCTACACGACCGTGACAATAGGAAATCTGAAACCTGGATTAAATCATGCCAGTTTATTGACAAATGGCACTTAGGCCCTGCACTTTGCAGTGTGTTCTGCAACATACAAATAGTTGTTACACCTTGTTCAGATTTTCAGGGCCTGTCCAAATACCTACAATCGTTCCTACTCAACATAAATATTTCATGTTTTTAATTTCAGTGTTTTTGTCAATAATAGTATACCACAAAGTGGAGTTTCTGTTGTATCTTGGTATTAACGCAGATATGATAGTTTTGTGAATATCTTTTAAAGGAATAATCTTTTCTTTGCTTTTTTTTCCCTGTAGGCAGGATTTTTGTTTGGAAAACAAGCCACATTGACAGTGCGTGCTGTGACATGCTGTGAAATTGTAGTCATTGATTTTGAAAAGATCAGAGTACTTCTTGAGAAATATCCCCTGCTTAAAAGGTATGTTCTACAAAATAAGAAACAAATTACATGTTATAGTAAAATCTCTTTAATGATAAAGAATATTGTATCAGGAAACTGTCATTTTTTTAGGCAAATTGAAGAATTCCAATCAGAGCCAAAATGCTACACGACATTGGTGGAGACAGCAGAGAAAATACTGAAAAGGCAATCCCATGTCAAAGAATCTGATGTTGCACAGAGACAAAAATTCACATTGGGATTTCAAGGACGTAGGTTTTCCAAGAAGACAAAATGTTGTGAGTATTTTGAAAGTACATATATATATATATATATTCATTCTCAACACGTACCTATCATTATGAATCAGTAAAACTAAGTAACTATGGGACCAAGATTTAAAAATACAGTAAAAATGCATAGCATATATTAATTAGTTTAAATATATTTAGTAAGCATTGACAGAAAATCTGCCTGATATTAATTAAACTGTATGATAACTGATTAATTACATAATAGACAACAACCAATAAAACACAGACCTTCAACACACTCATTACACAGACAAATTAATGTTAAAATACCTTTAAAAAAGAAAGAATAAAGGCAATTACTCTTTGTTTACTCTTCTTTGAATTTTTGGTCTGTATCATTTGCTGTGTACAATAATCCGTTGTGTCATCGCTCTCATGATCAGACGCTCCACATGTTGTAATATTAAGTATTGTTACGGTCATGTTTACAGAAATTAACTGACAGCGCGGAAGCTCTTTCATGAGATTTGAATTATTCACTGTAATACAACCTCATGCATAATACAGTGCAGTGACTGGATCGTAAGACTTCCTTCTCATTAAATTATACTCAGAAAAGGTCAGAAAACTGATGATGTAGACGCATACTCTCCAGCCACCACTGCAAATTAACACATATATATGTAACTTTTTGTGTCGTTGGTTCAACTTTGCTTTTTGAAATGGAAGAACAAAATTGTTCTAAAAATAACCACTTTTACCTTAATAATAGACATAATGAGTGCTATTGTTGTTTTCATTGATGTGCAACCTGTTCATATATATTAACATCTTAAATAATGTGTTTTAGGGTTTCATGACACTTTAAAAGGCCCCCATTGTCCAGTGCAATTTTGAAGCTATAACTAAAAGTAGATGAGAGAAAAAAAAATTCAAGCCAAAACAAACAAATAATAATCTGAAATAATAAACCCCTGTTGGCTCATACATTAAAAGCCCTCTCAAAGAGGTAGGCTTTAAGCCTTGTCTTAAAAAGTGATTCTGTTTCAATTGTTCTAATCGAGACTGGAAGGCTGTTCCACAGTTTAGGGCCGGCAATGGCAAAAGCCCGGTCACCTTTTTTCCTTCAGCCTAGATCTAGGGACCAATAAAAGTTTCTGATTCGATGACCTTAAACATCTACCTGGACTTTAGACTTAAACTGAGTAACATGAAGGAATTTGACATGAAGGAAATTTGTCCGAAGGATATTTCCATTAGAATCAGAATCAGCTTGATTCGTCAAGTGTGTGCAAACACACAAGGAATTAGTTTGGTTCTGTGCTCCCTCGCACAGAAAATCCACAGAGCCAGTCACAGAAGTAGCGAACTCAGGCATTGCTATTGCTGTAACTGAGTAAACAGAAGATATAAACGTTTTGAATGATAAAATAAATACAATAAACACTCGACTATGACAATGTATAGTTTAGCTGTGTTATGGGGGGGGGTCT
This sequence comes from Gymnocypris eckloni scoliostomus, assembly GCA_027564155.1. Classification (NCBI taxonomy): domain Eukaryota; kingdom Metazoa; phylum Chordata; class Actinopteri; order Cypriniformes; family Cyprinidae; genus Gymnocypris; species Gymnocypris eckloni. Next base: position 42,623,427 of record CM050414.1, on the reverse strand, counting down.
TGAAAGTCGCTAAGTTGGCAACACTGCGCGCATCTCTATTACTCACCTCTCTCTCTGTCTGACTGCAGCAGCACACGCATTTTCAGAAGTACACACACGTACAGGAATATCTGGACCACGGCCTGGAATATCTGGACCACGGCCAATCAGAGGGAGGGTCCGCCCTTCACTATCTCTGATTGGTTTAGACCACGATATGGGCCTAATGTGTGTCTGTTGTTGAACCACAGGGAGACTTTCAGAGTCACAGTCAAACCATCCTGAACACAGTCACGGCTGGTCAAAATTCAAATTTTTCTAGTCGCACCATTGAGAAATTAGGTAGCACGTGCGACCTCTAGAGCCCTGCCAACCCTACTGCAGTCACAGTGCTGTTAATGATGGTGAGTGGGGAGAGTGCAGGGGGGTTTCTCCTGAAGTCCACTATCATCTCTACAATTTTGAGTGTTTTCAGCTCCAGGTTGTTGCGACTGTACCAGACAGCCAGCTGCTCAACCTCTTGTCTGTAAGCAGACTCGTATACATCCTGGATGAGACCGATGACTGTGGTGTCATCTGCAAACTTAAGGAGTTTGACAGAGGGGTTAGTAGAGGTGCAATCATTTGTGTAGAGAGAGAATATCAGTGGGGAGAGAACACAGCCCTGAGGAGCTCCAGTGCTGATGGTGCTGGTGTTAGATTTGAGTTCCCTCAGCCTCACTAGCTGCTGCCTGTCTGTCAGGAAGCTTGTGATCCACTGACAGATGGAGGTGGGTACAAAGAGCTTTGTCAGTTTATTCTGAAGGGTGTCTGGAATGATGGTGTTGAACGCGGAGCTGAAGTCCACAAACAGGAACCTTGCATAAGTGCCTGGTTTTTTTTATGTTGGAGGATGTAGTGCAATCCCATGTTGTCTGCATCATCCACAGACCTGTTTGCTCAGTAAGCAAACTGCAGGGGGTCTAGCAAGGGTCCAATACTGTCCTTCAGGTGGGCCAATACTAGCCTCTCAAATGACTCCATCACCACAGACATTAAAGTAACAGGTCTGTAGTCATTAAGTCCTGTGATTTTTGGTTTCTTGGTACAGGGAAGATGGTCGAGCGTTTGAAGCTGAAGGGGACTTCACACATTGATCTTCAACAGCTCACTGTTGAAGATCAATGTGAAAATGTATGATAGCTAGACAGCACAGGCTTTGAGGCAGGCTGGAGAGACACCGTCTGGGCCTTTGGCTTTCCTTAGCTTCTGTCTCCTGAAGACTTTGCTTACATCATCTTCACAGATCTTGAGTACAGGCTGAGAAACAGTAGGGGGAGGGAGGGGGAGGGTGTTGATGGCTGTGTTTTGAGACGGTGAGAGTGGGTGTGAGGTGTCAGACCAGGCTTTTACATTTCAAACCTGCATTGGCTTCAGTGCTGGGGGATGGGGTCTTGTAGCTGTTTATGGCTTTCAGACCTTTCCACACTGATGTAGGGTCGTTGCTTGAAAGCAAGTTTTTTTTTTAGCTTTCCAGAGTAGTTTTTCTTTGCCACTCTTACCTCCCTATTCAGTGTTTATTTGGCCTGCTTGTACAAGGCTTTGTCCCCACTCCTGTAGGCCTGACGAAGCTGTTTGAGTTTTGTGCTGAATCAAGGTTTGTCGTTGTTAAATGTTAAATAAGTCCTGGTGGGTACACGCATGTCCTCACAGAAACTAATGTAGGGCGTTACAGTGTCAGTGAGCTCATCCAGTCAGTCTCCGCAGCCTCAAAAATACTCCAATCAGTAAGTTCGAAGCAAGCCTGTAAATCCTGCTCTGCTTCAACAGTCCATCTCTTTACAGTTCTTACTACAGGCTTATCAGATTTAAGTTTCTGCCTGTAGGCTGGTTGAAGATGAATCGAACAGCAATCAGAGAGTCCCAGCGCAGCACTGGGAACAGAGTGGTATGCATCCTTTAAAACAGTGTAGCAATGGTCCAGTATGTTGCTGTCTCTGGTGGGGCATGTGATGTGCTGTCTATATTTAGGCAGTTCGTGGGTGGGATTAGCTTGATTAAAATCACAGAGAATGATAATGAAAGAGTCCTGGTAACACTGCTTTGTGTGTGTGATTTGATCGACCAACAGTTTTAGCACCGCGTTCGCACGCGTGTCAAGAGGAATGTACATACTCACCAGAATAAACGAGGAGAACTCCCGCTGTGAATAAATAGGTTCACAGTTAATAAAGAGAGCTTCCAAATTTGGATAGCACATCTTCTTTAAAACTGTCACGTCTGTACACCAGCCTTAATTGATATAAAAACATAATCCACCGCCTCTCGTTTTCCCCGACGACTCTGTAACGCCCTGAACAGCTGGAAGCCTGTTAGATGAAGCACGCTGTTTGGGATAGCTCCATTCAGCCAGGTTTCCGTGAAGCAAAGCGCAGCAGTGTTTAAAAAGTCCTTGTTTGTGCGGGTGAGGAGTTGTAGTTCGTCTGATTTTCAAGGGAGCAGAGATTCGCCATTTGAATACTTGGCAGCGGAGTCCTAAAACCGCGCTGTCTGAATTTCATGAGCACACCAGCGCGCTTCCCTCGCTTGCTTCGTCTGGAGAGCTTGTATAGGAACGCAGCTCCTCCAACTAAAATGTCCAGAAAAATGTCTGACTGTTCAAACATCAGCAAAAGGTTATCTGGTGTGCTATTTCTTATGTCCAAGAGTTCGTTTCTAGTGAAACTGATCAAAAAAATGTTGCTTAAGACAGGAAAACAAACAAAAACAGTTAAAGTACCAAGGAACAACAAACCGAAGCGGCCATGTGTCATCTTGTATCATGACAAAAAATGAGGACAAAATTATGCCTAAAACAAAGCGTAAGCACAGCAACTGGCCTGAGAAGCCTTTACGAAAAATGTTTACTTTATAATTTTATGCTTAAAACAAATAAATAAAAGCCAGAATTTGAATTTTGGTATATTTTCCTGTCATTATACAAAAAACATTAAAATCATCTGCCTAATAAAGTGTAGAATCCCTGTGCTGCTCAAAATGTTTCTGCTAGCAGATCCTTTAAATCCTGAAAGCATGCTCAATCGGATTGAGATCTGGGAAATTTGGAGGGTTAAGCCCGGCTCACACTGTGCGATTTAGGGCACGATTTGGTCATCTGAGACTAATTTTGAAAATCCTAAAAGATTCCTATAATCCTAGGATAAAATCTGTAGTCTTTGATCGCTGGTTTGACATGTTCACCGACAGTCGATTAATGACTGTTGCGATAAAATTTCACCTCAGACGAAATTCTGTCAGTGTCAAAAGGTTTAGTACACTACCCTGCAGTGTGACCCCTACGATGAATGTCAAACTGTGTCTGTTTTTCAAGACGAGCTATGAGCAGAATTAATGCTAGATCATTATTCTGTCAGCCCTTTTTGAACTCGTCTTGACTGTCGTACACTCTGACATTAATGACAACTGAGATCCCATAGTGTGACATGATCATCATGTTCATACAGTCTGACAAGTACAATCCTTAAGGACTTTTAAAAAAATCACACAGTGTGAGCCCGGCATAAGGCAACACATTAAACTCTACAGGTACATCTAAAAAAAAAATTGAACATCATGAAAAAGGTCAATATTTTTTGTCACTAATTTCAAAAAGTGAAACCCATATATTATATAGATTCATTACACATAGAGTGAAATATTTAAAGCCTTTTATTTTTTTGATGGCATGGCTAATGACAGATAATGAAAACCCCAAATTTAGTGTCTCAGAAAATTAGAATATTACATAAGAGATCAATAAAAAAAAGGATATTTTAAGCAGAAATGTCAAGCTTCTGAAAATTATGTTCATTTCTATGCACTCAATACTTGGTTGGGCCTCCTTTTTCATGAATTACTGCATCAATGCAGCGTGGCATGGAGGCAATCAGTCTATGGCACTGCTCAGGTGTAATGGAAGCCCAGGTTGCTTTGATAGCGGCCTTCAGGTCATATATATTGTTGAGTCTGGTGTCTCTTATCTTCCTCTTGAAAATACCCAATAGATTCTCTGTGGAGGGTGTCAATTATCGTCTTCTGGACCATTGCCAAGTCAGCAGTGTTCCCCATTATTGTGGTTTCAAAGAACAAGAGATTTATACAATTTATACTGTATGGGTGGTCATTTATTGAAACTCAAATGTAGATATTCTAATATTTTGAGATGCTGATTTTTGACTTTCATGAGCTATAAGCTCTAATCATCAAAATTAAAACAAAAAAACGTTGACGTTTTTACTGTACATGTACTGATTCTAAAATATATTAAAGTTTCACTTTTTGAAATAAGTTACAAGAAAAAATTAACTTTTTCACCATATTCTTATTTTTTTTTTTTTCTTATTTTAACAACTTATAAAATATATACAAATACCTTTCTAGATGTGGAGGACTTTGGAAATATTCCAATGTATGCTGGATCTGAGGACGAAACCGTTCCAATGGGACAACTGAAACGACAGAGACCAAAGTAAGCAGAACATTGTTTTGATGATGTGAAAATTTAAACGTACAGGGGTTTGACAAAATAATGGGAACACCTGGGAACACCTTTTTGCATTTCTGACAAGTTACCCATTTCATATACGAAACACTGCTGAACAAAAATTTCATCACACTGATATACAACTTATGGAAAATAGAGAACAAAAAGATAAATAAAAGAGAATTTTTTTCACTGTATCCTACAAAAATGAACGATTAACTCCTACAGTAATGGGTGTTCCCATATTTGTCCAGTTCCTGTGTATGTAATTTAATGGTATAAATAATAAAGGTATTTATATGGAAGAAGGGAAAAGAAAGTAATATAGTAAAATTATTCGAATTTATTGTACGATAATGTACTTGAAGTATTTGCAGGTAATATTTTTATATTAAAATATGCACATTCCCTCCTAATCATTTGTTAGTATAACTGTCTACTATAGACACACGCTTTTAAACATTGGTTCCTCCATCGCGCAATGCAAACCGGACTTTGAGTTCTTGAATGCCGGATTCAAGAGCCCTTTGTCTGGGCCGCACGGCCCGTACGACCGCGACGAAGGAAATGTAGCTGAAAAAGAGGGAAGAGAGCTGGCGTCCTCGTCAGACTGATACGCCGTGCCCTCCGACCTCCTCTCCCAACCATTTTGCTGGCTAACGTTCAGTCACTGGACAACAAACTCTGTGAACTGCGGGCGCGCATCTCATACCAATGAGAAACAAGGGACTGCTGCGTTATTTGCCTCACAGAAACCTGGATGTCTGCAATGGTTCCTGACTCAGCCATCGAGCTCACGGGATTCTCCGTGCATCGCTCGGACAGAACAAAAGAGCTCACATGGAAAAGCAGAGGTGGGGGCATCTGTTTCTACATCAACAACACTTGGTGTGATGAAAGGAACCTACACTCTATTAAATCCTTCTGCTCCCCTGATCTGGAATTTTATATGCTTCTGTATCGATCATTCTGGCTACCGAGAGAATTTACAATGATCATAATAATCACAGCTGTTTACATTCCCCCTCAAGCCAACACAGACCAGGCACTCAAGGAACTGTATGGCAATATAAGTGAGCAGGAAACCATGCATGCTTGTTGTTACTGGGGACTTTAATAAAGCCAACTTCAGAACAATAACTCCAAAATACTTCCAACACATCACCATCAACAAGCGTGGTGATCGTGTACTGGACCATTGCTACTCTCCCTTCCGGAACGCCTACAAATGCCTCCCCCATCCACCTTTCGGCAAATCGGATCACTTTTCCGTTCTGCTCCTGCCTGCTTATAGGCAGAAACTGAAACGAGAAGCACCCGTCCTCAGGACAATCCAATGCTGGTCGGACCAATCGGACGCTATACTACAGGACTGATTTGATCACGTGGAATGGAACATGTTCCGGGCAGCGTCTGATGACGACATAGAGGCGTATTCAGATTCTGTAATGTGTTTCATCAGGAAGTGTATAGAAGACGTAGTACCGACAAAAACAATCTGCATCTACTTCAACCAAAAACCGTGGATTAACAGCAATGTTCGATCTGCCTTGTCAGCACGGACATCTGCCTTTTAAATCCGGAAACACTGACGATCGAAAACAAGCCAGTTATGATCTCAAGAAATCCATCAAAGCCGCCAAACAACAATATAAAAACAAAGTTGAAGAACAATTCAACACCAACAACGCAAGAAGCATGTGGCAGGGCATCAACAACATAACAGGTTTTAAAGGGAATAAACCAGCTACTGTGCACATTGCTGCTTCTCTACCAGACGAGCTTAATCATTTTTATGCTCGTTTCGAGGCTGACAACACCGTGCATACAGAGAGTGCTCCCGCGGCTGCTGCAGAAGAGGTGAGTGCACTCTCCCTTTCTGTCGTGGGTGTAACCCGATCCTTCAAACAGGTGAACATATGCAAAGCTGTGGGTCCGGATGGCATCCCAGGCCGTGTGCTCAGAGCATGCGCATTCCAACTCGCCGGGGTTTTTACAGACATTTTCAATCTTTCCCTCTCTCTGTCTGTGGTTCCCTCATGCTTCAAAAAATCCACCATTGTGCCCATACCGAAGAAAAATAAAATCACATGCTTGAATGACTGGAGGCCCATTGCTCTGACACCCATCTTCAGCAAGTGTTTTGAGAAACTCATCAGAGACCACATCTGTTCTGTGCTGCCTGCTTCACTGGACCCACTACAATTTGCATACCGCAGTAACCGTTCCATAGACGATGCTATTACCTTCACCCTGCACACTGCTCTCTCCCACCTGAAAAATAAGAACACCTATGTAAGAATGCTGTTCGTGGACTATAGTTCAGCATTAAACACCATAGTGCCTGCCACACTGGTTGCGAAGCTCCAGACTCTGGGACTGAACAGATCTCTGTTCAGATGGATCATGGACTTCCTGACAGGCAGAAGTCAGGTGGTCAGAATAGGCAACAACACCTCATCTCCCCTGGTCCTCAACACTGGTGCTCCGCAGGGTGCGTCCTCAGCCCACTCCTGTACTCCCTGTACACACACGACTGTACAGCCACACACAGCTCTAACGTCATCGTCAAATTTGCAGATGACACAACGGTGATAGGCCTGATCACTGTCAACGATGAGACGGCCTACAGAGAGGAAGTGAGTACCTTGACTAAATGTTGTCAGGAGAACCACCTTTCACTCAACATCGACAAGACCAAGGAGCTGGTGGTGGATTTCAGGAGACAGAGCAGAGAACACACACCCATCACCATCGACAAGACACCTGTGGAGCGGGTAAACAGCTTTAAGTTCCTCGGAGTTCACATTACCGATGATCTCACATGGTCTGCTCACACAGATGCAGTGCTGAAGAAGGCACATCAGCGCCTCTTCTTCCTAAGACGGCTGAGGAAGTTTGGAATGAGCCCCAGTATCCTCAGATCCTTCTACTCCTGCACTGTGGAGAGCATCCTGACCGGCTGCATCACCGCCTGGTTTGGAAACAGCACCGCTGACAACCGCAAAGTGTCGTGCGAACTGCCCGCCACATTGTTGGAGGTGAGCTTCCCTCCCTCCAGGACATCTACACCAGGCAGTTCATAAGGAAAGCCTGGAGGATCATCAAGGACTCCAGCCACCCGTCCAACAGTCTGCTCTCTCTGCTGCCCTCAGGAAGACGTCTCCGCAGCATCTGATTCCGCACTAGTCAACTGAGGGATATCTTTTTCCCTCAGGCTATCAAGCTAATGAACAGCAAAAACGAATACACCCTACAGCACACTCCCACTTTACAATATGCCATGCACTGCACCTTAACTTGAACTCTAACACAGTTCAACTGGACTACACACACACACTGCACTAATACAACAACCTATCTGCTACCACTGGATATCATCCAATGCACATCCATGACTTGGCCTATCCGGCCTATGTACAATCTGTTGCTCCTTTTTTCGCATATTATTGTGTGTTTTATATGTGTACATAATGTAGAATGTGTAGATACTGTGTAGAATGTGTATTGATAACTGTAAGTATGTCTAATGGTACACTGTGTGTACTGACTATATGTATGTGTATTCTGCACATTGTCTTCTGTATAAGTCTGTAAGTATGTACTGTCTATATGTAAATTGTTTCTGCACTGTCTGGAGCACGCTCTCAAGAATTTCACTCACCAAGGCACATGTGCTGTGGTGATGTGACAATAAAAGTGATTTGATTTGAAGTGATTTGATTTGATGTCAATCCCGTGGCAGAAACAGAGAAACAAATAAAGACAATTAGCGTAGCTGTTGTTCCATCTAGGAACAACCCTGGTTGAAATTATATGTCCAACTCAAACTAAACCATAATAATGTGCGTTTGATCAGATATACCTGCAGTACAAGATTATGAGATGCATTATATGAATGCTTGGCTAAAGAGATGTGTCTTTAATCTAGATTTAAATAGAGAGAGTGAGTCTGAAACCCGAATCTTATCAGGAAGGCTATTCCAGAGTTTGGGAGCCAAATATGAAAAAGTTCTACCTCCTTTAGTGGACTTTGTTATCCTAGGTACTACCAAGAGTCCAGAGTTTTGCAACCTTAGAGAGCGGGTTGGATTGTAGCGTGATCCTCTGGATCACAATACAAGAGTGTTCCTGTGGCTCAGTGGTTAGAGCAGCGCAAAGATTGTGGGTTCGATTCCCAGGGAACACATGTACTGACAAAAAAATGTATAGCCTGAATATGTATAGCCTGAATGAAGATAAAAGTGTCTGCTAAATGTAAATGTGATAGAAGATTAGTTGTGTATGCAGGAGCTAAATCATTTAGGGCCTTATAGGCAAGTAATAATATTTTGTAACTGATACGGAGCTGAATAGGTAGTTCCTGTGGCTCACTGGTAGAGCATTGTGTTAGCAGCGCAAAGGTTGTGGGTTTGATTCCTAGGGAACACATGTACTGACCAAAATATGTATAGCCTAAATATGTATAGCCTGAATGAAGATAAAAGCGTCTGGTACATGCATAAATGTAAATGTAGCCAGTGCAGAGACTGTAAACTTGATTAGTAATATGATCATATTTTCTTGACCTGGTAATGACTCTAGCCGCAGCATTTTGTACTATCTGTAGCTTATTTATTGAAGATGCTGGACAACCACCTAGCAGTGCATTACAATAGTCCAGTCTAGAGGTCATGAATGCATGAACTACATTTTCAGCATCAGAAACAGTTAACATGTTCCGTAGCTTGGCAATGTTTCTAAGATGGAAGAATGCTGTTTTTGGAACATGGGAAATATGATTTTCAAAAGATAGGTTGCTGTCTAATATAACACCCAGATTTTTGACTGTAGAGGGAGTAACAGTACATCCGTCTAGTTGCAAATTGTGATCCAAGAGATTCTGTTTACTGTTTTTAGGTCCAATAAGTAATATCTCTGAATTTAATAGGAGAAAATTATTGGTCATCCAATCTTTTACATTTTTAACACACTCCGTTAGCTTAGTTTAGAAGTTTCATCTGGTCTTGTTGAGATATATAGTTGTGTCATCAGCATAACAATGGAAACTAATCCTGTATTTTCTAATAATATTACCAAGGGGCAACATGTATAATGAAAATAGCAGAGGACCTAGGACAGATCCTTGTGGTATTCCATACTTTACTGTTAATAATTGAGATGCCTCCCCGTTTAAATAAACAAAGTGGTAGTGATCGGACTGGTAGAATCTAAACCATCTTAAAGCCTGCCCTTGAATACCTGTATAGTTTAGAACGCAGCACTAAGATCAAGTTAAATTAGCAATGAGATGCAGCCTTGGTCTGACGCAAGAAGCAAGTCATTTGTAATTTTAACAAGTGTGGTTTCTGTGCTATGGCGGGGCCTAAAACCTGACTGAAAATCTTCATAAAAATTTTTTGCAAGAAGGAGCACAATTGAGCGGACACAATTTTTTCTAAAATTTTTGACATAAACGGAAGATTTGAAATGGGCCTGTAATTTGCCAGTTCACAAGGATCTAGTTTTGGTTTCTTAATTAAAGGCTTAATAACCGCCAGCTTGAATGGTTTTGGGATGTAACCTAAAGATAACGAGGAGTTAATAATATTGAGAAGTGGTTCTTCTGCTACAGGTAACAACTCTTTCAATAATTTAGTTGGTACAGGATCTAATAAACATGTTGTTGGTTGAGATGCAGTGATGTGTTAATTTAGTTCATCCTGTCCTATAGTTGTAAAGCAATGGAGTTTTTCTTTAGGTGTGATGAATGAGGCTGAATTACTAGACACTGTAGAATCTACATTTGTTATTGTATTTCTGATGTTATCTATTTTTTCAGTAAAGAAATTCATTACTGTTAAACTGTGAGGGAATCTTTAGATCGGGTGACATCTGTTTATTTGTTAATCTAGCCACTGTGCTAAAAAAAAAACCTTGGATTGTTTTGGTTATTATCTATGAGTTTGCGGATATTCTCGGTCCTGGCAACTTATAGAGCCTGTCTATAGCTGGACATACTGTTTTTCCACGCAATTTTTAAGACTTCTAAGTTAGTTTTTCTCCATTTGCGCTCAAGATTACAAGTTTCTTTCTTGTATTTTTCTCCTACAGATGACTTGCAGGACCTTGTATGTTATGATATTATATTAGTTTTAATCGTTTAACCACCACAGCGTCTTGTCTCCGTTGGCAACGCACATGATTCGTGTCGAATGCAAGTGACTTCGCAGGTAGCAGAAAGTGCAAGCAGCAATTGTAAGTGACATTGTATTTTAGTTTATTTTTTCTTGTCTTCACCTGGCTACTGTTGTAAAATGTTGAGAGACTGCAAGTGACATCACTCGCGGAAGCGCAAGTGTCTGAGCGTGCAAGTGCAGGTGCAAGATACTAGCTTGGCTTTGTCCAAACTCCACGATGTGCTCAGCGGATATATCAACAAACATCCTGACGCTGCCTCCATCATCGCGGGGGACTTTAACAAAGCCAACCTCAGGTAGGTCATGCCTAACTTTCATCAGCATATATCCTGTCCAACTAGAGGACCGAATACACTCGATCATTGCTACACACAGTTTAAAAATGCCTACAACGCCCACTCACTGCCGGCTTTTGGAAAATCGGACCATGCCGCCATTTTCCTCACACCGGAATACAAACATCGGATCATTCAGGAACCCCCGGTGGAGAGGGAAGTGACGCGCTGGTCCTCCCACTCTGAAGCTATGCTACAGGCAGCTCTTGATGACGTCGACTGGGACATGTTCCGGGCGAGTTCATCTGACGTCAGCGAATTCACGGATGTAGCATTAAGCTTTGTCAACACGCAAACTGAGCAAGCTACTGAAACGGTAACAATAAGGACATTCTCAAATCAGAAACCGTGGGTGGACGGGACAATTCGTGATGCGGTTAACCATCGAACTGCCACATACAACGCCGGTATTTTGTCAGGAAACATGAGCGAGTACAAAGCATTGTGCTATGCTCTCCCACGTGCAGTTAGAGCTGCTAAACGCCAATACAGGGAGAGAATTGAGTCACATTTTCAGCTCAATGACTCTCGACGCATGTGGCAGGGACTGAAGACCATCTGTTCCTCTGGAAATAACTCCTCTGCAGAGGTGAGAGCAGATCCGTTGCTGGCCGAAGAGCTAAACACCTTCTACGGCCGTTTGAATGTAATGGCGGCAGCGTGACTCTGCCGATCAGCGCGTCAGGAAGCAGCAGACAGAGCAGCGATGATCATGTAATCACCGTGTCGGTGAACGAGGTTCGGAGGGAACAAAAGAGAGTGAACGTCAGAAAAGCAGCAGGACCTGATGGGATTACTGGCCGCGTTCTGAGGTCCTGTGCTGATCAGCTTGCTGGTTTGTTTACATCCATATTTAATGAGTCCCTCGCTACCTCTGTTGTTCCCACCTCCTTTAAAAAATCTGTCATAATCCCTATGCCTAAGAACAGTAAACCCTCTTGCCTGTATGTCTATCATCCAGTTGCCCTCACATCAACAGTCATGAAGGTTTTTGAGAGACTATTAAAGAACCACATTTGCTCCTCCATCCCTGCTACTTTGGACCCTCTTCAGTTTGCCTATCGGCCAAATAGGTCTACTACTGATGATGCCATCTCTCAGGTCCTGCACTCGTCCCTCACTCACATTGACAGCAAAAATGGCAACTATGTAAGGCTGCTTTTCATCGACTATAGCTCCGCTTTCAATACTATAGTCCCGACCAAGCTGGCTGTTAAACTCTCAGACCTCGGCATAACCTCTTCACTTTGTGACTGGATTCAAGATTTCCTCTTCCTCATCCGCAAGACTCAAATCACCCCGGTAACCATCCTTTCTGTTTACTGCCATCTGGCAAGCGCTTCAGGAGCATGATGGCAAAAACTGAGAGACTGAGGAGGAGCTTCTTCCCTCAGGCCATCAGGCTCCTTAACACAAACTCAGTTTCATAAACATTTACAAGACTAATTTATTAACTGTAAAACATTCACTATTCTCATCATCCGTATTGCTGCTACATGTATATACTGGTACAACCCGTTTGCACATCCCTCTTGCTCATCCCTGTTCATATTACTATTTATTAAGTCCCAGTATACTGTTTTGCACATCTTATTTTTTTGTGCACTTTTTATTCTATTTCACATTTTACTCTTTATTTCTCTTCTTTTGTTTTTAACCTATATTTATATATATGCTCTTGTGTTGTGTTACTTTTCTTTAATGTTTATTTTTTGCACTGTCCACTGAGCGGACCTGACTTGATTTACATTTCACTTCTGATTATACCCTGTATAATTTAGTATGTGACGAATAAACAAACCTTAAACCTTGAAGTCTGCAGCCAGACCATATTGGAATCAGAGGCAGAGAAGGGCGGGTTCATTCCTTTGCCTACATCGGACGCTACAGGTGACTTGACACAGATGACTCGCCGATACGCCGGTGACCCCCTCACAAATATAATTTTTCTCTAAGAAGGAATATAATTGTGAGGATAATACCTTTTCTAGTATCTTTGACAGAAAAGGGAGATTTGAGATCGGTCTGTAGTTAACTAGATCTTTAGGGTCAAGTTGTGGTTTTTTAATGAGAGGCTTAATAACAGCCAATTTAAAGGTTTTGGGGACATATCCTAATGACATTGACAATTAATAATAGCCAAAAGAGGATATATGACTTCTGGAAGCACCTCTTTTAGTAGTTTAGATGGAATAGGGTCTAACATACATGTTGTTGGTTTAGCTGATTTAAAAAGTTTATACAATTCTTCCTTTCCTATAGTCGAGAATGAGTGGAATTGTTCCTCAGGGGATCTAAAGTGCACAATTTGATGTGATACTGTAGCTGATGGCTGCATGGTTACAATTTGATCTCTAATAGTATCGATTTTGCAAGTAAAATAGTTAATAAAGTCATTACTGCTGTGCTGTTTGGAAATGTCAACACTTGTTGATGATTTATTTGTTGTTAATTTTGCCACTGTATTGAATAAATACCTGGGGTTATGGTTTTTTCTGCTAAAAGAGATGAAAAGTAATCAGATCTTGCTGTTTTTAATGCTTTTATGTAGGATAGGGTACTCTTACGCCAAGCAATACAAAATACCTCCAGTTTTGTTTTCCTCTAGCTACGCTCCCTTTTCCGGGTTGCTCTCTTTAGGGCCCGAGTGTGCTCATTATACCACGGTGTTGGACTCTTTTCCTTAATCTTCCTTAAGCGTAAAGGAGCAACCGTATCTAAAGTGCTAGAAAAGAGAGAGTCCATAGTTTGTTACATCATCAAGTTTTTCTGCACTGTTAGATATGATGAGGAATTGAGATAAATCAGGAAGATTGCTTACAAAGCAGTCTTTTGTGGTAGAAGTGATGGTTCTATTATACTTGTAACAAGGTTTGAATTTACCGCTTTAGCTAAACGGAGTTTACACAAGACTAGATAATGATCTGATATATCATCGCTTTGCTGTAGAATTTCAACACCATTAACATCAATTCCATGTGACAGTTTTAAATCTAGAGTATGGTTTAGACAATGAGTAGGTCCTGACACGTGTTGTTTTACCCCGATAGAGTTAAGAATGTCTATGAATGCTGATTTTCATTATCAACGTGGATATTAAAATCACCCACAATTAAGACTTTATATGCAGCCAGCCCTAACTAATAGAAATTCACCAAATTATTTAATAAAGTCTGTATGGTGCCCTGGTGGCCTGTATACAGTAGCCAGTACAAACATCACGGGGGATTTATCATTAATACTTTTTTCTCTAGATAATGTTAAAAAAAGAAATACATTATATAAACATAATTTAACTATACACACATCAAAAAACAACAACCAAAAACAACTTCCCTTAATTCCTTGCGAAGTGAAAGAGAAAATGTTGTTCTTCCCCAAAAAATGGCACCCACCTCCTCACTGCTTTCCACAAATAGTAATATTTTTAAAACAGAAAGGTTCTTAAAATCTATTCTCAATAATAGCATTACGCTGGTCTCAAACTTTCAGCTAGTGATGGGGGCTATTAAAAGCACTGTTTCATGAAGCTTTGAAACCTTTTAAAATCCTTTGTTTAGAACCAGTGATTCAGAGCATGTATCAAACTGCCAAGGGAAAGGAGGTTTTCTTACGTCATAACTGTTTCAAAACATTATGAAATTCCTCTGCTAGGGGGTGATCTCTGAGAACCCATGAACCTGCTCTATAGTTTTACCTGATTGGGTCAGTGTTTAATAAAACATCTGTATAATAAAAAGGAAGAATCGCAGTTAATGGCCTCTTATTGCCGGGTTTAACCAAGTTCTCTATAAAAAAAAGCAATCTGCACTAAAACTAAAGCAATAGTTCATACAAAAATGAAATAAAATGAATGAGAGTGAATAACTCATGTGGGTGAACAATTCCTTTAAGTGTACATTATTGTTTTTGATTCCATAGAACTTTAATGGGACAAATTGTATATTTCTTCTTGTGGTCATGCCCATCAGCTTTCCTATTGAGGTAAGTGCAGTGCTACTGTTGTGTTTTAATACTACTGATACTGTTAAAGAAGTCAGTACCTCACATCATAAAATTAGCTTGTTCCACTAAATTGGAAGCTTTGGCTTATTGAATTGTAAATAAATTGAGCACCCTAATATTATAAGTGTCCAAGTACTTATCTATTAAGAAATATGATTTGTTTCTTCATACACTTTTGCAGGAAAGCCATTTTGCCCAGCAGTGCATTTTATGTAAGATGGGAATTTTTCCGAAGCATGTTAGCAATCACTGTCAGCATCATTACCTCATTGCTTGCTACATTTTTACACATCAAAATGGAGCTGTGGATTGCTTGTTACATACTTGGATTGTGTTGTTGGGTGGACATTTATATCCGCATGCATGTTGCTTTCTATGAAGACAATGATCTCAAAGTTGACACCTTGGAAACAGCACATCATTATGTCAAAACCGGATTCCTTGTAGATTTCATAACCTGCTTTCCTTGGGAACTTGTGGGTTGGATTGTGATTTCACCATTTGGTGAGAATGGATTTTATGCCAATAATGAAGCATTGCATCTTTATGCATACTTTAGGATTCCACATATTTTCCAGTTATATCGCATTCCCTTTTCATTTTCATTCTTGCAAGTTGGCATTGCTGCTGAAAGGAACACCATTACTGTTTTGAAGTTGTTGGTATATTCTGGTCTTTTCGTGCACTTCGCCACTTGTATTGTCTTTGCAAGCGCATGCCCTGCTGCAGACCTTTATGGAAACATAAGTGACTATTTATTACCAGCGACAAAGCACAATTGTACATTATTGTCCTGGGTGAGATACGTGGACAAATCATTTGATGTCGATTTTGGTATGTATTGTTCTTCAGAGCTTTGTTCATTGAATATGTTTTATCGTTTTTCATAAAAATACATCTTTATGTTTAAAAAATACAAATAAACTAACACTTTTTTTTTTTTTTTACTTTTAGGCACTGTTAATTTCTTGCAGTTGTATTTATTGAGCTTGTACTTTGCAACCACAACTGTATGTGTTGTTGGATTTGGGGACATACATCCATCTCTAATTGCAATGGTAAGTATCAGGACAATTTTGGATGAATTTAACTAAAAATGTCTAAGCTTTTTACTTTATGGTAATTAGAATGGGGATGGTTAATTGTCATGAAAATAATATATTTTCTATTTTTCCTTTGATTTGAGATGAAATAGGGCATGGCATGTTTTTGACAATATGTTTTAATTTTAATTGACAAAACAAAGACTATTTTTCCATAAATCTATGTACTATGCATGTATAGAGACTCCCTGCTTGCTTTATACATCTCCAGTCACTGACTTTTCTTCGTGCATAAACCACACTTTTAGAAAGCCGGCATGAGTTTCATTATGATTGCTGCGATGCTGTTTACTGGCTGGTTATCAGGGACTGTTACTGCTATGCTGGCAAACACGGATGCTATGAGAGCTGCTTATACAGAGAAAACTGAGAGCATGAAACTGTTCTTGAAGGTATTTATTTTCATACAGAATCATCATTTCATCTTACTGGTAACCAATGTATAATTTGATTAATTTCCACAATCAAAATTGTGTACATTAGTACAGTTTTAGTTTTTTAAAATGGCAAAGCCTCATTTTCAGAAACTATTACACCAATCTATTAGAATAACTTGTGTTATTTGAAGGGGTGGATGACTGTTTTTTTCTAGGCTTGATTGTGTTAAAGTGGTGCGGTCTAACAAGTGTTAATGCTTCGTTTAAAAAGAGCATTATTTTTCACATAATTTACCTTTATTCCACACCGCTCTGTCCTTTCTCCAAAAACATGCTGATCATTTCCTGCTTTTATGAAGCCCTCCCTCAGAAATACGTGATGTGCTCAGATTGGTTAGCTTGTCCAGTGTGTTGTGATTCGCTACACCGCCTCTAGTGCACATCTAAACGTCCCGCC
Organism: Gymnocypris eckloni scoliostomus; assembly: GCA_027564155.1. Taxonomy (NCBI): domain Eukaryota; kingdom Metazoa; phylum Chordata; class Actinopteri; order Cypriniformes; family Cyprinidae; genus Gymnocypris; species Gymnocypris eckloni. Next base: position 42,606,491 of record CM050414.1, on the reverse strand, counting down.
CCTCACCTCAGCAGCATGTGCTCCAGTTGTATTGTAAACAATGCCATCGTCTATATTGCTTATCGATTTGAGCCTGATTGAGACCCAGAGAATATTAGTGAAGAGGATTGCGCAGAACCTGTGCAAGCACGGCTCTTAATGGTATGTTTTTTGTTGTCTCATACTTTTAGATACATTGTTATTTGTAAATAATACTGCTCCTGTTAGCTTTTAATATATGTTTTTATCCTGATTAAAGCTTTAATACAGTACGGCAACCGCAAGCACATCCATGTATAACGCTTCTCATTGCTATGTGAAAATAAGTGTATAAACTGGAACAGTTCATTGTTGGAACTGAGCTGATGATCTGAACGAGAGAGAGAGATGCAGAGCATGTGCAGAACAGGCGACATGAGGAACAGGATTGAGAACCGCTGCTTTAGAACAGATTTTGAAAATTGTGAATCCATTAGAATCGTAAAAGACAGAATTGCGATTCATATGAATAGATTTTTACGTGCACCCCAAGTTTTCTCTTCCTTTCTCTAAAGCAGCACGACCTGGCCTCGCCCCCTCTGCTGCATGTTCCCGGCAGTGGGGTTTGTGACGTAACGAACCCGGGAAGTAACTCGTTGTAGTCTCGACGAGCCATTTTTCTAGGCTTTAAACTGCCAGAATTTTAAAAGACTATATCTCTGTTTGCAATGAACTTTCAGCGCCGCAACTTTGCACATATTGTTTATGCTCAAACAGCAACATTACACATTAAAAAAAGTACAATTGCAATCAACCACCCCTTTCATTTTGTATTATTAGCAAGGCTGAAAGTAATTGTGCTGGCTTTTTGTGCTGCTTGATGAAGGGTGTAAAAATTTCATTTTTCAGTTGCTGAAGTATTGAGTATTTTGGTTTATAATGGACAGGGAGAGAACTGGGCACTCCAGAAGTGCCACAACAAGATGGGGAGTACACAGTTTATTTAACAGTGAAGAGAAGACTCGAAGATGTAGCTGGCCATTAGAAAAGAGTTATGTCAATAAATGGACAAATGCTGCAGAAGGGAGATACATCCAGCTACATCGCCACAGGTTTCAGGACACACACACAGGCCACTGGTTTCAAACTGGAAGTGAGGTGAACCATATGGTTTAGGACAGATTTGGTCTTATTAGAGTCACGCCACCTCCAGTTTTGTAGTGTAACTTTCTTTTGATAGAGGTAATACAAGCAATTCTCACATGGATTTTGAAAATATTTATTGATACTCATTTATATCAATGTAGTTAATACATGTAGCGTCGTGTAGCATACTGAATTCCATTTGACTCTAGGCTAATACGAGATATCCTTTTAGTTAATTTTGTAACAAATACTTAAAGGAATAGCAGTGTTTCCCACAGGATTTTGTGACACTTGTGGCGGCAGGTGACATCACATATTAATTTGCATATTTATGACGTCATTTCATCAAGTTTGCGTTCAGACAAGTTTTGGCACTTCAGATGTTCTACTCTATATGAACTGTCACATACTGTAATACCCAATTAACCTGTTCACATTTACATATTTTCTGTTGCCAAACATAAAACAGGTATAAATAGTGAATAAACATGACCCATTAATCCTGCATATTAATCAGGAATCACTCTCACTATACTCCTTAAATCCTGATTTATAATCATGGCATCATCTGATAAAATCAACATACATCTACACTAAAAAGCGACTATATGCGGTGGTTTTGGCTATATTACGGTTTTGTCTTATTCAGCGCACTGCCTGCGTCTGAGTAACAAACTATGAGCATTTTAACAGACTAATTACGTTTAAATGTAAAAGTCCAACGCTGTTTTGTAAATTTATTGACGAGTCTGCTGCATTACGGCCAGCTAAATGTTCTGCTACTCTGCCACTCACTGCACAGAACAGATGCCGAGAGAGGTGACACTGTGCAGGTGTCCTGACATTTTTTCCTACCTCGGCTTACTGCGCATGCGCGCATCAATATTGCATCCTTTTTCTCATGCTGAACAACAATATTTAATGTATCTGATTTACTGTAAGGGTAGGTTTACGGTTGGGGTTGGTGTAGACGTTAATAAAACACAATCTAATTGTCACAAACTGGTCAAGGAGACAGACAGGTAGAGGCAAGTCAAAAGGTAATTTATTAACTATAACCAAGGCAGGGCTTCCAACCTAAGAGAGACAACGAAGAATGCACTGGAAGCAGGATGAACAGTATCAACTGTTTGTAAACTTGCGTTTCCACAGGCAGAGACGAGTTCCAGGATGAACGGGCAGAGAGATAGGCATCGACCAGAGTAGAGAGCCGTGTAACCTTGAGACCAGCCGATGAGTGACTGAGGTGAGTGAGCTTATGAAGGGTAGTGGTAAGTGATTGCAGGTGTTCGTGATTAGTACTCTGGTGATTGTGAGCGGGTGTAGGAGGTTGATTCAACTGATGAGACAGGTGGTTCCGTGACATTACCCCCTCCCCCACGGGCGTCTCCTGATGCACGGGATCGACGGCGGGGACGGCCGCGTCCCCTGGGAGTGGGACGATCAGGGTGGGCTTGGTGGAAGTCGTTGATGAGGGATGGGTCCAGGATGTCAACCTTGTTCGCCCACGACCTCTCCTCGGGACCGTACCCCTCCCAATCTATGAGGTATTGAAGCCGACCGCCCCACCATCTGGAGTCGAGGATTTCTTTGACGGTGTAGATGGTTTCGTTGGGAGCGACCTCAGGTGGAGGGGGGCGGTAACTCGTGCTCTGTGGATGGAGGGAGAAGAGGATTAGTGAAGGGTTTGAGCAGGGAGACGTGGAAGGTGGGTGAGATCCGGTACTGATCATGTAAGTGGAGCCGGTAAGTGACATCGTTGATGCGCCGCATTACCCGGAAAGGACCTATGCAGAGGTGGAAAGAATTACATTTACTCGCGTTACTGTAATTGAGTAGCTTTTTTGTGTACTTGTACTTTTTTAAGTAATTTTTTTAATCTGTCATTTTACTTTTACTTAAGTATATTTTGTGGAAGTATTGTACTTCGCTACATTTTAAAACACATGAATTACTGAGTAAAAAAAATAGCTCCGTGGAAACAACTGCAGCAAATAATGGGCAGAAGAAGAAACTGGCGCTAAAATCACAAGAAAGATGCAGACGGACAAGACAGGCGTTAATGGTGCAGACCCAGCTGAAAACCAAACCCCGTCATATTCTGCTGAAGTTGAACTCAAAGGTATGAAGTGAACCCCTGGCCATATATTCATGCTCTATTATGCAGTGTAAGCTGTGTTTGCCTCGGGAGACCGAACTAGCAGCTTATAACATCTCGACATCAACCCTTCGCAAGCATGTAGATGTAACGTAAGGTAAATACTTGCATCATTGCATTGGTGGTTAAAATGAAGCTTTAACAGTTTAACGAAAGGTTTTGCACAAATGAGCCAAAAAGACAGTGGTGCAGGGTGTGCAATATCGTCTGCGATAATATAGTAATTGTTGTTTTAACGATGTGCGATTTGACATTATCAGTATTTTGCCCAAAACCAAACAAATCACTCTAAACAGTGTGCCGTGAAATCTAGTAATTAGACTAACGTTAGTCCGCGTGCATGTGGAGTGCTTTCTTTCACTGTGTGATTCAGTCTGTTAAAATGTGTTTAGAATGATCACAAAATTGAAGATATAGAAGCAGAAAATTTATATTATTTAATATAGTAAGTCAACATCACATGAAGAATGCCGTTTTTCTCCAAAAATCACCATGATTACATAGGCCTCTAGTTTTTATTTTTACACAGTTCAAAAACAAGAAGTTAATTAAGAGACTTGCATTATAGACACCATATTGCCTGTTTTACTCTATTTCGACAACAAAAATAATTCCAAACAGCCATCATACACAGTTTTGCGTCTCTGACTCTGAGCAATGATGTGTTTTGTTCTGAATGAATTAACCGTTTAAATGATTCTGTTCAATCCCAATGATTCACTTATCAGTAACTTACTGACACCTACTGGTGGTTCTAATTTAACATTTAAAGTATCTTTTTATTTATTTATTTTTTAATTTCAAATGACTATTTAACATTTGTGACCCTGGCATGGAGCACAAAGCCAGTCTTAAGTCGCTGGGGTATATTTGTAGCAATATGCGCCAACAATACATTGTATGGGTTAAAATTATAAATGTTTCTTTAATGCCAAAAATCATTAGCATATTAAGTAAAGATCATGTTCCATTAATATATTTTGTAAATTTCCTACTGTAAATATCAAAATTAAGAGCTTAATTTGAAAAACTTTAAATGAGATTTTCCTCAATATTTCGATTTTTTGCACCCTCAGATTCCAGATTTTCAAATATTGTCCTATCATAACAAACCATACATCAATGGAAATATGATTTATTCAGCTTTCAGATGATGTATAAATCGCAATTTAGGAAAATGGACCCTTATGGTTTTGTGGTTCAGGGTCACATTTTATGTCTTATTTATCAAAACATTATTTCTGCATTTTTAACTGCAGGCTAAATGCATTCAGTGTCAGAGTAAATACATATATGCCACTTCAGATGAAGCTTCTGCGTTTCCTCTGCATTGCAAAGATGCATTTTGTCGATACTGATTTAATTTGCCTGGTAACAGCCCAAATGTCTTATTATTCTAATTAACCGATTCATTTAATTAAAAACGCCTAGTTTAAGATTTATAGGCCCATAATCCCAGGTGTGTCAAACTCAGTTCCTGGAGGGCCACAGCCTTAAAGAGTTTAGTTCCAACCCTGCTCCAACACACATACCATGTAGTTTTCAAATAATCCTAAATGATTAGTTTAGCTGGATCAGATGTGTTTAATTAGGGTTATATCTACACTGTGCAGGGCTGTGGCCCTCCAGGTACTGAGTTTGACACCTTTGGTCTATCCCATTTTTTCCTCCCTCCATTGTTAAAATGTAACTAAGTAATTTTTACTCTGTATATTTTAAATGAGCTACTTTTTACTTTTACTTGAGTATATTTTTAGACTGGTACTTTTACATGTACTTAAGTAAAATTTCAGTAATGTAATGGTACTTTTACTTGAGTAGAATATTTTTGTACTCTTTCCACCTCTGGACCTATGTACCGGGGACTTTTTGCAGGGCAGTCGGAGACGAATGTCCCGGGTGGATAACCAGACACGGTCCCCGGGTTGATAGATGGGATTTGTGGACCGACGAGTGTCTGAATTGGCCTTGTGTCTCCGAACTGCCTGCTGAAGATGGACATGAGCTGAGTCCCATACCCTCTCGCTCTCACGGAATCAGTGATCTACCGCTGGGACCTCCGATCGCTCCTAGGTCCAGGGAAACAATGGCGGCTGGTATCCCAGGACACATTAGAATGGGGTGAGTCCGGTGGTTTCCTGGCGTAGCGAATTCTGGGCATACTCTGCCCAGGGTAAATACTGGCTCCAGCTGTCCTGATGTTCGTGACAGTATGCCCGGAGATACCGCCCGATCTCTTGGATTTTTCGTTCGGTCTGGCCATTGGTTTGTGGATGGTACCCGGAGGATAAACTCACTGATACTCCCAGGAGGCGGAGGAAGCCTCGCCAGACCCTAGAGGTGAACTGGGGCCCCCTGTCGGAGACTATGTCTTCTGGGAGACCGAAGTTCCTGAATATGTGTTGAAAGAGGGATTCAGCTGTTTCTAGGGCTGACGGCAATCCACGTAGTGGAATTAATTTGCAGGATTTGGAGAATCGGTCAACGACAACTAGGATGGTGGTGAAACCGTTTGAAGGAGGGAGATCGGTGGCAAAGTCTACTCCCAGGTGGGACCAGGGTCGGTGAGGAATGGGCAAAGGGACCAGTTTACCCTCGGGTAGACAGCGTGGTGTGGAGGAGATGGCACAGATCGAACACCCTTTGACATAGCGGGCGACATCCCGGGTCATGTTGGGCCACCAGTAACGGTTCTGGAGAAGTGAGAGGGTTCGGTGACTGCCTGGGTGTCCCGATCCCGGAGAGGTGTGGACAGAGTCCAGAAGGGTTAGGCGTAAGTTGGATGGTACATATTTTTTCCCTTCTGGACCTCCTGGCGGAGCAGGTTCGGTAAGAGTGGCGGCTTGGATTTGGTTGTCGAGTTCCCACAGAACAGGTGACGTGAAGATGGAATGTGGTAGGATGGGTTCTGGTTCATCTGGAGTTGGATCAGGTTGGTGCAGGCGGGAGAGAGCATCAGCTTTAACATTCTTACTTCCCGGACGGTAAGAGATCTTAAAACGGAAACGGGTGAAGAACAGGGCCCATCTGGCCTGCCTGGGCTTAAGACGTTTGGCTTCTTGGAGATACTGCAAATTCTTGTGATCGGTGATCACTACAAAGGGGTGCTGAGCGCCCTCTAACCAATGCCGCCACTCCTCCAGAGCGAGCTTGATGGCCAGCAACTCCCGATTACCCACGTCGTAGTTTTGCTCAGCCGGGGACAGTTTCTTTAAGAAGTACGCACACGGATGGAGCACGGGGGGTTCACCCTTCCATTGGGACAGGACGGCACCCACTCCCAGGGTCACCGCATCCACCTCGACCACAAAACGGATATTGGGGTCTGGATGTGACAGAGCTGGGGCAGTGCAGAAGGCAGATTTGAGCTGAGTGAAGGCCCGATGAGCCTCTGCGGTCCAGGTGAGAGACTTGGCCTTCTGCCGGAGGAGAGAGGTAAGAGGCGCTGCTTGCTGGCTGTAATGGGCGATAAATCGACGATAGAAATTGGCGAATCCCAAGAATCTCTGCATCTCCTTTATCGTCGTGGGTTGAGGCCAATTCCTTACCGCTTCCACCTTCCTCTGGTCCATTTGCACACCGGCAGGGGTAACGATGTAGCCCAGGAAGTGGATTGTGGATTTATGGAACTCACATTTTTCAGATTTCAGGTAAAGGCAGTGTTGACGGAGGCGTTGGAGTACTCGGGTAACGTGGCGACGGTGTTCTTCTATGCTGGATGAGTATATGAGTATGTCATCTATATAGATGAGGAAGAACCGGTTGATCATGTCTCTGAAGATTTCATTCATGAAATTCTGGAAGATGGAAGGTGAGTTGGACAGCCCATAGTCTGAAGGCCGTCTTCCATTCGTCCCCCCTACGGATGCGTATGAGATTATAGGCACTCCTTAAATCAAGCTTGCTGAAGATACAGGCCCTGCGGAGCTCTTCCAAAGCAGCTGGAACCAGAGGAAGGGGATAGGCGAACTTAACCGTCTGGTCGTTGAGAACACGGTAGTCTATACAGGGCCTCAGGCCTCCATCCTTTTTGGCCACGAAGAAGAAGCTCGATGCGGCGGGTGAGGTGGACGGGCGGATGAACCCCTGGTTTAAGGCTTCCTTCACGTACTCCTCCATGGCGGCTCTCTCTGGGATCGACAGTGGGTAGATATGTCCCTTGGGTAGTTTGGCCCCAGGCAGTAGGTCAATGGAGCAGTCCCACGGCCGGTGTGGAGGTAAATGTGTGGCAGCCTCCTTGCTGAACACGTCCTTAAATTACTGATACTCGGGAGGGACGAGCGTAACCTGGCGTGTCTCTGGACTTTCTATGGTGGTGGAACAGATTGAAATACTGGTTTTGTTAGAGATCGGGACAGGTAGGTCCCTTTGGCATCCCTGCTTGCAACCACTATTCCACTTGAGAACCTCCCCAGATCTCCAGTCAATGGTAGGTTGATGTTTGGAGAGCCAGGGTCGTCCCAGGATGACATCCACGACTGCCTCCTCCAGCACCAGTAGTGAGATTCTTTCTATATGGAAGCATCCGATACGGAGGCTGACCTCAGGAGTGTGGTGACGCACCAGCCCCTTGCCCAGCGGTTTTCCTTGGACCGTGGTGATTTGGTAGGTGGTATCGTTCCTGCACCGGGGAATTTTGAATTCAGCGAGGGTACGAGAGGAGATGAAATTTCCCGCAGCTCCTGAGTCGATAAGGATTTTGACTGGAAACGATTGGTTTTGATACCTGAGAAGAGCATCCACCAGAGACATGTTAGATACATCTGGAGCAATCTGGATAGTACTCACCGCTGGGCGTGGTGGACGAATAGGACAGGTGCGGAGATGGTGCTCAGCGGATCCACAGTAGAGACAGAGCCCTTGGGTGAGTCGACGGGATCGTTCCGGGATGGACAGATGGTAATTATCTGTGATCATGGGCTCTGGTATGGGGGGTGCGCGGCTGGGAGAGGCGGTAGCAATGGGTATGGATTCCATATGGCAAGCGGTTAGGCATTGAGAGACACGAGCAGCCTTCTGGAGGAAGCTCTCAAACCCCACGGAGTCGTCGTAGATGGACATCTGCTGACGTAAGGCGGGGTTCAAGCCTCGGCGATAGGCGGAAAGCAGGGCAACCTCGCTCCAGCCTCTGCTAGCAGCGAGGGTACGAAAACGAAGCGTGTGTTCGTGAATTGATAAATCAGCTTGCCGTAACCGGAACAGCTCATCATGCACCGAGACCTCAGTAGTTGGCTGGCTGAATACTTCACGGAAATGTTCAACGAAGTCTTCCAGTGAGTTAATTTGCGGACTCTGGGAACTCCACAGTGCCTCCGCCCACTGCAAGGCTCTTCCATTCAGTAAAGAGATTATGAATTCCACTTTCGCCCATTCCGTCGTAAATTGGTGGGATTGTAATTCAAAGTAAAGGGAACATTGTAACAAAAACCCATTGCAGGAGACCGCCTCACCGGAGAAGCTTGTGGGACGGCCCATGGGACTGGTTGTTGGTATGGCGGTGACGGGAGGTGGAAGGAGCGATTCCCGGAGAGTATGAACGAGATCGGCGAAGAGCTCGGGTGAGGATGCACTCCGAGGGTCCATCGCATCTTCTAATTTTAGGGGCTGGTCTTCTGTCACAAACTGGTCAAGGAGACAGACAGGTAGATGCAAGTCAAAAGGTAATTTATTAACTATAACCAAGGCAGGGCTTCCAACATAAGAGAGACAACGAAGAATGCACTGGAAGCAGGATGAACAGTATCAACTGTTTGTAAACTTGCGTTTCCACAGGCAGAGACGAGTTCCAGGATGAACGGGCAGAGAGGTAGGCATTGACCAGCGTAGAGAGCCGTGTAACCTTGAGACCAGTCGGTGAGTGAGCTTATGAAGGGTAGTGGTAAGTGATTGCAGGTGTTCGTGATTAGTACTCTGGTGATTGTGAGCGGGTGTAGGAGGTTGATTCAACTGATGAGGCAGCTGATTCCGTGACACTAATAGGTAGGAAAAATATTTATTGTTGGTTTCCGGTACTAGCTGTATCCCTTCTATACACAACAGGAAAATAACATGTAATTAATGTATGTGCATTACTGTAAGGGTAGGTTTAGAGTTGTAGTAGGTACACATTAATAAAACTTAATTTAACAGGTAGTATTTTTCGTTGTCGAATTGTACTACCCACTGTTTTAATGGCAGGTAGGAAAATCTGACAGGGTAGGAGAAATCGACAGAACACCGGGAGAGTCAGACCACACGCTCGCGGGGCAGTACTGGCGACATCTTCCAACTGAATAATAGCTAAGGTTTTTTCAAAAAGTTGCTAGGTTTGTCAGTATGTACCTTTTTATGGAAAAAAGCAGCTAAAAAATATTGTGCTAAAGGCACGCTCTTGTGTGTGAGACGTCGGAGCTGATAGCAGCGGGTGGTGTGTATTTGTGGCGGTCGATGTGGATATTGTGGCGGGTTGCAAAAAATAAATCAATGTGTGGGAAACCCTGGGATAGTGTACCCAAAAATTTTAATTCTGTCACTAATTACTCACCCTCATGTCGTTCCAAACCTGTAAGACTTATGCAGGGTCTGAGAGCTCTCGGGTTTCATAAAAAATATCTTAATTTGTCTTCCGAAAATGAACGAAGGTCTCACACCGTGTCCTGACTACACGCGATAAAAGGTATCTTTTCCATGTTAATCAGAGTTTTTGTCCTCACTAGCCGTGATGGTGACATGCGAAATCTCTAATTCAGAAATGGTTTCTATTTCTACGACGTCGCGGCTGGAACAACAACATACAAACTATGTTGACAGTGATAATCTCAGCTAACGTTACTACTTATGCGCTTTATTCAAAGTTTAACGTGTCTAATGTGAGTTTGAATATCATTCTGCGTGACCATTAACGTTATAGCCACACTGAAAGCAACCTCAGATAGTTTACCTCAGATCTTGAAAATAAGATGACCGTTAAAACTGCGAACTCAGTGCAAACCAACAAGCGTATTCCATGACAAAGATGGTATCAGTCACTCAGTATGTTATTTTAATCATGTTAAAAAAGTTGAATATTTATGAATAAGATTATAAACATATACATTTCGTTGCAAGTGTAGTGCGCTTCAAGAGAGAGCCCGCCCACACACGCTTCTGATTGGCTGTGATATTTGATCAATGCTGTCGCGTGTAGTGTGGACAGCCAAACTGCATTTCGCTGGAATCCTGTCTTATTGCGTGTAGTTAGGACACGGTCTTACAGGTTTGAATGACATGATGGTGAGTAATTAATAACAGAATTTTCTTTTTGGGTGAACAATCTCTTTAAAGACACAGAGAGTGGACATTTAATGTCAAATATACTTTTTTATTTTGAAATTCAAAATAAACATAACAAACTGTAACCTACTTCTTAAATAAAAAAGTAATTTCAACTACAAAAATATATCTAAAATTATGACTACACTGTACTAGTACTTCCAAGTTTAAGGTCCATTCACACCAAAAACAATAACTATAAAGATATATTAGCTTCAACATCAGCAGACAATTTCATCTGTTTATTCTAAGCTCACGTGTGTCTGCTGCTTTATTTTCAGTCTCATTATCGCAGTATTGGTTCTGATCGGGTGTCAGTGTTTTTATCGTTCATTTGCTGAAAAAACAACATTCTGAAAGTGATTCCAATGATGTCGTTTCTCTGTGTGGTGTGGGCTTTGCTATCCTTTAATATTAAGAATGATTTTAAATATATATCTTTATCGTTATTATGCTTGGCGTGAACAGGCCTTTAGATGGGTGGCCTGGCTCGTGTGTCCTGAAACGTCTGGCACCGCAGATGGATACTACTGGGCAAAAAAGCCTGAGATTGAAACTGAATATCTGACTGCTAGATTGCAAATGCTGTCAATGCTGCACAGGATTATTTTAAGAACCGAGAGCCTGAATACAACATTAACTTGAAATGGAAATAGTTATTAGTAACATTATACATTTCTTTTTAACTTTTGATCAATCAAAATCTTCAAAATAATGTTTTCATGTTGTAATGATTGGGATTTTTCTATATATTATATGTATTGTACTAACTAATTTTTATTTTCTCTATTTTGTATTTTTTTTGTTAGAGCCACAAAATAACTGGGGCTTTATATGACAGTGTAGTTCGATTTTACATATTTCGATGGAAACTCACAAAAGGATTTGACCAGGATAAACTGACTGAGTATTTGCCATCTTCACTAGTTGGTGATATATCAACAGTTCTTTATGCTGATTTTATAGCAAAGGTAAAATGTACTATTATTAATGTAAAGATTACTATAGAATGGCACTTTAATTATGTAAATGTATCATCTCTTTTCCTAGGTGTTTGGTCTTAATATCCAGATCAAGAAACCACTCGAATCTGAGACACGTCCTTTGTCTCCTGCAGCAATAACCAAAGCAGGGAAACTCAGTGTAATAACTTAAACTTAATTTGCTTGATCTTGTGCAATAGACAGTGCTTGTGTTGCTATTTTCCCTTTTTTTATTAAATACATGTTGAAATTATTTTAATGATATGAAAATAATAATCTTTCACTCTCAGACTTACAAGGTGTTGTTTGCAGGGACCACTTTTTGAGACGATGTTAACAAAGGAGTGGCTGGAGGAGTTAGAAACTGATGGATGCTTCATTCGCTTATTAGCCAGAAGAATTTCCCAATCCCTGTTCAGAGCCAATGATCTCATTTATAAGAAAAATGACTATGGATCAGAGGTTATTATTACAAGAACATTGGAAACCTGTTGTACATCTGATTTTTTAAAATAAAAACATTTGAATGCCCATATAAAGTTGAAAGGGTAACAGCATGTTAATGTTTATGTTCAGGGTGCAATTTATAGAGACACTTGCATAATGTTGGGTATGCATTACAATTTAGAATTAGTCAAAGCTGATACATATTTACAAATAAAGCCTCCTGTCCCCCCAAATCATATTTTGACGTCCTTTATTCATTTTTAACACTAGTTATGTTTAAAAATTGTGCTTTGTTTTCCTAGATGTATTTTATCCACAAGGGAGAAGTGGAAGTTTTATCAAAGGATAATACAGCAGTTCTTTTCAAACTAAAAGCTGGACAGTATTTTGGTGAGCAAAGTTTGCTGTTGGGAGAACCAAGAGCTGCCACAGTAAGGTTAGTGTTGCTTTTAATTATTTTAAAGTGCCTTTGCATTTCCTTATGGAAGAAGTTGTAAAAGATTCAGTTCTGTTCCTTAACCGTTCTAGAATATGAGAAGAATAGGTCACTCCAAAAGCCACAGGAGTCCACCAACATCAGCCAGAGAACATTTAAATCATTTTGGAAGTTTTCCAAGTGTCAACAGGGTCATTAAGTAGTGAGCCCAAAGTATACTTTAGTTAATGTGTATGCTAGGGTACTGTATGTGCAGGGCTTTCGCTAGGAATTCTGGGCCCTGTGCACTGAATTTGCTATGGGGCCCCCTCAAAATCACGTACACCAAATCGAGCCCATCCGGCCCACAAATTCCCCTTTGAATGTTTTTATGGGTCATATAGAACCTTCAGAGGCGGTGGTGCTGGAGCAATGGAAGAGCAGGTGGGACGGAAGGCTCGCTGCCGTGCTCCTGGGACGAGGAGGGGTGGCTGCCGTCCGAGAGGGAGTGGAGGAGTCTGCGCCGTTCCACCTGCTCTTCCATTGCTCCAGCACCACTGCCTCGGGCAGCCACTAGTGGTCTCCGCTTCTTCCTGCTGCCCGATCTCCTCAGCACCGCGATCCCCCTCAGCAGCGAGGGCTCTCAGACAGCGTGTCCCTCCTTCCTCCCGGGTTTCGGCACCAATGTAACACAGTTCGTAGATACGGGAAGAAGGAGGCGGGAACCGTGAACATTTAAGACACTTTAATAACAAAATAAACAAATACAAATGAAAAGCGGCAGCCCCTCACGGACGACTGCCGCACACAAAACACAAACTAAAATTCCAGGCCTGGTCCTCTCTCCTCTTCCACTGTCGTCACTCCTCATTTAACCCTTCCGAAGCTCCTCCGTGGGACTCGAGACCGGTGAGTGGCGCAGGTGTCGTTCATTACCATTTACTCCACCGGCCTCGCTCCGTTCCCACGGCTCTCGGCCCGGCCCCACTCGCCACATAAGGCTTGTACTTTTACTTGTGCTTAAGTACAATTTCATTAATGTAATGATACTTTTATTTAAGTAGAATATTTCCGTACTCTTTCCACCTCTGCAACTATGAACACTCCAAAAAATGTTCCACTCAAATGAAGGAAACCTATTAACCCAAACAAATTTAGATGGAGGAGAAGAGATATAAAGGTTTCCTTCAAGTTTTCCTTTCTCTTTGGAGTGTTACAAGCTGAGTGTGCATAGATTAGATCCCTGAAGTTGCAAAGACTAAAGTCTCAAAACCAAAGAGATATTCTTTATCAAAGTTAAGACCCTGCCACGCTCCCCTAAAATGACTCATTCAAACACGCCCCCACATGTCTACGTCACGGTTTAGGACGATTTGCATAAAACCGCCCAAATGTAAATGCAAAGAAAGAAGGCATGGTTTCAGTAACCACAGTAGTGTTGATGAGCCATGTCAGGGAGAAGCTATGTGTTTCTAGGCGAAAGCAAAAGCACATTCTTTGGCCTTCCAAAAGTAGATGCATGTTAAGATTACTTACAACAGAACAGCAACGCATTTTATGGACGACAGTTTTGTGAACCTAGGAGAGGAGGTAATTCTGACTTTGCTATGACAATCTGTCGCTTCTGAATCAACGACTGTATGTTTTGTTATTCGTTTAAGTATTTGCTCTTGAATGTCCAAATGCGGAGTTTTGCACGTCGCGTATGTGTGTCAGAGATCATCAATCTTAATCGCTGCTTGTATGTGTGTGTGTGAGAGAGAAAGAGAGAGAGAGAGACAGGGTCACATCACAGCGGAGTGTACAGCCTGTAAAAATCATCTTAATCGCGTCTTGTTTGCAAAAACATACAAGCATCATCACGGTGTTTGTCACGTGACACTGTTCCCCTTTTGGGCTTGAACTGATGGTAAAACTAAGGACATTATTAACTGTCTTTACATTAATTTTGAAAGTTGAAGCTTGTGATTTACATTTATGCATTTAGCAGACGCTTTTATCCAAAGCGACTTACAGTGGATTCAGTCTATACAGTTTTGTTATCAGTATGTGTTCCCTGGGAATTGAACACACAACCTTTTGTGCTGCTAACGCAATGCTCTACCACTGAGCCACAGGAACACTGATTATGGAAAGGGGCGTTACATTTCCAACAAGTGCTTGTGGTGTTCGGCCAATCACAATGCTCTGTGCCAGTGGGCCAATCAGAGCAGACTGTGCTTGTCGGAAGGAAGGACTTTGTAGAAAACTAAGCGTTTGAGAGAGGCGGGGCATAGAGGACCTACAATAATGTTCAGAATTTGAAAAATTTGTTTTTTGAACATTAAAGCATGTCAACATATTCTGTTACACCAAATACACAAAATCATGATCTTTAAAAAACCATCATATGACCGCTTTAAGAGAAATTAAATAAAAAGTCAGGATTAAAAATAAATTGTACAACTACCCCTTGCTAAGCAAAAAGTACAACAATTCCCAGTCGACTCTTCTTGTGTAAATGAATATAAACTTATATATAAAAATACATTCTATATATTTTATATTTTGTAAGTGAAAGATACATCAAAAAGTTTTTCTTTCTCAGAACGCTATCGATTGGCCTCAAAGAGATTCCGGCAAACCGTCCAGCGTCTCAGGAGGGGGAAGCGGTGACCTACCAATACTGTTTTCAGTGGAGGTGGGCAGCTGCTGACCTCAACTGAGGATATCATCGGACGGTGGAAGGAATACTTCGAGTATCTCCTCAATCCCACCAACAAGTCTTCCATTGAGGAAGCAGAGGCCGAGGGCTCGGAGGTGGACTCGTCCATCACCCAAGCTGAAGTCACCGAGGTAGTCAAGAAGCTCCCCGGTGGCAAGGCACCGGGGGTGGATGAGATCCGCCCTGAGTACCTCAAATGTCTGAATGTTGTGGGGCATGCCACTGCAGCACGTGGTCTTGATTAACACGCCACTGCAGCATCGCGTGGTGGTCAGGGACAGTGCCTCTGGTCTGGCAGACCGGGGTGGTGGTCCCTCTTTATAAGAAGGGGGACCGAAGGGTGTGTTCCAACTACAGGGGGATCACACTCCTCAGCCTCCCCGGGAAAGTCTATGCCAGGGTACTGGAGAGGAGAATTCGGCCGATAGTAGAACCTCAGATTCAGGAGGAACAGTGCAGTTTTCGTACTGGTCGTGGCACACTGGACCAGCTCTATACCCTTTCCGGGGTGCTGGAGAGTGCATGGGTCCTCTCTGAGGATCTGAAAAAAATAATTGTTGCTCTACATATAGATGGCCTAGGCTATAAGGAGATTGTCAAGACCCTGAAACTGAGCTGCAGCATGTGGCCAAGACCATACAGCGGTTTAACAGGACAGGTTCCACTCAGAACAGGCCTCGCCATGGTCGACCAAAGAAGTTGAGAGCACGTGCTCAGCGTCAAATCCAGAGGTTGTGTTTGGGAAAGAGACGAGTGCTGCTAGCATTGCTGCAGAGGTGGAAGGGGTGGGGGGTCAGCCTGTTAGTGCTCAGACCATACGCCGCACACTGCATCAAATTGGTCTGCATGGCTGTCATCCCAGAAGGAAGAGAAGGAAGCCTCTTCTAAAGATTGCCAGCAAACAGTTTTCTGAAGACAAGCAGACTAAGGACATGATTACTGGAACCATGTCCTGTGGTCTGATGAGACCAAGATAAACTTATTTGGTTCAGATGGTGTCAAGCGTGTGTGGCGGCAACCAGGTGAGGAGTACAAAGACAAATGTGTCTTGCCTACAGTCTAGCATGGTCGTGGGAGTGTCTTGGTCTGGGGCTGCATGAGTGCTGCCGGCACTGGGGAGCTACAGTTCATTGAGGGAACCATGAATGCCAACATGTACTGTGACATACTGAAGCAGAGCATGATCTGCTCCCTTCAGAGACTGGGCCGCAGGGTTCCAACATGATAACGACCACTGCCTTACTAAAGAAGCTGAGGGTAAAGGTGATGGACTGGCCAAGCATGTCTCCAGACCTAAACCCTATTGAGCATCTGTGGGGCATCCTCAAATGGAAGGTGGGGGAGCACAAGATCTCTATCATCCACCAGCTTCGTGATGTCGTCATGGAGGAGTGGAAGAGGACTCCAGTGGCAACCTGTGAAGCTCTGATTAACTCCATGCCCAAGAGGGTTAAGGCAGTGCTGGAAAATAATGGTGGCCACACAAAATATTGACACTCTGGGCCCACTTTGGACATTTTCACTTAGGGGTGTACTCACTTTTGTGACCAGCGGTTTAGATATTAATGGCTGTGTGTTAAATTATTTTGAGGGGACAGGAAATGTACACTATTATACAAGCTGTGCATTCCCTACTTTACATTGTAGCAAAGTGTAATTTATTCAGTGTTGTCACATGAAAATATTAGGGGTCGACCGATATGTGTTTTTCAGGGCCGATACCGATTATTACAGATCAAGTAGGCCAATAACCGATATTTTGAACCGATATACGTGTCTGGTGTAAAAATGAAAATGAATGCCAAAATTAATAATAACAAGCTCTGACAAAAAACGTTCTTTAAATGCTTTTAAACATGTCTTTAATTCTGAAAACTGTTAATAACAACAACATTAAATAAACAGTAATATTAATAATATTAATAATAACATAAGTGCAGGGATCACCCAGAAGCATTCTGTAAACATTTTGTAAAACTTAAAGTAAGCGTATTTAAAGCGTGTGTGTGATTATTCTCAACAAAAGTTGTAATAATTGTTGTAGTTGTATTACGTATATTCTACTGCACCACAGTAATATATTCAAGTGAAACCGAACTTATATTTTGACAGGTTGCCATGAGGACCTTTTAAGTTTCTGTAGCCTATGTATATATGATATGACGATCGTTTACTCAAATGAAACGGTCAAATGCTCATGAAGTGACTCTCCGAGCAGTTCTGGGGATGTTGTTCATGTATTTATGTCCTCATTTAGTGAGACGGCAGATGCTGAAAACACCGCGAGCATCAGACGTGCTTCAGTATGTATGTGTGCAGTAAATGAAACCGCACGTCTGTGTCATTCATTAACAGAGATGCAGAACATGCAGGATTCATATTTAAATAGTGTTTTGCGGCTTAATATTTATAGATACTAGTCCATGGCGAGTCGATTTAAGTTTACTGACCTACTTTTGATTAATTCATCCAAACTTGACAAATTCCGTGATCGTTATACGGTAAATTCCATTATATGACTGCATTCCGCGACTCCGCCCGCATTTTCCGCATCGCGGACATCATAGGTTATATTGAGGTGTTTTGCAATTTCAGTGTAGTGGATTGTGATTTATTGCAATCGTATTGTACCTTTGAGAGACAACTGATGCGTGATCACTGAGGCAGCTCCAGTTCGGTGTGAGACTGCCTTCAGTTTTCCGCGTTGATTGGTCGGACTCGTGACTCCCTACATATCAGATGAGCGGTGGGCGGAGATTGCTCTGAGTGTTACGGCCACAGAGTGTTGAGCCCAGACAGGCTGCATCGAGCCAAATTGTGCATTTAAACATTAAATCATTTCACCTGTATTATTTATTCACCAATAAATAATGTCACCTGTAAATAGTATGTTTGTTTGCATAATATATATATATATAAAAAAAAAAATATTATCGGCAAATCTGTTTTTAAAATGGCCGATATCGATAATCGTAAAAATGCTTAATATCGGCGCCGATAATCGGCCAGGCCGATAATCGGTCGACCCCTAGAAAATATATAATAAAATATTTACAAAAATGTGAGGGGTGTACTCACTTCTGTGAGATACTGTACACTCATCTGTTTTCAGTTCAGCTAACATTCATCTGTTTTCAATGCAGTTAACTTCGCATTGCTTCATGCCATCTTCACACTCATTAAACTATAACAGGTCCTTTACTGCAAAAAGAGTCATTGGTGACACTGTAAAGTGATGAAATGGTGGGATTGTGTACTTTTGCGCTATGGTGCCATGTGCTTTATTAAACAATTTTTATAGGTTTCACATTATATTATCGGCTCTGAAAATATGTATATGTGACTAGAAACACCAGAGACTGGAAATGCAAAGAACCGTTCCATTCGGGCGACACTTCCGCATTCAGAAAAAGGTGGATTACATTGTGTTTTATTAAAGTCCACACCTATCGCAACCTGCCTTGCCTTGCCTTGCCTTGAAAGACTGTCTGGTGTGTCTGGAACAGCGTTAAAGTGGTTTATATCCTATTTTACTAACTGTTCACAGTTCATTTCTTTGGGTGGTTACAGGTCTTAGATTAGCTCTGTATGTAATGAGCCGCTTTTCCACTGTCGGGCCAGTGCGAGTCAGTGCTTTAAACGGTCATTGGAATTAGCGTGATCACAAAACGAACATGATAAAAGCGGCCGTTTGTTTACATATTTTGTTAAATATTTAGTTTCAAAAGCATCAATGTTTTACAATAATAAGTGATACATTAATCATAATGAATTAATCAGGGTTGAAAATTTGAAAAATAGCGGTATGAACCGTTATTTCACAAAAGAAAGAGGACACATAGCCTACCCATCTTTCAGTCGAGTCTGCTTCTGTTTATTTGTAGTCAAGAATACATCACATTTATCATTTCTATTTTTTTCATCAAAAATACGACCTGAGTAGAAGAAGGAGCTCCCGAACAAAAAACATTATTATATATTTTTGTATGACATACGCAGAGATAAAGTCTCGAGACGATTAAATATACGAATGTGATAGCCTGAATGAGAAGCTGACTGAGAAGCCCTTATTTCTTCAAGCGGTCGTTTAAACCATTTTTACTATGGTAATGGCTAGCGTGCATAGTCTTTTGCATCGCTAATTTCTGCCTTAATGTGATCGTAATCTTGTAATAAATCAGTGGGCAGAGGCAGATCCATATGCAACAAAGTTTATTTAACAGAAAAGTCAGGTAAAAGGGTAACTCAGGATGATGATGATCGGTAGAGGCGTGCGTAGAATCAGGCGGGGGGTCGTGGGCTGGCAGCGAGCATTCAGTATCCAGGGACAGGCTTAGGTCGTAGGGCAGGCTGCAGACAGATAGACAATGTAAGTTCAGCGTGGGTCAGAGATAACAGGTAGACTGAGTAGAAGGAGAAACGCTCGGACATGCACACGTAGAGAGGCAATACTTCGCAAAGTCTACATGGTGAATGGAGCAGATAAAGGCTTGGTAATGATCTCTGATACAGAACAGGTGAAAGGCAATCACTAAATGAGCATACTAGGGAAGTATACACTGCGCTAGAACTCGGGAGAGGGCGTGATTGAGAGATGGAGGAATGGGAAACTGGAAGCCGTAACAGAGCCCCCCTGCGAGCGACTCGGCGCGAGGATGCTGACAGCGCCGTGGTCTGCCCGAGCACGGGGTGCAGGCTTCTCAGGGTGATTACAATGAAACTCTTGAGTGAGCATAGGATCTAGGATGTCCCTTGAATTGACCCAAGATCGTCCTTCTGGACTGCAACCCTCCCAATCAACCAGATATTGAAGGTGACCCCCTCGGCGTCTTGAATCCAGTAGCTGATGAACACGGTAAGCTTCCTCACCCTCTACAACAATGGCTTGAGAGGTCTGAACGGCATTAGATTGAGAGGACGGTCTAGAAGAATCTCCCCTCTCTTCCTCTGTGGGTGGCGTGGCGGGTTTGAGTAGTGAGACGTGGAACGTAGGAGAGATACGAAGATGCCTGGGTAGGGCCAGACGGAAGGACACAGGAGTTATCTGACGTAAGATCTTGTAAGGACCCACGAATCTCGGACTGAGTTTTTTGCAAGGGAGGTTGAGACGGAGGTTGCGAGTGGATAACCATACCCATTGACCTGGCAGATATTCTGGGTTGGAGCGGCGATGACGGTCAGCCTGCCTCTTACCACGATTGACAGCTCGTTGGAGGTGTGTGTGTGCTAGATTCCAGGTCTCCTCACTTCGATTGAGCCAGTCGTTCACGGCGGGGACGTTGGTGGGCTCACCGGACCAGGGAAACAGGGGTGGCTGAAAACCAAGGACACACTGGAAAGGAGTCAAGCCCGTGGATTGCTTCTGGATGGAATTTTGTGCGTATTCCGCCCACATAAGGTACCGGCTCCAGTCCTTCTGGTGGAGTTGACAATAGGACCGGAGGAAGCGGGAAACCTCTTGATTGAGACGTTCAACCTGTCCGTTAGCCTGAGGATGGTAGCCGGAGGTAAGACTCACGTTGACTTGGAGCATTTGGAAGAAGGCAGACCAGACATGGGACGTGAACTGAGCCCCTCTGTCTGAAACGATGTCTTGTGGTAAACCATAAAACCGAAACACCAGATTACAAAGGTATTCAGCGGTCTGTAGGGCCGTGGGAAGTTTACTGAGGGGTATGAGACGGCAGGCCTTGGAGAAGCGGTCGATGACCGTGAGGATAGTAGTGTGTCCGTCTGATGGTGGCAGATCCGTAATAAAATCGATGGCGATATGTGACCAGGGTCGCTGTGGTAAGGGCAATGGTTGAAGCAAACCGGCGGGCAAGAGACGGGACGATTTCTGAGTATTGCAGGTTTTGCACTGCTGAACAAATCGGCTGACATCCTGGGACAGGGTGGACCACCAGAAGCGATTCTGAAGAAGATGGATAGTAGCAGTAATACCTGGGTGCCCGGAGCTGGGAAGGGCGTGAACATGCTTCAGAACCTTTTCACGGAGGGTCTCAGGTACATAGAGTTTACCAGGGGGACATTCCGGATGGATTCCGGTGTGAGCGTTGGCCAGCTCGAGTTCGGTCTCGATATCCCACTGTATGGGCCCGATGACTAAATCTGGATTGAGGATGGTTTCAGGATTCTTGATGGAAGTTTCAGAATCAAACTGACGAGACAAGGAATCCGCCTTGGTATTCTTGGAGCCTGGGCGGAAGGTAATTGTGAACAGGAAGCGTGAGAAGAACAAGGACCATCTGGCCTGACGGGGATTCAGCCTCTTAGCCGTGCGGTACTCCAAGTTCTTGTGATCAGTAAGGACGAGGAAAGGATGTGTGGAACCTTCCAGCCAATGCCTCCACTCCTCGAAAGCTGCCTTCATGGCCAGTAATTCGCGGTCACCCACATCATAATTCCTCTGCGGAACTGAGTTTCTTGGAATAATACGCACAAGGGTACAACTTGGGAGGTGATCCTTGACGTTGAGATAGTACTGCACCCAGGCCGGTACTAGAAGCGTCCCACTTCAACGACAAAAGGTAACTCAGGATCTGGATGATGCAGGATGGGGGCTGAAGTGAAAGCCTGCTTGAGACGACTGAAGGCTTTAGTGGCCTCTTCATTCCAGGGAAGACACGACGTGCCTTTGCGAACCAGAGCCGTGAGGGGTTCTGCCACCATACTGAATCCTCTGATGAAGCGGCGGTAAAAGTTTGCGAACCCAAGGAAGCGCTGCAGCTCCTTCAGCGTAGTAGGTCTGGGCCATTCCACCACTGCCTTTACCTTGCCCTCCTCCATGGCCACGCCTCCTGGGCTAATGATGTAGCCCAAGAATGAGATAGAGGTCTGGTGAAAGTTGCACTTCTCGATCTTGGCAAAGAGCTGATACTGGATGAGCCTCTGAAGTACCGCACGGACGTGCTGGACGTGGTCCTCTAGGGTATCAGAATAAATCAGAATGTCGTCAATGTAGACGACGACTTGGCGATTGAGCATGTCACGGAAGACATCATTTATGAATGATTGGAACACTGCAGGACTGATGGAAAGCCCAAAAGGCATGACCAGATATTCATAGTGCCCAGTACACGTAGAAAAGGCCGTCTTCCACTCATCCCCCTCGCGGATACGAACCAGGTTGTAAGCACTACGCAGATCCAGCTTGGTGTAAAATCTTGCTTTGCGGAGTTGTTCTAGAGCCGCTGGTACCAGGGGTAGTGGATAGCGAAACTTGACGGTACATTCGTTGAGCGCTCTGTAGTCAATACATGGACGGAGTCCTCCATCCTTTTTCTGGACGAAAAAAAACCCAGCAGATGCAGGAGACGTGGATGGACGGATGAAACCTTTGGAGAGCTCTTCCTCGATATATTTCTGCATGGCCTCGGTCTCGGGCTGGGACAGAGGAAAGACACCCCCTTAGGAGGTGTAGCATTAGGTAGGAAGTCAATGGCGCAATCGTAAGAGCGGTGAGGTGGTAATTTCGTGGCCTTTGATCTGCTGAATGCTTCTGCCAAGTCGTGGTACATGGAAGGCAAGCATTTCAAACGGCATCATCAGGGTGTTCTCGAATACTCAGAGTAAGCGGTTGGACAGTAGACAGGCAATCAGAAAAACAGTTCTCTCCCCAGCTGACGATCTGGCGGAGGTCCATTGCAGAAGTGGATCATGCTTACGGAGCCATGGTAACCCCAGAATGACGGGAGTGTGAGGAGCTTGGAGAATGTAGAACTGAATTAATTCTCTGTGCAGCAAACCGGTGCGCATGTGTAACTCCTGAGAGAGATGACTGACGCGACGGTTCCCAGCGGTCTACCATCAACAGCCTCAACAGAAAGGGGAGAAATGCATGGAATTAGAGGAATTTTGTGAAGTTCAGCAAATTCTAGCGACATAAAGTTCCCAGCAGCACCTGAATCCAACAGAGCAGATGTGGAAAAGGATTTGCCGTTGACAAAAAACTCAATGGGGACGGTTACACTTGATTTTGAGTTTAGACAATTAAGAGTTAGACTCACCGCAGCATTATCTCTGTTAATGGGTCGATGAGGACAGTTCTGACGAAAGTGACCAGCTTCTCCACAATATAAGCACAGCCTTTGAGACCTCGCTCCTTCTCCTCCTCAGTGAGCCGTAGCGTTAATTTGCATGGGTTCGCTGGAATCGGCAGTCATGTGACTGTAATACCGGGGCAAAGGAAGGTTGCGTGGCGAGGTTGCTGAGCGGCTGCCTGGGCGGCGGCGCATCAGATTATCGATCTGGATGGCGAGATGGACGAACTGGTTGAAATCCTTTCCTCGCCGGCAGGCCAGTTCCGTCTGTAAATCGTGACTGAGACCAAAAAATCACCTTTAAAGAGTTATCAGTCCAGTTAGTCTGAGCAGCTAACGACGGAATTCAAGTGCATACTCAGCGGCAGAAGTCCGCCCCTGTGCAAGCTCCAGCAGAAGATCCTCCGCCCCCTTTCCTCCCTTAGAGTGTTCGAAAACTGCTTGGAAATCCCGAAGAAACTCGTCGTATGAACGAAATGCTGAGCCATCCGTTCTCCACACAGCTGTGATCCAGTCCAGAGCGCGGCCAGTCAGCAGCGAGGAAACGAAGGAAATTTTGCTGGCATCCGTTGAGTGAGGTGAGGGCTGTTGATTCAGAAACAGAGAGCATTGAAGAATGAAGCCCTTGCATTTACCTGGGTTCCCGTCAAACTTTTCAGGTAGCGCTAGACGAGGGCTCGCGGCAGTCTGCAGCACGGGTGCTGGTGCGAGAGACGGAGAGGCAGATGCTGACGAGGTATCCGCGGATGAGGTTTGGAGATTTTGCATAGCTGTTACCAGTTCCTCCGTTACTGAAGTTAGTCGCGTCAGCAGATGATGATGAGTGGCCAGTTGAGATGCTTGGGCGGTGAAAGCAGCGGATAAAGCAGACATAGTTGCTGGATCTTTTTTCGGCGAAGTATTCTGTAATAAATCAGTGGGCAGAGCCAGATCGATATGCAACAAAGTTTATTTAACAGAAAAGTCAGGTAAAAGGGTAACTCAGGATGATGATGATCGGTAGAGGCGTGCGTAGAATCAGGCGGGGGGTCGTGGGCTGGCAGCGAGCATTCAGTATCCAGGGACAGGCTTAGGTCGTAGGTCAGGCTGCAGACAGATAGACAATGTAAGTTCAGCGTGGGTCAGAGATAACAGGTAGACTGAGTAGAAGGAGAAACGCTCGGACATGCACACGTAGAGAGGCAATACTTCGCAAAGCCTACATGGTGAATGGAGCAGATAAAGGCTTGGTAATGATCTCTGATACAGAACAGGTGAAAGGCAATCACTGCGCAAATGAGCATACTAGAGGGAAGTATACACTGCGCTAGAACTCGGGAGAGGGCGCTCGTGATTGAGAGATGGAGGAATCCGGGAAACTGGAAGCCGTAACAAATCTACATCGGATCTCAAACAGTTATTTCAAACCCTCGCTGCTGTTTGAAAGTGAGTTTTAAGCTAAAATTATTTAAAAGTCTTTGTGGAAACACAGCTATGGTGTTCCTCAGGGCTCAGTTTTAGGCCCTTTACTTTTCTAAATTCAAATTTAAATATTTATTTGTCACCCCTTAGACATCTATTTTGATCGCTCGGTCTCCATTGTAATTTCTATGCTGATGATACTCTCATCTATATATTCAAAATCTGGTGAAAACCTTGATGTCTGTTATATTTCTTACTGTATTTCTGAGATAAAAACATGCATGACAAATTATTTCCTTTTCCTGAATAGTGGTCAACCCGAATTCATGCTTATTAGTTTGCTGTCGTCAAATATTTAAAGCTGACTCTGTTGATGGCTCTGCTTTGGAGACTAAAAGTAAAATGTGGAAGCTTGGGGTTACCCTTAATGCCAGTTTTGTTAATTTTGTAAAGAACGCATTTAAAGCATCCTTTTTATCTTTGGAATATAGCAAGATTGCATCCTATGCTACATTTCTCTGTAGCTGAGAAGTTGATCAAAATCAACACTTAACAAGCTGCAACACTTAATACTTGGCGGCTAGGATCCTGACTGGGACCAGGATATGCATATTACTCCTATTTTGAAGTCAAGTTTCATGTTGATTTTAAAATTTTGATACTAACATACAGATAATTACATGGCTTGGGTCCACAATATTTATCCACATTGTTAATTCCTTACACCCATAGATGTATAAGTATATTACCCATAAGTGTAGTTAAATATTTAGCACATATGCTGTATGTTTAGCTTGTTAATTTTTCCTTTTTCAGATCTGCAACAAACTGTGAGTTGTATGTGTTATCGAAGAAAAGCCTTGATGAAGCATTGAAGTATTACCCTAGCATTTTTGAGCAAATGCAAAGTGCAGCTGATGAGATGAAATACCAGTTACACAAAGGAGATCTTCAGATAAACACATTTACAAAGCCTGGCTCTGCAGGAGAAACTTTCCTTCGGACTGGATGTAAGTTGTTTAATGTTGAACTGGTGCATTTAATTCATGACATAAAAACTACTAGAATTTCTTTCTGCTCACAATAAATATATAGCGTTAATCTTTTATAATCTCATTAGATTATTTGGCATAGATAACCTCAACCAACAGTAAAACTATTTTACATCATGGTCATGGAAAACGTGAAAATATCAGAATTTTTCATGTAAACCTGAATGATTGGAAAAGGCATGGAAATTTCTGTAATAAATTAACGTTTTTTTTTTTTTTGTTATGCTCTCCTCTTAAATGTTTTGTAGGCAGAAAATTTATATTTTACGCAGTAAAATCTGGAAAAATCGCTCATCAGGAAATCTTAAAAGCACTCTGGTTACCACTCTTTCCAATTTCAGTTTATCATAGAGTCTCTAATAATTTGGAAAGTATAAAACTAAAAATGTTTAGAGCTAGGAGATGGGCACTTGAGCAAATGTACTACGGCAGTTAATGCAGTTAAAAGATCATATACTTGTACAGGTGCATCTCAATAAATTAGAATGTTGTGGAAAAGTTCATTTATTTCAGTAATTCAACTCAAATTGTGAAACTCGTGTATTAAATTCAATGCACACAGACGGAAGTAGTTTAAGTCTTTGGTTCTTTTAATTGTGATGATTTTGGCTCACATTTAACAAAAACCCACCAATTCACTATCTCAACAAATTAGAATATGTTGACATGCCAATCAGCTAATCAACTCAAAACACCTGCAAATGTTTCCCGAGCCTTCAAAATGGTCTCTCAGTTTGGTTCACTAGGCTACACAATCATGGGAAAGACTGCTGATCTGACAGTTGTCCAGAAGGCCATCATTTACACCCTTCTCAAGGGGTAAGCCATAAACATTAATTGCCAAATAGGCTGGCTGTTCACAGAATGCTGTAGCCAAGCATGTTAACAAAAATTGAATGGAAGGAAAAAGTGTGGAAGAAAAAGATGCACAACCAACCGAGAAAACAACAGCCTTATGAGTATTGTCAAGCAAAATCGATTCAAGAATTTGAGTGAACTTCACAAGGAATTAACTGAGGCTGGGGTCAAGGTATCAAGAGCCACCACACACAGACGTGTCAAGGAATTTGGCTACAGTTGTTGTCAGAGGTGTCTTACCTGGGCTAAGGAGAAGAAGAACAGGACTGTTGCCCAGTGGTCCAAAGTCCTCTTTTCAGATGAGAGCAATTATTGTATTTAATTTGGAAACCAAGGTTCTAGAGTCTGGAGGAAGGGTGGAGAAGGTCATAGCCCAAGTTGCTTGAAGTCCAGTGTTAATTTTCCATAGGATGTGATGCTTCATGCTTCCTTCTGCTGACCAGCTTTTTAAAGATGCTGATTTCATTTTCTAGCAGGATTTGGCACCTGCCCACACTGCCAAAAGCACCAAAAGTTGGTTAAAAAGACCATGGTTTTGTGCTTGACTGGCCAGCAAACTCACCAGACCTGAACCCCATAGAGAATCTATGGGGTATTGTCAAGAGGAAAATTAGAAACAAGAAACCAAAAAATGCAGATGAGCTGAAGGCCACTGTCAAAGAAACCTGGGCTTCAATACCACCTCAGCATCGCCGCCACAAACTGATCACCTCCATGCCACGTCGAATTGAGGCAGTAATTAAAGCAAAAAGAGCTCCTACCAAGTATTGAGTACATATACAGTAAATTAACATACTTTCCAGAAGGCCAACCATTCACTAAAAATGTTTTTTTTATTGGTCTTATGAAGTATTCTAATTTGTTGAGATAGTGAATTGGTGGGTTTTTGTTAAATGTGAGCCAAAATCATCACAATTAAAAGAACCAAATACTTAAACTACTTCAGTCTGTGTGCATTGAATTTATTTAATACACGAGTTTCACAATTTGAGTTCAATTACTGAAATAAATAAACTTTTCCATGGCATTTTAATTTATTGAGATGCACCTGTTTATGTTTGAGTGTTGTCTGGTGCATTGTGTCCACTTGTCATGCTTCAGTTTTTGATGCCTTAAGCGTGATAAATTGTTGCTTACTGACTGACCCGCATGTGAATGTATAGCACTCTCTCCACCCTCAATACCACAACTGAGGTGCCCTTGAGCAAGGCACCGAACCCCCAACTGCTTCCCGGATGCTGCAGCATAAATGGCTGCCCACTTGGTGTGTGTTCACTGCTATGTGTGTGCACTATGTATGGGTTAATTGCAGAGCACAAATTCCGAGTATGGGCAACCATACTTGGCCATATGTCATGTCACTTTTTCCACTTTTAATATGGTGTTTCTGTCCTTATAGGTGTCAAACTTTATAGGGAACACATGGCTGAGGAAGAGCACAGAGCTGAACTCCGTTCTCGTTCTTTGGGCATTAGACTATGTACATCAATATCATCCATGCTCATCCAATTCTTCCTGAAGATTTTCAACAACATGAGAAGAATGCACAACAAAACCATTGATCCTGAGAACAATTTTCGAGTGATCTATCAGTACACATCCTGTCTGCTGATTACAGTTTTTTTCTGGGCAATAACATTCATGGTTTGTATGGTATCTTGTGCATTTAAGCAGTTCTCTTATACTGAACAAAATTATAAACGCAACACTTTTGTTTTTGACCCCATTTTTCATGAGCTGAACTGCCCCATGATTCAAGGATCTGTACACCATTCCTGGAAGCTGAAAACATCCCAGTTCTTGCATGGCCAGCATACTCACCGGACATGTCACCAATTGAGCATGTTTGGGATGCTCTGGATCGGCGTATACGACAGCGTGTTCCAGTTCCTGCCTATATCCAACAACTTCGCACACCCATTGAAGAGGAGTGGACCAACATTCCACAGGCCACAATCAACAACCTGATCAACTCTATGCGAAGGAGATGTGTTGCACTGCGTGATGCAAATGATGGTCACACCAGATACTGGCTAGTTTTTGGAGCCCCCCGGACCCCCCAATACAGTAAAACTGCACATTTTAGAGTGGCCTTTTACTGTGGCTAACCTAATGCACACCTTGATATGCCACACCTGTGAAGTGGATGGATTATCTCGGCAAAGGAGAAGTGCTCACTAATACAGATTTAGACAGATTTGTGAACAACATTTGAGAGAAATAGGCCTTTTGTGTATATAGTAAAAGTCTTAGACCTTTGAGTTCAGTTCATGAAAAATGGGGGCAAAAACAAAAGTGTTGCATTTATAATTTTGTTCAATGTAGTTAGAAGTAATACAGTGGAATACAAAAGTGTTCAAAAGTATCCAAATACTTTTTGGGGCCACTATATGACAGATAGGGATAGGGATTTATTTTTACCATCAAAGCTGCACTTGTTACATTAAACATTACTATTTTTATTACTATTGCTAAATCTTAAGGCTCATTCTCACTGAGAACTATATGAATATGAAGTTTAATATTATGGAAACAGAGAAACAGTCTTATTGGAATTTGTTTTCTTGCTGATGAATGATACAAACTTTGACAACCAATCAAAATCATTCATACTTTTACACATAAGTGCAATGCATATTAAATGTGTAATATATGTTATAGTTTTTAGTTTTCATTATTGGTGTGTATATTGCTGACTGTACCATCAAGTTTCTTATAAAAGGTCTGATTGACGTGTTTTATGTCACCATTTGATACTTTTGACTACAAACGTGTATTTACCTTCAGAGGATCCTCTATGTTAAACATCAATTACTGACTCAAACGCTAAATATAAAAAAGGCTCTCATCTCTTTTTCCCTCTCTCTGTAGCCCACTGTGTTTGATGTTGACTATTATTTATACTTGCTCACAATGGTTGTTGAGTTCCTTCAGATAATTGAGGTGAGCCAAAGATTATAACTGATTTACATTCCATTTAAGATTATTCTCCTAACAAAACACACATACATTACAGCTGAGATACTATGGAACTTAATTCTCCCACATTTCTTTCAGATCATCCTGAAGTTTCGCATTTGTTATTATGATGATAGTGGAACCTATATTTCAGAATATAGAGAAACGTCCCACAACTACATGAAGAGCAAAGTAGGATTTGTCTTTGATATGGTCTTTTCATTTCCATATGGCCTTATAATTTTTTGCCAGATGAAAACGGAGCCGACAGCATTCTTGCCTATGATTATTTATGTCCGGATTGCTCACTTGCCACGCATTATTTCACTATTAGTGTTTATGTGGAGAGAAGAACATTCATTAACAAAGTATGTATTTTAGTGATATTTGTCCATTAACCTGATTTACATGTAATAACTTGCATTTTCCTAAAATATTACACTATAATACATTTTTCATTTGCAAAACAGTCACATTTGCTCTTTGTTTGTGTGTCTGTGTCTGTGTGTGTGTGTGTGTGTGTGTTTTCAGTGTTCTGTGGATTAGGATGATCAAGTACTTTGTACATTCCTTCCTCTTTATCCACTGTGCAGCAGTTATCTGCATTTCATTTGTTGAGAGTCATGGAATAATGTCATGGATTGATGAAACAGGTGAGGGAAAAATACTGTATATAAAAACATAACATGATTTAAAGGAGTCAGCTCATGAGGAAGCACAGTTTAAAAACATACTGAACTCAAATATGTAAAATGCTCACAAGAACTAAATTACCTGGGATGTGCTTTATCTGCTGTTGTCTCTACTCAGGCCAGAGATTCAGATAATGGTATGTCCATTACTGTCCCACTGCACAGGTTAGAGACAAAATACAAGGAGTGTCTGTAGAAAGGGTACATTTATTAATTTCCAATGAGGAGGAGATTGCAATTTGGTGCTTATTCATTCCAGTGCTATGACTGACTGTTGGCATCAGAGGTGGCAAACAGTGTGGCCCACCCCTCTTTCCCATGTGGAACTGATTTTAATAATCTAAAGGCCCTTTCACACCGATAGAGAAAATTTAGCGATTTTTGTTTTGTGCTCGTTTCACACATTGTGTGAAAGCACCCTTTTCCATTGATTCACATCACGCTCGATGTGAAACGACCTTAAAGCACACAGTTAGAACAATATCTTTACATTTCTACCAGTGAGATGAATACTTACATCTCTTACATTCACCTTGCGTGAATGTAGCCTTTGCCAGAAGGAGCTAATGTCATCAGACGATTTTCAATACCTCTTGGGCATTTTGACCCTGAACTGTAACTCTCTCCTGTTGGTGGGTTGGCAATGGGGGCCAAATCACTGCTCCAGTTTCCAGCTTTGCTCTTCTCTCCTATTGCATAACCAACAAGAGGCTATTTCAGCTGCCTCCTGAATCCTGTGGAATGCTGCCTTCCTCTATTCCTGTTAGTCCAATTAACATTCTACAGATCAACTGGGACAGGAATCTTCTACAGCCAACCTTGACTGGGAACAGCCATGCCTGTCACCTTTTCTCCTAACGGTTTTGCAAAGGTATTGAGAGCTTTTCACCTTCTCTCACAAACTTAATAACTGATGTTGGTTTCTGATGTGTTTGCCATTTCTTGCATCTTTCTTGTCCCAGGGTATTAGCCAGTGTCCTAAACACCTTTTTATTGTGCCATATCGTCCTAGGAAAAGTGCTGTTTTACACCCTGACAAGATGTGGGCCATGGTGCCCAAAGCTTACATAGTGGGTCCACCCTCAATCCCCACTTATGCAAATGTATTAGGGTTGGGAGTGTGTCAGAAAAAGACTTAGAAAGGTTTGAGCCTCCATAGTTCTCCACATACGATTTTCCTCTTTTGAAGATCCCATTTGGTCCAGGCTCCCTGTGATGCTAGCTTCACAGCTCGATCATCATCCTTCCTCTTCCAGGTTCTGTACTTCTTCATGGATCATGGGTCTCATCTCCTTAGTGTTTCTCATCCCCAGTTGCTTGAAATAGGAAGTTTCTAGGCCCTGTCTACTTGTGCATGGCCTTCCAATCATGTCACATAGCTTGAGCATACTTTCAGCTGGAGTGAAAATAGTGTTGGCTACCCACTTACGTCTTGAACTTGTCGTAACACCTACATGTCCGACTTGCTCATCCTGAGAGTCTCTGTATGTCATTGCTACTTTGTATTCCTCCACCATGGACAGGGTTAATTGAAGCTGTCCTGATCTTCTGTACAAGCCTACTGAAGTGAAACTTGGAGGAATTCCCAGCCACCTTCATAGGTACTTGTTGATCCTCCTCTCCACTCCTTCCACACTTGTCATAGGGATCTCATACACAGTCAACAGCCACTTAAGTCTCGACAGCAGTCTGTGTTGGTGGATCCATACTTTGAATTTCCCTGTGGAATTCCTGATTTTTTAACCTCTTCAGCGATTCCTATGTATGCTTTTCAGTGTGTGTGATGTTATTTCCTGACCATACACCAGTATTTATTTTTAGCTTAAAGGGGTCATCAGGTGCCCATTTTCCACAAGTTCATATGATTCTTTAGGGTCTTAAAAAAAAGTCTATAACTTACTTTGGTTAAAATCTATCAATGGTAGTGTAAAACAACACCTTTTTTACCTTTTTTATATAATTATATTATAATTCTCAGAATTATAAAAATGTTTTTTGTCATTCTAGATTATGAAATGCCTGCTGACAGTGCGGTTTATCTATTTACACAGAACTACACTCAAACTGCGATCGCTTGCGGAGATAATAAATAATTAATTTCAATAGAGATTTTTTATTTATTTAGATGTTTATTGGCTAAATAAAGGTTATATAGTAAATTAGTGTGTTTTAAACAAGTGAATCTTGTTAAAAGTTCCATGGGGTGGCCATGCTGGAGCATTTCCTGAGCATCAATCATTGAGTGAACAGGAATATGAAAGCGGCTTCACGAGACTAATGATGAGAATATACAACAGAGAGAGAATTAAATTCAGCACTTTTATTTCCAACATGCGCTTATTCATGGCTGTATTATTTAATTCATGCACAGATACGTCTTTATTGGAAAAGATTGGCACGGATTATCTTACGTGACTCCGTAAGTTCGTCTCTATTTCTTAGAGCAAAGCTGCATAAACTGCATATCAGGCATTTATGTAATGCATTCAATTTGTGCATGATTGGCTGTTATGTTAAATAAAGTTTACTAACTACAGCATATCAAGTACCTGGACGCCGTTGTTGTTGAGCTAAAAAATACTGACTTCAATTCTAGGCATTTTATATGTCACTTCGCTTGTGCACATATCGAAGTGCCGTAAGCCAGTCTGCCATTGCAAAGGGCTCTCCAGCCCATCAATGACGTATCTGTAGTGACGATTTTTCTGCTGACCACTCAGCCCATCGAGACGCCCTGCTCGAACATCCTATTGTTGAACCAGGGGGTTAGCATCTACATGCATCTGCGAGTCACCAAGATGCTCAACTAGCCATTTTTCAACTGGCACTCGAGATTTCAGTCACAGTTGAAGTGGTCTCATATGCAGAAGCCCAAGCTGGCACACCACAGCTGCCGCCATATGCCCTAACAGTCTCTGAAAGCATTCCAGAATCACCACTCTCCCCGGTTTGAATGAGGTGAGAGCGCTGACCAAAGACTGTATTAGTTCTTGAGAGAGAGACGCTCCCCCATCAATCATGAATCCATATACATTCCCAATAATGTGATGTTCTGCATTGGGCAAAGCTTGATCTTCTGCACATTGATCGTCAGTCCTAGATGTTTTAGATGTTCTAGAAGCTGACATCTGTGTGCCGCGACTGGGCTATAACAAGCCAGTTGTCCTGATAAATCAGAATCCAAATTCCACTCTGCCTGAGATGGGAAATTGCTGCATTTATACACTTTATAAAAGTTCTCTGAGCCAACGCCAACCCGAACAGGAGAACTTTGAATTAATAAGCTTTGTCCTCGAGCACGAATCTCTTGGAAAATATGCATCTTTTAGGTCCACCGAGATAAACCAGTCCCCGGCTGAATGTGCGCGAGGATCTGTTTCACTGTTAGCATTTTGAATGAGTGCTTTTTTAGCGTGCTGTTCAGTAGGTAAGTGAGTAATTTTATAAATCTCACCTTCTGAGTAGAAAGTGGCATGCACCTATTTCAGGGCAAGTTTTGTACATATGCAATGGTTATAAACCCATGTGTAAATGTGAATTTTGCATAATAGGTTCCCTTCAAATAACTACTGTAAAATGAAATTATTCAAATTCTCTTTCATTATGTAATCCGTAAAGATGCGGTTCTCTCTAAAGGCCTGTCCAATGAGGAGATGGCAAGTCAGGATCATCAACTTCATCTTTGTGACACTGACTCATGAAACACTGGTTTATTAATAAATAATTAAAATATCTCCTAACTGTCTTTGGGTATTTCCAGTGAGATTGTGTTTGTGGCCCAGGTGAGAGTGGGTAAGAGTCTTTGGACCAGGCAGGAATCAGTATATTGTAACCTTTGCATGCTTGGAGGGTTTTAACACAAAATGTCAAAGCACACACGTCACCAGGTAAGGATAGGGAGAAAACTGTAACTCAGCAATTTTTTTTTCTCAAGTAGTCTTTGTGGCAGCAAATTGCATCTGGAAGGGAGGCAGAGGAGATGCAGTATTAGTCAAGGTGGTTCAGTCTACTCACGTCCACAACTATTTCTATCCTCAAGAGCTTGGTTGGGGTAGAACCGGTTCAACACTTGGGCTCTGAAACAGCCAGCTCCCTGTGTCTGCTTAACTTCCCAGCTCTCTTTACTGTGGCCTCTTTGTTCTATTTTATGTTGCTGCTAACTGGCCCAACAGCCTGCAGCTGAGGCTCCCTATCAGAGGGGAAATGGTGCACACCTGTGTTGGAGGAGCTATTCGTGGTCCTGAACATTACTGGGCACCCTGACATTGGCTGCATCTGAAAACTAAAAAATTCTGCCTTTGGAGGACACATTCCAAGGTAGGAAGGCATCAAGGCACATCCGAATCCAATCCTGTGCATTCCATTCCGTGAGGGTTGAGCTAAAAAATAAAGATGGCATCTGAAAGTTGCATTTGGTTGTCATTTTGTGTGTCATTTTATATTTCTGATTAACCTTTTGCACATTTGGTGTTATTTCTAGCAAGAAATTTGTATTACAGTAATTAAATATTTGTTTAGTTATAACCAAAACTCGTTCTATTTTGTTGTAGAACATTAAAACGTTGTGCTACCTCAGAAGTCTGTCCAAAATCAATTTTGTGAGGTGCCTTTGTGCAAAAACGCTGAAGGTGACGTGCTGCGTTGTGAGGGACAATGCTTCCTTCTGGCCCCCACCCTATCCATTGATCTACCTGTGGAGGATCTATAACAACCAACAGCTTTCAGTCACTCTGGCAAAGAAAACAAAAGCTGCTTCAGTCCAGAAAATAACTAACCCCCCTCTTCTTTTTCCACTGAGTATAAATCTTTGTCTAGGAGATTGACTGATTGCTATAAGCTGGTCTTGGTGATTGCTCCTCAGCTGGTTTGGGTGTGTTACCAGGGGCAACACATAATGAGCTGCTGGCAACTTACCACATTATATTCAAAATTTTAACACTGTCTTTCATTACTCATTGGTTAACGGGAAAAGCATGTAGTGAATTTTGTTTAATTGTTTTCAAACCTACATTTTACAATCAAAATAATAATATGCATACATTTTTTTTCTTTACAGAGGTCTATGACTTCACTGAAATGTATAGATATGCCACCTACTGGATATTACAGATTTACACAACAACAGGTTATGGTGATATAACGGCATCAAACTTTTTAGAAATGATTGCATGTGTTATGATAATGATTCTATCTAAAGTTCAAGTGATTCATAAAATGGGACTTCTCATCGCTACACAAACCAACAAGATGACACTGCAGGAAGCCTTTGAGGAAAAATTGCAGGTTATTGTAAACACTGCATCTTTGAGAACAGTGCTACTGTTTTTAATGTGTGAATGACTTTGACTGTTTGATTTATTGTAATGATGTATATTTCAATAACCTTGTCATCTGTTCCAGACTATTCAGGCACACCTGCTGCATGAGAGGATCCCATCTAAATTACAAAATCGAGTGACGCAGTTCTACAGTTATAAGTGGAACCGCACTAAAGGGACATGTGCTGAGGTTTTGTTCAAAGGTGTCCCCCGCTGTTTGAAAATGGATATTGTGTCAAGGTAAACAAGCCTACCTAGTTTTTGGGCAGAATATTTTTATCGACAAAGGATGAATCAAAACATTGTCTGTGGTAATCAACAGCATTATGATGAAAGGAGATACAAAGTTTAGTTAAAATGTTTTTGAATTTGGTTATTGGCTGTAGCAAAAATAATGATTGACTCTCCAAATTGGCCAAAACAATGTATGACAACATGAAAAAGCAAACCAAGAAAGTTAAAGAACCAATCAGAGATTTAAGACAGTCAGGACGGCAGAAGGAAGAAAGTGCAATAAAAGAGCCATAGACAGAAAATGTCAACAACACTGTGACTGTTTAAACAATTATGTTTGGATTGGATATTGAAGGTGGGGAGAAGAAAGAGCTTTGACACTGAAGCATATTGGTGCTTCCCTATAAAATAATCTGAGGAAGGCTTTTAGGCCGAAGAGGGTTGGTGTTGTTAAAATAAAATATTTCCTTATCACAAGTAGTACTGGAATCTTTCCTCACATTTCTGTATCTAGTTGTTTTCATGCACCTTGTGAGTGGTAACGTTGCTCCAAACTCTACCCCATAGTTGCTATAAAATAACCTGGACATTTCTTAAAGGAGGGTGGTTGATTGCGATTTCACTTTTTTAACGTTAGTGTGTAATGTTGCTGTTTGAGCATAAAAAATATCTGCAAAGTTATGACGCTGAATGTTCAATGCAAACAGAGATAAGTCTTTTAAACTTAGGGCAGTTTAATGCCTAGAAATGTGGGAACATGCAACAAAGGGGGCGAGGCCATATTGCACTGCTTTAGAGAAGAGGAAGAGTTGTTACCATGGCATCAAATCTAGGGTTGCACAAAAAAAATCTATACGCTAAAAAATGCTGGGTTAAATACAACCCAGCGCTGGGTAAAATATGGACAAACCCAGTGATTGGGTTATGTTACTGTCCAGAAGGTCGGGTTAAACATTTACCCCAACTGTTGGTTGAAAACAACCCACCATGTGTTCTGTCCTATATTTACCCAGCACTGGGTTGTATTTAACCCAGCATTTTTTAGGAGTATCTTCATATATGAATCGCTATTCTGTAATCTAACCATTTTAATGGATTCACGAGTTTCAAAATCAGTGTTCTAAGCACACTCTTCTCTGCATCTTTCTCTCTCTGATCACCAGCTCAGCTCCAACAATGAACTGTTCCAATTGACCATCCCGCCCTCCTTAGTTACTGTTGCTCCCTCAGACAAACAAACGAAGTTGCTATCTGTCTTACAATGACAGCTGCAGTGTGAACCTTGTCCCATGATGTTTTTGCACAACTTTGGACACAGAAGGCCATCAAATGTAAATTAAATATTCTATGGAGGGATTTATAAAATATATATAAAAACGGTGGGTAACTCGAAGTGAGGGTTTACAGACCACAATGCAAGCGGGAGAAGTTTCGTATTATGCTCGGTCATAACGATCACGAATGACGACATGCAGGATCAACACTGTTCATGTATCGCAGGGTACAATTAAATTAATGTACATTTAACCAGTATGGAGAGGCAATGAAATGTAGACCTTTTTTATGTGTTTTTGACCTACACTGTACAAGATGCGAGAACAGTCCGCTATTGAGGTTTGTACATTAGCTTGGACTCACTGACTTTAACGTTAGCTAGTTTTAGCCAGAGATGCCTTGCTAAAGCACAAGATAATATTAACGTTCTGCTTGAGCAGATGAAAATTGTAACTTAATGAGTGTATGACAACCAGAAAATGAACGTATTCGTATTAGGGTTCAATACTTAG
Organism: Gymnocypris eckloni scoliostomus; assembly: GCA_027564155.1. Taxonomy (NCBI): domain Eukaryota; kingdom Metazoa; phylum Chordata; class Actinopteri; order Cypriniformes; family Cyprinidae; genus Gymnocypris; species Gymnocypris eckloni. The sequence continues at coordinate 42,569,048 of CM050414.1, read as the reverse complement.
GGACACTTTGCTCTGTTTTTGGGGATTCAGGAAAGGTAATAAAATAAATGATATTGCCCATCCTCTCAGGATACCTGGAATCAGTGTTTAAAGTACCTCAGGCACATAATTTTTCCTTTTTTTTCATCCGATGCAAGCTTCGGATCTTCCAATGTTTCTCTATAATAATAATGAATTACATTTATATAGCGCTTTTCTAGGCACTCAAAGCGATTTACATACAAGGGGGGAATCTCCTCATCCACCACCAATGTGCAGCATCCATCTGGATGATCTGGTTTAACGTCTCATCCGAAAGACGGTGCTTTTTACAGTATAGCAGGGATACAAACTTGTCACCTTTTGGCAAAATTCGTCATTTTCACCTTGAAATAGGTCATTCAAGTGAATAGTGTAGATCTGTAAAAAAAAAATATTGGGGGGTATCTGCCAGTCATCTGTAGCATCCCATGTTGGAAAAGGAATGTACCCAACCAACTCTGCCTCTGATTGGCTTACCTTATTGTTCTTTCCCTCATCCAACCAATCTCACTCCTGAAGCTTAACTTTTAGACGCTGCAGGCAACTGTCATATAGAGTAGTCTGTTTGTAGCTAGCTAAATTAAGTTTGCCATAGAGCAGAACGGAATGCATTTGTTTGTATCTGCTGTAAATTATGGCGTTCCAGTTTAAATGGTGATTACCGCGTGAGGCTGCCATTTTTTTTTTTTTAAGGCCTTAAAGCATTAAGGCCTTAAACTTCAGGGATCTTATCTATGCACAAACAGCTTGTAACACTCCAAAGAGAAAGAAAAACTTTAAATCGCATCATATGACCCCTTTACTATTCCCTGGGTCTCATTCGGGCTCAAATTGATAAGCAATATTGACACGGTGAGGGGCGTGGTATTTCTGAACACTCACTAGGCGGTTTAGTAAATCACTGAGCCAGCTAACCAATCTGAGCCCATTGCATGTATCTGAAGGAGGGGCTTCACACATGTTAGACTGCACACCATAAACACAATCAAGCCCAGAAAAAAACAACAACAGAGAAAAACATTTAAATTCAGGTTGCAAGTTTATAAGGTGAAACCTATCTGTCCTATTTGGTAGTATTCAGGTGTTTCTAGTCAGTAGTCCAAAGACCATGTTGTGTACTTTAGTCCTTGTGTGGTGTTAATGTTGCACACATTGTTACTATTTTGTGTTTCATTTAGAATCTGCATGCAGCATTTAAAGAAGCATCATTTATTCTCCCACCTAAGAGAACCTGTCATGAGGGAGCTTTCCACAAGAATTCTCTTCCGGTGTTTCCCTGTTGGTGAGCATTTGTTTTTGATCAGTCAAAAGCATACAGCCAGCTTTACTGAAGAACTATTCTTACATTTTAATGTAATTTTGTTGTTGTTTGTTTAAGGAGAATTAGTTTACAAAAAGGGAGACATTGCCACTGGAATGTACTTGATATTAATTGGCAAGGTTAACCTGTGCCTGGACACAAGAGGTAAAAACGTCTTCCAGCGTCTCTCTGCTGGAGCAGCTTTTGGTGATTACTTTTTATGGGAACATAAATACCGTGACACTGCCATAGCTGCAAACTATGTGGATATTGCCATGCTCTCCAAAGATGCTTTGGAAGATGTGGCTCTCTTATGTCCATCTGTTGGCAAACTGTTTAAGAAAGCTTCTGAAATGCCACAGCTGTAGTACACTTGACACACTTAGTAGTTGAGCTGTGTGCTATGTTTTTTAGACTTATTAAAAGTAACTGCAAGTTCACTCTGCTAATGGAGACTATTTTGTTCATTTGCCATGTTCTAATTGAGTGTAACTTTTAGGAGCTTATAGTTGATATTTTGTAAATTAATAACTTAAGTAATGTATTGTTAATTAGTTATTGTATAGCTTAAATAAAATATGACTGCAGGTTGATACTACTGTTAAAAGCAGTTTTTTGTGAATTTGTCATTTTCTAACTGAATGTACAATCTTCTAAATTAATTTGATCAAATTCATAAATGACCATAGAGTCTTGTCTTTTTTAACATATATGCGGTTAGTTTTAAATGTGGTACTGTTATGGAAACTAATATACACTTTTTTGGTCTGGCTAGCCTAAATAACAAAAAATACTAAATTACAATCTTCAAACTTGCATAGCATTACTTTGTGCTGACATTTTATTCTCCATCTTATTCTAAGAAAATACATGCATTTAATTATAAGATTTGAAGAAAAATATTTTCTTTCTAATTTTAAATGTAGAGGCTATTTGCATTAAATGTATATACTATTAAAATGCTATTTACGCTGATTGAAAATAGTTAATTTTGCTAATTGTTGTTAATTTTTATTTATAATTGGCGGAAACTGTTTACTAAATATTTTCTTCTAAATCACTAATGCAGATGCTATTTGCATTAAATGCATACAGGTTCATTTAAAAAAATATGAATATTGTGAAAAACATTTGGTTTTTACTTGTTTCAAAAAGTGACATTTTCATATATTCTAGAATCATTACATGTAAAGTAAAACATTTCAAAAGTTTTTTCAATTTTTTATTTTGATTATTAGAGCTTAAAAATCCAATATTTCAAAATATTAGAACATTTACATTTGAGTTTCAATAAATTACCATCCCTACAGTATAAATTCCGGGTATCTCTTGTTCTTCGAAACCACAATAATGGGGAAGACTGCTGACTTGGCTATGGTCCAGAAGAGGGTAATTCATTTCATAAAACACCCTCCACAAAGAGGGTAATTCACATAAGGTCTGTGATGACCTTCACACTCGCAGTGTGCTGTATCTAAGCATATAAAATGCTAAGTTGACTGGAAGGAAGGAATTGATAGAAAGTATTGGTACATCTAAAAAACACTGATTTTTTTTTGTGCATTTTTTTTTTATTAAAATGCTATTTAAACTAATTGAAAATAGTGTTCAGTTCTATTTATAATTGGCGGAAACTGTTTGCACCTCACTGTATTGTAGTACATTATGAAACAGTGTACAATACAACCTTCTCTTTTGCTCTCAACGGAGGCGGCCGCATTTTTCTCTCCCCGTCCTCACCCTTATCTTCCCTGCTTTGCTCTTGTCTCGTTGAGAGACTCTCTCTGCACTGCTCTCCAAACTAAAAGATTATGGATTTGATCAACTGGTCTCTTAATGCAATTGACACTATCCGAAACTTGGGTTTCGGGGAACCTGACTGCCCCGACGGAACGTTCGCAGCGGGATATACGATGGACGCGTGGGAGAGGTGGCGAATCGTGTGTCTTGCGGCTCCTTCCGTGGAGGACATTGAAGATATCTACCTATTCGGAACCATGATAACAGGTATTTTGCTGATTGGATTAGGCTTTGCCCTGGGTTATCGAAGAATTCAGAAAACGGGAACAGCTGTCCAAAGCCCCACAAGGCTGCCCGTATGATTGAAGCTGTGGGAAGAGCGGTCAGCATTGAGACTGAGACTATAATCGCAATATGGATTCTATCAAGGAGAAGCTCACGGCTTTACAAAGGGAAAATGATTATATGGAGACCAAAATGGACAGAGAGAGTAGCCTGCAAAATTGGAATGCGTTTACTCGCCCCAAAGACAAAACAATCTTATCTTTTTCTGGCTCCCCTACACAGTGGCCTTGGCAAGGCTGTTGTTGCAATCTACCCCGGGAGAGCAATGCAGTGAGACGCTCTTGCGTTCCTCCCCCACCCTACAGAGATTACAGACATTGCCCCTCCCTCGACCACTCGCCTTCGTTCGCTTTGATCCGCCAGCCTGTCAAGCGGGTCTGACCAGCGCCGGATTAGAGGCTGCGGGATCAGGTGGCTGCCTGCTGGGCCGGATTTACTTCCCCTGTGGCTTTGTCATGTGTATGTGCTTTTGTGTTGCTGAGGTGTTTTTCCTGTTCTCACACTGTACTCCCCAAGGAGCATAGTCTGGGGGTTATTTTTTTTCTCCTCACTTTCCTCATGTCATGCTGTATTTTTCTTCAATTCTACTTGCATTTCACTACTGATTATACTCTGTATGATTGTGTATGTGACGAATAATAAAGAACCTTGAACCTTGAACAATAATGACTACATATTGATGTGACTACATAATCTCATTATTCCATAAACATGCCTAATTTTAGCATATTCAAGTCATATTTATGTTCTTCTTGGTCAAACCGGGTTAAAACTCACGCTGACAAGGCTGCCTTTCTCGATTCCCCAGTCTCCCCCATCGGGCTCTTTGGTCCCGCTGTGGAGTGTTTCCGTGGAGCACTTCACTGCAGTGTAGTTCAGGTAGGGCTGTAGTACTCGAGTCCAGACTCAAGACATTTCTCTATCATCTCAGACTTGGACTCGTTGGTATTTGGACTCGGACTTGTCCCGAACTTGGTCTTTGGATTCGCTAAATGTTCTAGTTAAAGCAATATGTTTTTTTTCTCTCTTTCAAAGCAAATCCATTAATCAGGATCGCTTGTTCGGCAAATGGGTAATGTAATTGGTTTAACTCCATCTAGAACGGGCATTGCCATTTGTCGCCTGTTAAATGCACAACTTCGTCATATGCCTGGCTCCGAGTGTGTGCGCTGCATAAATAATTTGTATTTTGGCCACAGGCACGATGTCGGCAAGTTGCATAATACAGTTTGTTTTACAAAGTTCATTGGAGTTTTCCCTCTCACTTTCTTTCACTTTTAAATACCTTATTAATGCCCGTGCGCATTTTGCTTTAACTTTCCTTTCAGGTCAATTGCTTATCTATAACTTACAACGACACATTTTCTGCAATAAACATGGGAATTTAATTAACAAAACAAATAAAAATACACAATTACCATGCTATAAACCTAATATAAAATAACAAATTAAAAAAATGTTTAAATGTAAAAAAAACAAAATGAATTTTTTTTGTTGCTGAAAATCATCAAACGCTGTGGCACCTAATGAATAAAAAAAGAACGAATAAGAGCAAAACCAAGAAAGCCTGGAGGCACGGAATAAACCTGGATGTAAAATAAAATAAATAAATTACACAAACATTTAAATAAAGTAAAAAAATAAGCAAACACTGTGGCAATGGCTGGGCGATTTATCAGATTTTATCGATTCATTCGAATTTAATGTTTTGCCACAATTCGATTTTTTACAAATCGAGGAATCGCGATTTTGAATAGAAATATTACCAAACGCTAGAATTAGACACTGATAATAACAGTAAAGAGAAAAGAACAATCCAACTGCATGTCGGTGCACATGATTAACTGCTCACTTGTGATGCTCTCTAGGTGCCATTCACACAGAATGTGCTTTTGTGTTGACGCGGGCAGTGAAATAGGAAAAATATAAGAAGATGGGAGTTAAACATCTTTTACTAACTAGAGCGCCGTGTTTTTAGAAAGCTCAGGTTTGCATCAGGGTAACAGGCTAAAAACTGCTGTTCATTGTTTTACAGAGCCTTTATAGTTTATAATAGCACTCTAGGTGTTATACCTTCAGTCATTTTGAATTTGAATTACTTTTTAAGCATTTGTCTTGTATTATTTCTGAACATATAGCCTAATATGCATAATAAAAGTTTGTACAAGATGTAGTTGTAGTTCATGCATCTTTTCTGCAAAGATATTTAGTGATTTGTTTAACATTTACATCATGAAGACAACTTCATGTGTGGTGCACTTAGAATATACTTTTCTTTAACTAGAAGGTTAATAAAGAAAAAGTTGCTTGAATCATGTTGTAGTTACATTTTCAAGTTGACTAATACAAATCTTACAAAATCGAGAATTGGTCAAATATTCTGAAAAACAATATATATATATATTGCCATATCACCCAGCAATAGAAACAAATAAAAAAACTTCACATTTTTAATTTCTTTAATTTTTACAATCTTTAATGGTCTTTTCTCTAACTGAACTAAATTAACACATGTAACACTGTCTATATCCCCCATCCCCTGGGATGTATTTATTATATAGCACCTATATTATATGGCCAAAGGCAAACACTTATGAGTGTTACACTCATAAGTTAACACTTATGTTACTTGTTATTTGTAACATTTTCCATTGGCATTCCAGAATGTGATTGTTACACTATAATAATGCTGAAAATGCGAAGTTGCACTTCAGCTTATGTGACTTTAGTGAAATTCCTAAACCTACAATATCCTCCTGAGACCGGATTTTTTTTTTACTAAACTTTAAGGATGATTCTCAACTATGTTATAAAATATATAACACAATGATTTGATATACCATTGTGTTTTATGCAATATGTGTGTAAAAAATTCCATAAACTGGTTTCCCATTAAACACAGTGTATCTATACACTGTATCTAATTTGAATATTAATGTGTTGCAGTTGGGACGGAATGTGGAAAAATAATTTTCATAATGGGAGTAATACATGGCCAGATTTTCATAATAATATATCATATTTCATAAGCAAACTGATAATTTATTTCCCTATTCAATTGTTATGTCTCCCAAAATACATAAACATGCTTTTGGTCCCGGTGTCCTCTGCAGTGGACTAATGAAATGATGTCCAGTTTCATAACAGGAAGTCATATTTGAATTTGAAAACCCATAACATTTTCCTAAGATGTTGCTTTATGACAAACATTCTAAAAATTATTCAGATTTTAATGACAATTACAAAATATAATCATATTTCCATAAGGATGTAATGTTTCACTAAATAAAATTTTGCCAGCTTTAAAGACCTAGGAGAGGGTGTAGTCATGATGAAACTTCCAAACATTTAGTATCTCTATGAAGCCCGGAATGTGCTCTGTACAGGACATCCAGGCTTATAACTGTGACATGTGAGGTCTCAGAGAAATTCACTAAAATAGAATGTCCACTACAGAGGCAAAAACTGGGTCTCAGGAGGATAAATAAAATAGCATAATTTGATCCTACAGTGTTGCTGCACATGCTTTTAGATCATTACAAACAATAATGCAAAATTATCTTAGAATAGAGGTTATGCTGTGTCTCGTATCACATAAATGATCAATAATTAAGTATGTATTTTAGGTTTAGAGATGATTAGGTTTAGGTTTAGAAGAAGATTTTTTTTTCTGTTTTGATGGTCTCATTTGGACTTGGACTTAACTTGGACTCGAACCTCTTTGGACTCGGTCTTGACTCGGACTCTAACCTCTTTGGACTCGGTCTTGACTCGGACTCTAACCTCTTTGGACTCGGTCTTGACTCGGACTCTAACCTCTTGGACTCGGTCTTGACTCGGACTCTAACCTCTTGGACTCGGTCTTGACTCGGACTCGAACCTCTTTGGACTTGGTCTTGACTCGGACTCGAACCTCTTTGGACTCGGTCTTGGAATTGTCTTGGACTCGAAAAAGGTGGACTTGACTACAGCCCTAAGTTCAGGCACCTGAAGCATGCACTAATGAAGCAACCATTGAGGTTGTTCACTCTGAACCAGATCTTCACACAGGTTTTGCCCATGGGACAGGTTCTTATCAGTGGATATAATTGATGCTTTCTTTCATATCCAGATAGCCCTCCAGCACAGACTGTTCTTGAGATTTGTGTTTGAATGGGTGGTTTACCAGTATACAGTCCTCCTATTTGGACTGAATTACCCCCTCTCCTAGGTTCACGAAACGGTCCATAAACTGCGTTGCTGTTCTGTTGTAAGTAATCTTAATGATTCCTAAATGCATCTACTTTCGGAAGCCCAAATAAAGTGCTTTTGCTTTCGCCTTTTGCTTTCAAATGAATAATTACTTTATTAACTGATTAGCATAATCTTAAGCTTATGGGTTTATTTCGCATCAAACACAAGACAATTTTAAGCAAAGAGTGAATAAATAGTGTCTACATTAATTCAAATTCTATTTTTATACAATAAAAAATCAACGTACTTGAATTAATAAGCCTTAATTAAGCCTTGTTTTCTGTCAATGCCTCAAAAAGCACTTGATGGAGTTTGAACTTGACATTAACCTGCTTCTGTTTCACACAAATACCGGCACAGATGTGCATGCTCAGCTAGAATCGCTCAGAATTCGTACATCCTCGGAAGCGGAGCTGTGCGAAAAGGAAAAAAAAATAGTGTGCACCGCCACGCGAAAAGATGTTGTGTGCACTCAAAGCCAACACCGCGGTGACGTCATATTTGGCGCACGTATCCAAGCAAACTTGCAGACGCGTTGAAGATAAAGGCTGAAAAACACAAAAGTTACTGTACTTAAATGTTAAGTATGATTTTCATTTAATCTTTAAGTACAGTTTTTTTTACATTTAAGTACAGTACAGTTTTTATTTCACTTTTAGGTACAATATATTTTAATTTAATAATTACGTTTTTTATTTACGTGGAAGTAAGCACGGTGCAGTGTTCATGTTCAAACTATGTATTTACTATATTTTAAGAGCCTGAGAATAATAAATATCCTTATAAGGATTAAAACTGACTCGGTTTTTTTTTACTGTGTATAGTGCTACTGAAAGTGACGTGACATACTCGGAAATTGTGCTCTGCATTTAACCCATCCAAAGTGCACACACACACACACCCGGAGCAGTGGGCAGCCATTTATACTGCATTTTAATGTTGGTCATAATGGTGGTACTTGGAAAGCCAAATATTTTCTGAGGTGGTACTTGGTGTAAAAAGTTTGAGAACCACTGGCTTAATGTATTCAGATACATTAAGTGCAATCAAAGGATTAAATTCGATGTATACTTATTAAAGGTACCACAAGAAAAGCAGACGGCCAGGAACACAATACGCAAACTTTCACTTGTCCTCCCATACAGCAAAAGGCTTAATGAGGCAGAATGGACTAAATGTAATAATAATAATAATAATACAATAATAAGGGACTTAAGAGTACTCTATAGTCTTTGACTAAGATGATAAAGACAATTAATTAGCCTATAATTCTTGTTGTTGCAAGCCTGAGAGTGCAAGTGCAAGTCTGCAGCCAGACTCTTCTCGGAACCTTTGCAATCGATCCCATCAATGGGGAATCGACTCCTCATTCAGAGCCTTTTTTCAGTTTAACAAAGTTGATATATGGGTGCCTCTCAAACGGAAGGCTGCACAGATTTAAATTCACGGAGAAAAAAAAACTGAAAGAAAATTATTAGGTACTGAGCTCATCTGAATTTCACAATTCAGAAGCTATTTTACAGTGGAACTGGCTTATGTTGTTCACAATTTTGAGCACTGCACGACAGAAAAGATCATAATGTGATCGAAGGTCTTGATCTTATTTCCATCTTAAATCAAATTATATTGAAAGGGGTCATATAATGCCCATTTCCCACAAGTTGATATTATTCTTTGGGGTCTTAATGAAAAGTCAGTGTAACATCGTTTGGTTAACATTTTTCATTGGTAGTGTAAAAACACCTTTTTTAGCCTCTCAAAAACAGCTCTTTTCAGAGCAAGCCGTATTGTGTCATTCTCCTTTAAATGAGAACGAGCTTTTCTGACCCTGCCTCTCTCTTCAGGACTGTTTACTTTAGTCGCATTCATCACAAAACTTGCTAATTAGGACATTATTAGGAAAGTTGGTTTGCGGATTCATTTTAAAAACCTTGTACTAACTTCTTCTGAAGATGAAGCTGGATCACGACTGATTCACGCGAACATAGACGCATTTAGGTATATCGAGGGCGCAATCCCTTCAAAACCAAACGGAATCCTCTTCAGCCGCTCAGATGACGGGAGTAAATGACTACTGATATGTTCATTATTACATCCAGCAACAAAACACCTCAATCGCTTAGGAGTCATTCTTGTTTACATCTGCTCTGGTGGTGAAACTACTGATGACAGCTCACACACTGAGGTAAGACACCAGTGCAGTCTGTGCTGAAACACTCCATTCAATCAACAATCATGGGAGAGCCTCCGTCCGTGTGACGTCACATGGACAGATGGCTCGATTTGAGAAAGGGATAAAGATTTTAGTAGATAAAAAAAAAAACACTGGGTGGATTTTTATCATTATAGGATGGTTGTGTACACGCACTGCCAACACACATTTCAGTTCAAACTACTTTTAAAAGTGCATGTAAGATTATATGACCCCTTTAAAACATTTATATTAGCTAATGATAATTCGGAAAGAAAGTCATGACTCGTAAGTATAGATTCAGTGGCCGAGAGCGCATCTGATTGACAGATAAACCACAAGCTTTTATATCAGTGTTGTCGTTAATGTTTTGGTTATTTTATTTCAGTGTACAGTTTGTTAATTTTGTGCAAAGCATACATTTAAAGTAAACTTCATCATTCAGCTGAACTGTGCACATTTATTTTAGAGACTTAATGTCTTGTTCCATTCATGCGATAAATGCATGTCCCTGCTGAGCTGTGGGCTATGACCAATTTCACAGGCAATGCAGACAAAATTACAAAATCAATCAGAGCTATAGAAATGTATCATCATTTTTACAAATAAATACTATGAGAAGGCTACTTCTACCTTTTTATCCTGCAGTCATAGTGAGAATAGGTTCCTCAATCTAAAAACAAAAATCGGAAACAACATTGAGGAATCGATTGTTGGAATCAAGTCCCATCGAATCGGGAATCGGAGGCTCGCAAAGCAAAACCAGGCGAAAGTATAAATACCACTTTAATCAGCCTTCACATTACATGCCCAAGCTCACCTCTTCCAACCGAGCCAGGGATGGCTAAACGAATTACACTAGTCAAACGAACTGGACTTTTGGGGCTCAAAACGCCTAGTGTGAGAACACCCTTACAGTGGGGAAAATAAATAATTTGATCTCCTGCTGATTTTGTACGTTTGCCCACTGACAAATAAATTACCAGTCTATAATTTTAATGGTAGGTTTATTTGAATAGTGATAGACAGAATAACAGAAAAAAATCCAGAAAAACGCATTTGCAAAAAGTTATTAATTGATTTGCATTTTAATGAGTCAAATAAGTATTTGATCCCCTATCAATCAGCAAGATTTCCTGTCTTTTATACAGGAAAGAAGCACTTAAAGCTTGTTACCACTATAAAAGACAACCTGCAGAAGCAATCAGTCAATCAGATTCCAAACTTCTCCATGGCGAAGACCAAAGAGCTGTCAGCTGTCTGTTTCAGGGACAAGATTGTAGACCTACACAAGGCTGGAATGGGCTACAAGACATCGCCAAGCAGCTTGGTGAGAAGGTGAAAACAGTTGGTCCGCAATTATTCGCGAATGGAAGAAAAACAAAACTGTCATTCTCCCTCGGACTGGGGCTCCATGCAAGATCTCACATCATGGAGTTTCAATGATCATGAGACCGGTGAGGAATCAGCACAGAACTACGCGCGAGGATCTTGTCAATGATCTCAAGGCAGCTAGGACCATAGTCACCAATAAAACAATTGGTAACGCACTACGTTGTGAAGGACTGAAATCCTGCTGCGCCTGCAAGGTTTCCCTGCTCAAGAAAGCACATGTACAGGCCCATCTGAAGTTTGCCAATGATTCAGAGGAGAACTGGGTGAAAGTGTTGTGGTCAGATGAGACCAAAATCGAGCTCTTTGGCATCAACTCAACTTGCTGTGTTTGGAGGAGGAGGAATGCTGGTCCATCTCCACCATCAAACATGGAGGTGGAAACATTATGCTTTGGGGGTGTTTTTCTGCTAAGGTGACAGGACAACAGCACCGCATCAAAGGGACGATGGACGGGACATGTACTGTCAGGGCCAGGGCATTGAAAATGGATCGTGGATGGGTATTCCTGCATAACAATGACCCAAAACCCACGGCCTAGCCAGCCTTCAGACCTTAATCCCATAGAAAATCTGTGGAGGGAGCTGAAGGTTCGAGTTGCCAAACGTCAGCCTCGAAACCTTAATGACTTGGAGAGGATCTGCAAAGAGGAGTGGGACAAAATCCCTCCTGAGATATATGCAAACCTGGTGGCCAACTACAAGAAATGTCTGACCTCTGTGATTGCCGACAAAGGTTTTGCCACCAAGTACTAAATCATGTTTTGCGAAGGGGTCAAATACTTATTTGAAAATGCAAATAAAAAAAATTAAATAGTTTTTCTGGATTTTTTTGCTGTTATTCGGTCTCTCACTTCAAATAAACCAACCATTAAAATTATAGACTGATCATTTCTTTGTCAGTGGGCAAACATACAAAAAAAAAAATTTCCCCACTGTATTCTCCCACATCCCGCACACACGAGTGTCAACCCGTGCCCGCACTCGTCCATCAAGTGTTGTAGGTCACGTCTCTACTCGGAAGGTTGTCTGGAGGTCTCTACTCAGAAGGTGCCTGCTATAATGTTATGATCGATGCTGGACTCTGAGCATAACTTGTTTTTCTATTAAAAAACTTTAATGCCCTGGAAGTGGCAAATAGTTTTGGTTTTATATTTATTTTAATTCATGTTATAAGTTGAGATTTACAAGAAATATTTTATATGCAAAAGGAATCTGCTGTAAAAAAAAACACCTCATTTGTTTAAAGTGTTTACAAACCAAATGTTATTGCACTTTTGTTCATAATAGCAATACTTTTAAATGAAAAAGTGCATAATACACTACTTTTGAATTCATTATTGAATTTTGTGCATAAGAATAAGATTAAAAAATTAATGGTTGCCCAGCACTACTTTACATTTAACTTTTTTAACATTTAAAGGTGGAGTATGCTTTTTTTCAAAAACGCTTTAGAAAACTGAGTCAAGCCAGTACCAAAACAAACTTGTAGCCAATTAGCAGTTAGGGGCGTGTCTACTCATGATGTGGAGGAGAGAGCGCTCAGTGTACATGACGGACATGTACGACGACAGAAAGATAGAGATGGCGAATAAAAAACAAGAGAAAAAGGTCTGCTGAACAAAAGAAGGCTAACACTTTGTCTACACCGGACATGACAAAGCAACCATTGAGAATCATTTAAAATTTGTGTCAATATATCTTAAATAAAATGCAGGAGTAGCTTACTGTCGGGGATTTATCGTGTCGGGGCGATGCAGCATCCAGTGTAGAAATCACTGATTATAAAGTTTTATAGTATTTTGTCACGCAGCGCCATACCACTCGAGTCCGGTATCGACATGGTGTTACGATAAGGCAAGAAGGAGGACCTGTGTAAATATTGGATCAGCTTTCCAGCAGAGAGAATTCAAGGAGCGGGAAGGCCTGTGATCGGGCATTGAGGTTGCTTTGTTTCTTCTCGATAGGTGAGTAACATTGGTTTTGCTTTGTTTCACAGAACTAATCATTGGCGTAGGCATGTGTGGGGCGGAGCTATAAAAATAGGGCTGAGACCCTTTTGGGGTAGGGGCGTGTTTGTTTTGGTGATTTCAAATGTCAACATTGGCTACCAGAAATCACTTACTCCATCTTTAACTAGATTTAACTTGCCATAACACGCATTTGTTGCAAAATATCTACAAGAATGAATAAATACGCATCAAGATAAATTAACTAGTTGCACATTATTAACTTTAAGGATAAGTTAAACAATTATCCTGTCGGCGCCAATAGTCTCCTGGGCAGTGCACCGACAGGACGTGCCGTTGTGCTTTTGTTGAGCACAAAGCGCTGTTGAGTTCGAGTCCCCGCTCGTGGACCTTTCCCAATCCATATAGTGTGCTGTTCATAATATCATCCAATTTTATGCGCAATGAAACCTCATCAAAAGTACATACATGCACGGAATATTTCTGAATCTGAAACTAACCTATTTTTTATCTCTATTAGTAATTACAAGTTTCTAAATAATCAATATCCATCACTGATATGTAAATATGGACAATTCTTTAAATAGTTTGTGTAAAGACGGATACATAAAAAAAATTGTCCATTCTGTTATTTTAAATTGATAATTTAATCTTAACTTCAGGATTGTGACATACTTTCCAAATACAAGGTATCTCAGTTAATGGTGCATTTGTGGTCATAGACACATTGGCGTCAATGATACAAATGCTTTAAGAAGAGCAGTCATCATCATCATAAGTAAAGTTTGATGAGCTCATCACTGACAGCAGAGGGCGTCAGTACCCCGAGGTCAGTAAAGAGTAATGTGATGAGTGATGGAGGGGTGTAGTCGATCATGGGGTGCTCTTGGTTCAGATCCTTCGCTGTTTTCAAGATATCTGCTTTATACTGAAAGACAAGAAACAAGAGCAACATTATGCATCTATTATGTATGATATGTGCAACTGAACTTTAGCTTTAAGGTTAGCTTAAAGCTAAAACGTTAGCTTAAGTAAGTAAGCAACTGAACGTTAAGATTTGAACTGACGAACTGAAAGTAACGTCAGTAAGCAACTGAACGTTAGCTTACCTTGAATCTGTCAGGTACGTCTTGCTGGTTAAGAGGGTAGAGCCGCACAAACTTAAAACTTTCTGCCACCACATAAAATGGTTTGTTGTGTGCCTTGGAGCATACAGCCATCTGATAGGTACCAATCTACAAAATGAATGGAGCAATTTTACCAATCTATGAAATTAATGCAATAATAATAATAAACAACAGCTAAATGCATTTTGTTTTAAGACAAGACACAAAGCAAAAGTATGTATGTTTCAGACCTTGTTTATAACACCTCCACTTTCGACAACGCCCTCAGCACCAACAATTACCACATCAACCTTCTCCATTATGTACCTGAAAATCACACAAGCAGCAAATGTTTATATGCAACCAAAAACTTCAATAATTTATATTTTATAGCCACAACATGACGACCCAAGTTTGGTACTGAAGCTCACCTTAAAGACGGTCTATCAAGAGTTTATATTGCTGATGTTTCTGATTAATAGTTTTTGGAATGACCAATTTTTGAATATGAACAGAGATTTGAGTAGTACAAGAATTAAAGCATTAGTATTTTGGTGTAAAAACTATAGTAAAAAAAATTATTTTAGAAACTTACCCGACTGCAGCGTCAAGCACCACCGTGACAGGTATATTGAGGTTGCGTAATTTCTGAGCCATAAGTTTACTAAGGAGCAAAAGGGGAAAAACATTCAGAAAAGACTAACGTAAAAATACTATGTAAACAATATACAAATGCACACATTTTCATTGCAGCTTAGGCAACATATTGATTCTTGAGGTCATGATTTGATACAAAATCAATTCTAGATACATTTGCATACATTTGATTAGTCTACTTTTTTGTGTTATTTTTCCTAGCAGACAGTTTAATAACAGTTTTAAAAACATGTAACTGAATTACATGTAAACCTTCAAATGTATTGTTTTCTCTACCAATTTTAGTCAACCCAACATTATAAAACAAATGCCATTTAAGCTGACTCCAGTCATTACATGACACACATGACTAGCATTTGTCAGTAATAAAGCAATGAAAGCAATTTCATAAACGCCCGCACACACATTATTGCACACAGATATCAGAGATTGCGCAGCGCACACACAGCACAGAAACTTTTATTAGTAAAATAGCTTCGATTGGCTAACTGACTCGCAATGTTATATTTCTCTGCAATGAGGGGGTAACATCGCTGTTTTTGAAGTAACTAAGACTCATGGCTTGTTGAGAGACGCGCAGAAGCAGGTTCACATGCATGCGCAGCTTTCATCCCTCCCGCTCTCTCTCTCTCTCTCTCGCTAATTCAAATAAATACGATCTTACTGCACTACATCTCCGTGTCTGATTTGCTAACAAACCTTAACTGACAAAATGACCATAATTTGCACGGTGTAAGAATTATAGTCTTGTCCATACAACCATTCAAACTCGGCAGAATTTATGTGACCGCTGCAACCTGATGTTCACAAACTTTCATAACTGGTAAGTGTTTTTTATTTTCCCTTGTGAAATGGCCGAGCCTTGATGAATCTGTTTCTATGTATTTGTTTACTGGCCGATGCATGCAATCGTGAAATGGCTATTTTATTGGCTATTCGTTGTGGGGGAAAAAGATATTTCAGGTTCGGGCTCTAAATTTAACTGTGCCGCTCAGGTCGGGTCGGACGATCTCGGGTACGGGCTTCAATTTTAAGTCCGTGCAGACCTCTACTTAGTACATACATAAATTCCTTCATAGAAAAATATCAACTTTTGCAAATACATAACTGGTAAACAGTTAGGACAAATAAACAATAGGACAAATACAATAGAAAAAAATAACTTTTTTAGATACAGTAGCCTAGGTTTATTTAGGCTAACGTCCTATGAAATATTACACAAATATAATAATCAAATGTAAAAATAACACACTGCATAGTCTCCACAATATGAATTACATATTCATAATTAAAATACAAAAGTTATCCTTTTTTTAACAGCAAAATTGTATTAGGCTGCTGTCCCTTTAAGAATGGATCTAATATTCTTTCTCATAAAATATTTATGTTCACATATGACAGACTGTTTATGTGAATACTCCTCACCATTTTTAAAGGGGTCATAAGATGCTATTTTAAAGATCATTATTTTGTGTATTTGGGGTTACAGAATATGTTGAAATGCTTTAATGTTCAAAAAACACATTATTTTTCAAATACTATACATTATTGTAGGTCCTCTATGCAGGGCTGGCCAATTTGCTGCCCTAGGCAAGATTTTACCTTGCCTCACATTAGTGAATATTAATTAACTTGAACTAACAATGAACAATACATTTGTAACAGTATTTATTATTTTTGTTAGTGTTAGTTATTGACAATTAACCTTATTTTAAATAGTTTCCAGTGAGTCACTTTATAATTTAAACAATTAAACATCAAGAATAATTACATCTGGTATTCTTGTAAAACTCTATTAGCATACAGTAGGCTACTGGTTAATCCTCAAAATACATTTTAAAAGTGTTCTATTTCCAGTAAATGGCAGCAATGTTCAACTAGCCCATTCATTTACATTTATGCATTTAGCAGACGCTTTTATCCAAAGCGACTTACAGTGCATTCAGGTTATACATTTTTCAGGTTATACATTTTTACCATTCTAATGTTTTCACCATGAATTATCGTTATAGCCTACTGAGAAACGTACATCTTTAGAGCGAATTTTACATTTGTTTAATAAGCCCCGTTATAGGACTATACAAACTAACAATTTATAACAATATACATTTTTTTAAGTGTTTTGGTCACTAGAGACGGGGCCGGATTTACGCACAGGCATTCTAGGCACGTGCCTATGCTCGCTCGTCCTGGGGGGCCCAAACACAATGAAGAGATATATAATATTTTGTTATAATAGGGGCTATCTACAACACTAAAAGAACCAAAACCCCAGAAGACATTGAGCAAATAAATATAATAGGGTAAAAAATGACTACATGTTTTCCACGTTTATGTACAGAAATTACGCTTTCTTTCTCCCATTCTCTCCCACAGGCGCACACACGTACTCGCGCACACACACACGGAGATGCAGACAGAAACTTGTTGTCAGCGCTGCCCCGCAAATTTATCAATGAAATAGTTTCGCAGCTGAAAATCTACATAATATTTAGTAGCGAGATTCTTGAAGCAATTCAAATTAAAGATTCGCTATTATTAGTAGGCGCTGCTGCTAAACACTGCGGAGAGACGCACAGACCTTTAATTTAATCCTTTTATTCAGGCTTCAGTCAGTTTTACACGCTCTCTCTTTCTCATAACTACATTAGACTGCATTAATGACTGCATTAGCCTGCATATCAATGAATGGCTCAAACCTCTGTTATTAGCTCTAAAATTACGTTTTGGAATTTGCAAAGTTTCTGAGGTGTTTAAGAAATTAGTTCAACACACATGAGATTTCAGGACGGAAATGTGACAAATGCCTTGAAATAAATCATCTGAACAATGTCTTGAGGGGTGCTTGTATATACCGCTAACATTATTAGAGAAATAATGCACTCCCGAAGTGGTAATGGCCACGACGACGGAGCCTTTTAATGAAACGTTCTTTCTCCATTCTCAAACTTTATTGACTGAACGCAAACGCTTACTGCGATAGAAAACAACACGGTTTCCACTGATTAAGAAATATTTTAGTTTGCTGGGGTGGTTGGTTATATATTAATAGGGAAGAGGGGGCCCAAAAATTTGTTTTGCCTATGTCATAATAAGAGGTAAATCCGGCCCTGTCTAGCAACACGAGCTATGTTAATGTGTAAATATATTTTTCCTGGCAACTATATTCCTGAATATCTGATGACTTATTCCTCGAGGTGGCACTGTTTGATACACAATGACGACGTGATGTTTCACTCAAAATTACCCCAGGCATAAAACAAAAGAATATCATCAGCAAAAATTGAACTGGTTTGAATGGCTTTACTGCAGAGCAATTACTGTATGCACTGAAATATAAAAGTCACTGTCATTTGATGGTGGATGTGGTGAATAAGCAGCCAGTGATCAAAATATTGAGTTAAGTTATTGAAAACGATCGGTTAAAGGCTAGTTTCTTTGATCATCATCATTCATTACATCGCCACTGTCTTTGTCCCGTTTTCTTCTCTTATTTTTTTTTCCCCCTGGGAACCAGAAGGCTTTGGTCTTTTGGACACAGTGATAATTTATAAGTGAACATCTTTTACAAGCAGGTAACTGATGTATGTGGAAGTGCGGCTGTGCGGGGGAATATCATGCGTCGAACTGAGGAGAACAGTAAAATAGTTGTTTTTGTGGGACAATCGCTTATTGTGTAACATTTAAAATGTATAGTATTGAAGTAGAATTGGTAATAAAAAAGTAAAAAATAAAATCTTCATTCATTTTGGCGCCCCTATGGATTGGCAACGCCCCTAACATTTGCTTATTCCGACTATATCACAGGCCGGCCCTGCCTCTATGCCCCGCCTCTCTCAAACGCTTCGTTTTCTACAAAGCCCCTACTTCTGACAAGCGCAGTCTGCTCTGATTGGCCAGCTGACACAGTGCATTGTGATTGGCCGAACACCAAAAGCGCGTGTCGGAAATGTAACGCCCGTTAACCATAATCACGAGCTTCAGCTTTCAAAGTAAATATGTGACCCTGGACCACAAAACCAGTCATAAGGCTACATTTTATGAAATTGAGATAAATACATCACATGAAAGCTGAATAAATAAGCTTTCCATTGATGTGTGATTTGTTTCAACTATTTGAAAATGTGGAATCTGAGGGTGCAAAAAAATCAAAATATTGAGAAAAATCGCCTTTAAAGTTGTCCAAATGAAGTTCTTAATGCATATTACTAATCAAAGATTAAGTTTTGAAAATAAAATATCTTCATGGAACATGATATTTACTTAATGTCCAAATGATTTTTGACAAAAAAATAATAATTTTGACCCATACAATATATTTTTGGCTATTGTTACAAATATACCTCAGCGTCTTAAGACTTAAGTTTTGTGGTCCTGGGTCACATATAAAGACAGTTAATAATGTCCTTAGTTTTACCATCAGTTCAAGCCCGAGGGGGAACAGAGTTGCATGACAGACACAGTGATGAACCTCGTATATGTTTGCAGTACACAAGCCGCGGTTAAGACAGCTGACTCCACTGTGATGTGACCCTGTCTGTCTGTCTGTCTCTGTCTCTCTCTCTCTCTCTCACACGACGCGCAAAACTCCGCAAAGATGAACGGAGGTCTTCTTTGGAATGACGGGTTTGAAATGACATGAGGTGAGTAATTAATGGCAGAAGTTTTGTTTTTGGGTGAACTAACCCTTTAAAGGTGTTCCCTCTATAGTTGAACATTAATAGAAAACTACTAGGTTCTGAAAAAATGTATGCAAAAACTGATAACATTTAAACTAAAGCCATTGTGCTTAGTTCCAGTATTACTGCATGTTATCTTTGTATGGCAGAATAATAGACAGCAAGAGACACTCGAGCAGTGTTGTTAAGACTCACCCTGCTGAATCCGGCTGTGATTCAGTGACATACACTGTGAAGCGTTTGTTATCAGCTGCTGCATTTTCCAGAACCTTTAAAACCACTCGGGACGACGAGTGTGTCAGGATTTTCTGCAGACGGAGGTAGAAATGAGCAGAATGTCACCAAAATGAATGACAAGAAGATACGCCCCAATTCCTATACTTACTGCTCCATCTTTGATAAAGGTGTGGCAATTTACCAACTTTGCCCCTAGACAGGGATATTTTCTTCAGGAAGAGTTCACCTCGCTCTATCATCACATTCTTACATTGTGAGAGATCCTATAAAAAAAGAAGTAACAGAAACCATCACCATAACAAAGTCGATCGCGCCAGGACAGAAGAAAAACAAAAGTGCCAACTGAGCATAATAACATCATAAAATATAAAACATTTATCCTACATGGATTTAAGAGCATTTAAAGGGGTGGTTGATTGCGATTTCATTTTTTTAACATTAGTTAGTGTGTAATGTTGCTGTTTGAGCATAAACAATATCTGCAAATTTACGAAGCTGAAAGTTCAACGCAAACGGAGATGTCTTTTAAAATTCTGGCAGTTTAATGCCTACGAAAATGGCTCGTAGGGACTACGACGAGTTAATTCCCGGGTATGTTACGTCAGAAACCCAGATAAACCCCGGCCCCAGGAACATGCAGCAAAGGGGGCAAGGCCATGCTGCACTGGAAGAGAAAACTAGGGGTGCACGTAAAAATCTATTCATATATGAATTGCAATTCTGTCTTATAACTATTCTAATGGATTCACAAGCTCTGAATCTCTCTCTCTCTAAACAGCGGTTCAGCTCAGTGAATACTCTTATTTTCACATAGCTATGAGAAGCGTTATACATAGACGCGTGTGCGGTTGCCGTACTGTATTAAAGCAGAATAAAACCGTAGATTAAAAGCTAAAATAGTAATTTAGCATTTACAAATAACAGCGTATCTAAAGGTATGAGACAACAACAAACATACCATTAAGAGCCGTGCTTGCACAGGTTCTGAGTGATCCTCTTCACTAATATTCTCTGGGTCTCAATCAGACTCAAATTGATAAGCAATATAGACGACACCATTGTTTAAAATACAACTGGAGCACATGCTGCTGAGGTTAGGGGCGGGACGTTTAGATGTGCACTAGAGGCAGTTTAGCCAATCACAACACACTGGACAAGCTAACCAATCAGAGCCCATTGAGTATTTCTGAGGGAGGGGCTTCATAAAAGCAGGAAATTATCATTTTATAATTTCCAGAAAAGGGACAGAGCGGTGTGGAATAAAGGTAAATTATGTGAAAAATAGTTTCATTATTATCTTCCAAGTTTTCGATTCTCTTGAACTGCGATGCACTTGAATGCGACCCCATAATTATAATAATAAACTAAAACTATTAAATAAAATTAACAGAAATATTACAATTTTAATTTAACTTATTTTATTTCAGCTAGCTTCCAAGGTAACATTTTTCATTTTAAAATTGGGTTAAATTTATATACTATAATAAATATAACAAGAGCTACAAAAAAGTACCATAGACATATTTTTTTTAAATAAAACTAATAAAAAATGTATAAAACACAACAGAATTACTAAAACCCTAACTCAAATTAAAAAGTGGAAAAAGATGGATTGAAATTATAAATATAAACTATATAACTAAATAATATAATTAACATGATAGGATCTTAATGATACTCAATACTCAAGATTTTAGTTTTCTTGTAAACCTAGCACTGAATAGTAAGAATTTTGCTGGCCCTTTGATAGATAGTTTTAGTTTTCCTTTTGTATAGTGCTTTGGATAAAAGTGTTTGCAAAACCCATAAATGTAAATGAACACTGCGTGGCACATTGTGACTTAGAAAAGAGAAGCTGACAAGAAAATTACTCTCAAAATTTAATACGCTGGTCTCTTTTGAACCTAGGCAGTGCCAGTGAGATAACCCTGGAATGTGATGTGATTTTAATTCACAAAACAGCTGCAATATTAAACAAAACAACTAGACTGGTTGAAATGTTGAACCGACCGGATGTTCCAGTGAGGTGAGACTGATGAAGCGCAGGAAGAGCTCTCCTCCAGATGACACTGCCACTGATGAATCCGTCTCTTCTAGTCTATGTATGGCTTTTGTCATGTTCTCTCGCAGGCCAAGGATCGTCTCACCTAGAGAAGGACAAGCATCGGTTCACATATGCATCTCATATCCTTAAACACCTTCCTGAAAACAAGACAAAACTCACTTTGATCCCTCTTGAGGAATTCAAGCAGTGATCGTATAGCAGCCACCGCTGAAGCCACATCCGGGTCTTCTCTGATCTGTGCTCGGAAATATTCCACCAGTTCTGAGTGGAAGAAAATTCATAAAAATACATTTCAGTGTTTGGCCAAATTGAGCTTGCAAGTAAACAACATTAAATCCCCATTGTGAGAATGGGAAGGCAAAGCATATTACAAAACATAATAAATACTTCAATAACATTCAGGACTTTTTTTCTGTGACACTTGACAGTAAGGCTTAACTTAGTTAACTATTCAATTGAATTACCAACATTTGTTTACACTAACTAACAATGAATGAACAGTTATTCTATAGCAGTTATATTACTTTAATTTCAACATTTACACGTTCATAAAATCAAAAGTTGCCTTTTATAATTTGTTAATGCACTGTGAAGTGTGTGAACCAAGATTAAAAACAATAAACAATTACATTTCTATTAACTAAAATGTTATTAAAAAATACACTGAAATATATTACATATTGTACATAGTTTGTTCGTATTAGCTCACGCATTAACTGATGTTAAGTGAGACCTCACCTTACTATAAAGTGTTGCCAGTTTTTTAGATGGAAAATATGGAAAAATCTTCGCAACATAACGGAATGAACAACATAATTTATTAATTCATAATCTAGAAGATTATCAGCAGACCACAGCTACTAGCAAAATGGCATGACCCTTTATTGCAACTCTCATATACTACTTTGCGATGTCTTTCTCAAAACTCACCTCTTTCTTCCATATTAAAACTGCTCAATGCGTCTCTGTTGACAAATGATGCGATTCACGAGCAAATATTCTCCAACAACGCGTTGCTGATGCAATGTTCTCTCGTGACACTTTATGAGAATGAACCCGATGAAATATTTTGACTTTGCCAACAGAATAAGGTTTATCCTACTAACTCCTTTCAAGTGAGCGACTTTGTCAACAGAATAATGTTCGTTTTATTCATTTATTTTGAATTATCAACGCTATGCTGTAAGCAAGTGGACATGCACTTTCTTCTTCTTTTAGTTTTAATGGCGGGTTGCGAAACAACTGCCTATGTGCATACCGCCACCTGCTGTGATGGAGTGTGATTCTGTTTATTATGCCACAATTCTTATGAAATCTCATGATTGCCCTTATTTGTTTTCCTGCATATGAACCATCATTCAGAATACTACTTAATGAAAAATCTTTAATTCCTAAGGATTGTAATTAATCTTTAAATCGATCTCTTTCATATGCTGTGCATATCATCATAACATGTTCCACTGATTTCTCTGTTAAACAAACATTACATAGAGCAGTATTGTTTCCCTATAATATATAGTAAATCGATATCTTTCATATGCTGTGCAGATTTGAAGATGTGTGAAGATATGAAGATTTGAATGTCCTTTTCGTATATGTGTTAAAATGACTTGTTCCCTTCTACTTATGTTATGAATTATTATTCTTCTCTTTATACTCCTTTGTGGTGTCTACCTGTATTACACGAATCCCACTATCTGCCATACAATATTGCACCCTACTGAAAAGAAAACTATAGAACCCTGCCCAAAACACAATAGAAAATGTAATGGATTTAATGGTTATACTGGGAATTGTATTGGTTTTAATGCAAACTACAATGTCTCTACTGATATGTGATGGATTCTATTGGTGGGATGTTAAATCCTATATGAATTAAAGGAATTCTGTAATGGTTTTACTGGAAAAAAACTAATGGTATTTTAATGGAAACCATTGGAATTTCTATGATGGTTTCTATTGGGCTTCTATTGTTTGTTTTTGCAGGGCATGCATATTAACGGTTTCCCTACTGTTCTGCTGAATGCAATATTTATACTTGGATCATCCATATTTAAGGATTCTTAAACCATTTTATCTTCATTCCCTTGAATTCCCACATGTGCAGGTACCCATATAAACAGAGTAATTATACCTATCTGTTTAATACTGTAGTGTAATCATGATTTCTGATAAAATGCCTTTTCTATTTGATTACCATGATTGTAAACTCATCATAACCGCCATTGAGTCAGAGCATATTATTACTTTATCCGGTCTTACTTCATATGCCCACTCTAATGCATAAGGATAGCTACCATCTCTGCTGTATATACAGACGTAACGTTACCATCCTTAATTCTTCCAGCTTCTTAACCTTTAATTCTGGAATGAAAAAATGCAGCACCCGTCCTTCCAGTTTCTGTGTTCTTTGATCCATCTGTGTAAATTTGGAGAAGTTAATCATGAATAGTATTTATTTATCGACATGCACTTACTTCTTCTTCTTCTTCTTTACTTAATGACGGATGGACCATCTCTGGTGTGTACCGCCACCTACAGGACTACAGCAAAACAACAAGGAGAATACATGTTTTACTCTCTGACTCTGAGCTATATTAATGTGAGGATGTAATACTATTCTCAAAATAAATTGATATATTTCGATAGATATATGCAGTATTATATGAGATAAAACATGAGAAAAAAGGTTGGCTGTTTATTTTACAAGAGTAAATTATTTCCTGCTCCAGCACAGAAGGTGGCGTGTGCACTTGTTTGGTTTCTTCGCAAATCCTTCAGTGAATCCACAGAAGAAGAGCTCATTATGAGTCGGAACAACACAACTTTTAACATATTGGAGAAAATACGAACTGAAATACCTTTACATAGCGATTTAGAGATAAAGGAATCGCAATAATGGCCTCTGGTTTGTAAATCAAATAGACCATGTTTATTAACAAGCAAACAATTGTGCATTTAACTTGTTATTTGTTTCTTATAAATATATGGAAGAGTGTTTGAATGGAGTACATTCTTTGTGATGCTCTTAAAGTAGACATGTAAAACATTATGGCATGTGTAATATATGTGAAAATCACTAATCACGATCATTAATGTTTGCAGACGACGAAATTAATATTCTGGTCATTGTGTTAGATGTCAACCCTGTTTGGTGGGGTCAGCAAGCTCAGCGGGAACCTCAGGTACTTTCATTTGTATATAACGTTAATGTAATTTTGATCCATAATGTTTTTCCTCATGATTACGATTATCCTCATTGCCCTTAATTATTTTTATTTTTTTAAGTTCACTCTTTCAACATGCATGGACTCTTTGATGGTCTTGGCAAATGCCCATTTAGTGATGTCAAGAACCAACAAACTAGCCGTCATTGCAAACCTGTATCAAAATAGGTAAATGGTTAACTGTTCACACACACACACACACACACACACACACACACACATATATATATATATATATATATCTCAGAAAAAATTAACAAACATATTCTAAAACTATAAAAAATGTCTTTTAAGCCACTTTCTATATCCAAGTAAGCAATGGAAATCAGGGGATGAAATATCTGCAAGTAGCGATGGCAAATATGAACTTCTATCAGTTACCAATGATATCTTTGCGGAAGAGATCAAGAATCTCATGGACAGAAGTAAGTTATGTAATTCATTAATTAATTGTTATTATTCAGGTTAAAGGAATAGTTCAGCGAAAAATTAACATTTTCTGAAAATTGTAATCACACTCAGGCCATACAAGAAGTGAAAAACTATGTATTTGCAAGAAACAAATCCATCAAGGCGTTTTTTAACTTCATATCATTGCTTGGTTAGATCCATCATTTTGCTTTCTCAGGTGAAAAAGTCCATCTCCAAATTTACATTTTTGGCATAATTATTCCTTTAACAAAACTAAATGTCTTGGATTCATACATGTATTACTTGTGCTGGCTGGTTTGATGCTTGTAGACTAATATCTAATGCCGTTCTTGACTGTTTTTTATTTTTTCATTGTTTAAATGGATGATATTACAAGAGAATAATTATGTTTTTATTTTCTTTATTAACAGCAGAGGTCAATGGCAGTCAAACAGAGAGCCAGTTGGCCGTATCACTCGCCAAAGCTCTGTGCTGTATCCTCAACCTCTTATTTTTTTCAAGATTTATGCAGCTCAGATTTTCTCTTTTTTATTTCAATTTAGACATAAAAGTGTTTTATGAATTAGAGATGATATCTAAAATACAGACACCGGTTTTCTTTAATTTTTGACTCTCAGATATTCATCGAATCTCAAAGGATGTGCAAGGTATACACATTTTCTCCTGGATTACGTTTCACAATACAATCAAATCTAAGCACATTGTGCACAAGTTCCATAGTTTAGAATGACAGTTATGTAAAGCAATGCCAAATAAGGTGCTCCTCCTTTCCTAGCTGTTTTATTAGCTTGTTTTAAATACATCTCATGCTTTGACTTACAGCTGGACAGGACGTGAAATCAAGGATTTTGGTAAGAACATCTTTGGGTTTAACAGTGACGCATGTAACGTTTAGTTATATAACTGCAGTACCATTTTTCATTGTTTTTCAGGTAATAAAAGCTGCTGAGGATTCTACATTACAGTACATGAACTTCATGAATGTGATCTTTGCAGCACAGAAGAAGGTGGGAATAAAAAACAAACTAGCATCATAGATTGTATTCTTAGACATTGGATAATGCGTCCATTATTTAACTTCGATTCTCCCTGTTCTCACAGAATATCCTGATTGATGCCTGTGTGTTGGGCGCTGACTCAGGACTACTGCAGCAGGTATTCTGTTTGATCACAGTGGATAGATATAATATATTTTATTAAGATTGTTGAAAGTTGTAAAGCTGAAGATGATGATACCACAAAAAATAATACATCAATGTGTAGCAAAGTGATAACTCATTCAAATAATGGTTTTGAATAATGGGATTTGGATCTTTATTTATCACCCCTTAAATAAAATACTGTCAACAGAAATCTGAAAAAAAAATCCATATTTAATTAAATGGTGAAAAAGATAAGAAAAAACACCTCGATAAAATCCTGCGGAATATAGATAAGAATAAATCTGTAAAATTTGATGTCAGTGCTTCTAAAGATGAGAAAAAAACTCTACAGATGGAAATAGTGTAATAAAATAAACACTTAAAAGGGATATTTCACCCAATAATTTTAATTACTCCATGATTTAATCACCCTTAAACCATCCTAAGTGAATATAATTGTCGTCTTTCAGATGAATGAAATCTGAGTTATATTAAAGAATGTCCTGGCTCTTCAAAGCTTTATAATGGCAGTGAATGGGTGTTGATATTCAATAGTCCAAAATAAGTTTTATACTTTGTGTCCAACCATCATAAAAATAGCTACACAAAGCTCTAAAGGGTTAATGAAGTCCTCCTGAAGCAAATCGATATGTTCGTGGAAGTAAACAAATCTATATTTAAAACTTTATAAACCATAATCTCCAGTTTCCTCTAACTGTCGCGCACTCGTTCAGGAGAGAGTGGCGTTCCAAGCGGATGATGACATAAGCATAGTGTAAGCTTAGATAAATATTAAAGGCATTATTCTTAAACAAACACATCGATTCGCTTCAGGAGGAATTTATTATTAATATGATGTATGGATGAACTTTATTGGACTTCTATTTAAATATTCAATATCAACACCAATTCACTGCCGTAATAAAGCTTGGAAGAACCAGGACAATTTTTCAATATAACTGATTATATTTGTCTGAAAGACTAGAATGGTTGAAGGTGAGTAAATCATAGGGTCATTTTCATTTTTGTGAACTATCCCTTTAAATGTGTATTTTGCATGCTTTTTTTTCAAGTCTAAAATGATGTTGTGGAGGCAAAGTGAAAGTTTCTGTGAAATCCAGGACCTAAAATTTTTTATTCGAATTTATTAACAAGCATCAACGTTGATTTCTATACATTTAAATAATGATAAACAGTTAAAACCTTAGCAGTCAATATTAAACTGAAAGTCAAAATATAACAGAATATTTTACCATATGAAGGATGATTTTTGTATGAAAGACAGTAGCTAATCACAGTAAAAGACTTTAGCTGCCTTCTCAGAGAGGGTCACAAATATAATTTCAAATCTCAATCTTAATGTTTGCCTGCAGTGTCTTACCTTAAAATAGAAACAAGTATCATTGTAGTTCAAGGTTCTAAGGTTCAAGGTTCTTTATTATTCGTCACATACACAATCATACAGGGTATAATCAGAAAAGTGAAATGTTACAGTGTTTCTCCTGTTAAGAAAAATACAGCATAACATGAGGAAGGTGAGGAGAAAAATAATCAGACTATGCTCCTTGGGAGTACAGTGTGAGAACAGGAAAAACACCTCAGCACAAAAGCTCATACACCATCTTACACGACTATGCCACAGGGGAAGTAATCCAGATCCAGCAAGCAGCCATCCGGACCCACAGCCACTCTATTCCAACGCTGGTCACAGACCCGCTTGTCAGAGCTCGTGCGGCAGTTTGAACTGTGAGGCGAGCGGATAAACGGGGTGGGGGGTGAATGCATTCAAATGTGTGTGTGGTGTTCCGCTTTTATCAGTGTCTGTACAAAGAGGAATTTTCATATCGTCTCACTGCAGTGCTCTTCCCAGGGGTAATTATTCCATCAGCAACCTTGGCCGAGCCAGTGCTGGTACAGAGAGCAGAATCTAAAAGATTAAAAATCACATTGTATGATTTTAAATAAACCATTCCAATTCCTACTCTCTGTCCATTCTGATACAATAGAAAAATAGAACTTAATTTTCCTTTGCAAAGCTGTGAGCTTCTCCATGATAGAATCCATATTGCGGTTAATAGTTTCTCAGTCTCAATGCTGACCAGGCTCTTCCCACACTGCAGCAGGGATTTTGACCCACCTTTGGACAGCTGTCTTCTCCGCTTTCAGGTTTTGGGGTTGTAACCCAGGGCAACAAGCCTAATCCAATCAGCAGAAGACCTGTTATCTATTGGGTTCCAGGTCTGGATGTCCTCCAGGACAGAGCTTCTTAGACACACTATCCGTGCCCTCTCCCACGCATCCATCGTTTGGGGTAGCCAGCTGGCAAGATGCAGGGCAGACAGGTTCCCCATCCCAATGCTTCTGAGAAAATGGTGTCAATTCGTTGAGAGACCAGTTGATCAAATCCATAATCTTTCAGTTTGGAGAGCAGTGCAGAGAGAGTCTCAATAGATGAGACAATACAAGCATGAGCAAGCAGGGAAAATGCTTCACGGTTGGGAGTGAAAAATGCGTACTCCTCCTGAGTGCCAAACAGAGAAAGAGTGGCACTTGTTTCTATTTTAAACTAAATTCATGCCAATGTTCCAAACATTTGATTTGATGACATGTTTTCTAGTGCATTAATTGTTTGTTTCTTGTAAGCACTTGTGACATCTTGGTAACATAACTTTGCTTCCTGATTGCCAAACAGATTGTATCTGACAAAAGACACATTGATTTTAACATGGATGGAAATGAGCCTGTATATATAAAGATCCTGGGTCATTTTAAAACCGTATTGCATATTTGCAGCATTCAAGATGCACATGCGATTTTTCATTATGTAATTATTTGATTGAAGTGTGAAAAAATGTACACTTCTGTTTGTCTCTCAACAGGCTTGTGACATAACTGGAGGCTTGTATCTCAGAATTCCCCAGAAGATCGCTCTCACACAGTATTTGTTGGTGGGATATGTGCAATTTAGAACTGGGGACTATTCAAATCCAAACTGTATCCTAACAGGTTATTTAATGTTATATATTTCAAATGTTCTCATGCTGAGACTGTAACTGCTGGTTGTGTGTCAGTGGGTATTTTTACCAGACGCAGACCAGAGATCCCAGCTGTTACTGCCTCCTCCGGTACACGTAGACTACAGGGCCGCTTGCTTCTGCCACCGCAATCTGATTGAAATTGGCTACGTCTGTTCAGTGTGCCTGTCAAGTATGTTTCCATCTACTCTTTATTGATTATCAGCATGGAGAAATGTTAAAAAACTAATTTGTTAGATTTAGGCTCGATTCAGACTCTTGTGTTTACTGCATGTGAGTGTCTTCTGCTGGCCAAGGCTTTTTTTATTTGATCAAAATACAGTAAAATGTTATTACAATTTAAAACTGTTTTCTATGTGAATATATATGGTAAAATGTAATTTATTCCTGTCATCAAAGCTGAATTTTCAGCATCATTACTCCAGTCTTCAGTGTCACATGATCCTTCAGATATCATTCTAATATGCTGATTTGATGCTCAACAAACATTTCTGATTAATATCAATGTTTCAGTATTATTTGAAGAATATAAAGTTTAAATAAGCATATTTTCTTTCAATAGAAATATGTTATGCAATGCTCTCTCTGTTTACAGGTCTAAAATCTAATTATGATAATATGGTCACTTACATTTTGCAGACATAAGAAACAGCCCATAAGAAATAGTTTTTATTAGCTAGAACATTTAAAAATGTACAGTCTGATCAATTTCTTTAACTCTGTCCTTGCTTTTTTAGTGACCTTAAAATATATCAAAAGATCCTATATAGCAGAGAGATTGTTGTAATGTGTGTTGTTTAACTGCATCTTTTCTTCATTCACCAGTATTCTGTAACTTCAGTCCAATTTGCACAACATGCGAGTGAGTCTTTAACATTTGTTTTGAGTTGTCTGATATCATGGTTTCTGACATTTTCAGTCAACCTTTAACACAGTGTTCTTCTGTTTATAGGACTGCCTTTAAAATGCCACTGCCTCAGATGGCTAAAACAAAGAAGAAAAAAGTTAAACCTGCAAACTGACCTCATCAATAAATGTGTGTTGCATGTAGAAAGTCCCATTTAGTATTTTATTGAATAGCATACTTTTTTTACGGAGTAATTTGGAATTGTTTAATAAAATAATGTCATATGTTTATTTGAACAAATGTTTTGTTATTGTAGCCAACACTTTATATAAGACCAAAGCCAGTGAACTACAGTGTGTTTAACTTTTAAGGCGATGCGGCACATTCATATCTCGCTTCAATCATGTAGATTTCACTACATATGAGGTATTTAGGTTTATTGAAATTATTAAAAACAGTAACTCTTTATCAAGTTCGGTCTTAAACTAAATATCATAACACAACATTTATAGTGTATACAAATCAGTACAGTTGTTATTACACAGCAGTTTAAAAACTCTTCACTGCCGTGACTAACAAAATGACTTCCTGTTTATATAGCTAGTTATTGGTCATGGTGGGATTTGTGTGTCCTACTGCCAACCACATCTCGACTGTGAATGATTATCAGCATGGATGAAATGTTAAAGAACTAATTTGTTATATCTGTTTCTCTTGGTCAAACATTCAAAGATCCTTAGGTGGATGTTCACTGTCATCAAGAAATAGTCCATACAAAATAATCCTTGTGCTTCGGTCCCATGATGTCATTTATAATACTCTGAAAAAATCTTTCACCTGGATCATGGGGGAAAAATATACTCAATATGTGTCACATGGTGTCAACAAACATAGAAATGGATGTTGAAGAATGCAGATTTTTATTTATTTGAAGCATAACTTTTATGCAAACACGCATTTATTTAAAATAGAAAAACTGCAACCTGTCGGATGATCTGAGGAAGGCATACCTTTGTTATGAAATTGTCTTGAATCTTAGTGTCTTTCTCAAACTCTACTTCAGCATCCAGAAAACACCCATAAGGTGTTTTTCAAATGAACATTTATACAGTCTGATTAATGCTGCTTTAACTCATCACTGGTTTTATGTGAAAAAAATGGTGAACAAAATTATGAGAACACTTGTATTTCCAGCAGCTAAAAAAAATGGCTATAAGCCAGATATTTTATCTTTTGCTGTAGTGGGTCAGTTGGAAATGTGTAAACATTCATTTTGCCATTAATTGTAATAATCCAGTGAGATATTTGTCTGACAACAGCCAGTGCTCCACACAGTGATCTGATCATCATCAGTCTGTCTGGAATGACATGAAGAAACAGAACAAACTGAGACAGACTAAATCCAGAAGAACTGTGGCAACGTCTCCAAAATGCTTCAAGAGACCTATCTACCTATAGGAAAAATGAATGTTTGCATGTAGAAACATTTATATTTTATTGACACACTACAGTAGATAGAAATAATTGACTTAATAAAATAATGTCGAAAATACTAGCAATCTTAATAATTTTGGTAACCACTGTAAGGCCTAAAATCATCAGCATAAATAAAATGCAAAGGTGTACTTTGTATTATTCATCCAGTTGTGCTTTATTAAAGGATAAACATAAATGCTGAATATCGTTGTAGTTTATTGATGTGCATATATGAAAAACATGATTCATGCTAATTGAATTAAATCATGTATCAGCAGTGGTACTGATTGAACACACTTTGTTTTAAACAGTCTGAAACAGCTCTTTTTTTACTAGAGGAAGCATTATTATTAATTATAGACTCATATTTTGGCCAAAAGCAACATTTTTAAAGACATCTTGATGGATATATCTCTTACAAACACGCAGCTTTTCATTTCATAAGATGTTAACTAATAGACTGGAGTGGTGTGGATTAAATTCACTGCAGACTAGTGATTGGTGATACAAATAACAAGTAAGAGCACTCACTTTGTACTCTTGTTGATGAGCCAGTCTTCATGTTTTGTGTGGAGTTTCTCAAGATAGTCAAGCTGAATTCCCTGTTCCTCCATTCGACCTCGTCTGCCTAACCTCTCCATGCAGGTCTGGAGAACATAACATTAAAACGCATCAACTTATATTGAATTATTCAAGCCGATTAATGAAAGCGATGCACACCTGTGGAGAAGCTCGGAGATATATGATGCCCTCCAGTTGAATTCGATGACCAAACTGCTCAACAAGAAAGGAATGCCATTCCTGATACACAGCCCATGGAAATATAAGCATGAAAACGAACATATTAAATCATAATTCCCTTGTCTAAAAGAATTGTGCTTAATTGTCTTGCATTTGCAGTTTGCTTCAAATCTTAAAAAGTATATATTTAAAACATACTTACAGATAATATAATATTACTGAAATAAAAGGCCACTTAAGTGTGCTTGAAAGAAAGACACTTTTATGACTGTTTCTTAACATAATGTTGACCAACATATTAAAATGTGTAGGCCTGGTTTCACAGACAGCTTAGACTAAGCGAGGATTAGGCTATAGTTAAATTAGGACATTTACGTTTTTTTTGTGCCTTAGAAAACAACATTACTGGTATACATATTAAGACATCACAAAGGCACTGATATATTTTAAGATCAGTCAGTGCACGTTTCTTTCAGTTGAAACAGTTCAGACTTACATTTTAGTCTGGGACTAGGCTTAGCCTTGTCTGTGAAACAGGGGGTAAAGTACTTGATTACAATTATAAACTGTAGTGAGTTGTTTGATATTAAATTTAAAGGGTTCACTCAAAAATGAACATTTGCTAAACAGTTGGTGGTAGCCATTTACTTCCATAGTATGGAGAGAAAAAAAAGTCAATGGCTGCCGTCAACTGGTTGGTTACCAATTTCCTTTAATGTATATTCTTTTTTGTTCAACAGAAGAAAGGAACCCGTACTGGTTTGGAAAAAGTGGAAGGAAAGTAAATAATGACAAAATTAAATTTTTTGGGTGAGCTATCCCTTTAAAGTTAATACATTTCATAAGTACTGAATTGTAATTGAATCATTACAAATGTGCAATGACAAATTTATTTAAACAACCATTTTCATTATAAATAACATCAACATATATTTTAGTTTACGACAACTGCTAGTCAGTACATTCAGTAGTACTTTAAGTGGGTAAAAAAAAAACTTAAGCACTCAACTAATTGCTAAAGTGTACTTTACAAGGGTAAACTTATTTTTACCATGTAAAACAGGAACAAAGTTTCATCTGATTTAAAGAAAAAAAAGATAATCTGAAGTACTGAAGTTGTTTGGCAAATTATCAATAAAAAAAGTTACTGATCAATATAAACAACTATGAATCAATGAACCACCATCACCTGTCGCTGTAGACCGAGCGCTCGTACACCTGTACCGGCGTGTCTGTGGACTGCAGTAGTCTGGCAGCAAGGGGCTGCAGATGTGTGCGCATGCGACTCATGCAGGAGAGCGTCTGGAAAGTGTAGGACCAGCGCTTTGGATCATGATACATCATCTCTAACAGGTTACTGGATGATTGCTGAGCACTATCCACTGTCTGCTACACAGAAAAGAAAACACACAGCAGTGTACATAACATACTGTGTGAGTCAAACTTCCAAAAGGTATTTGGACTTATTTCACTGTATATTGAGCAGAAAGAACATTAAAACAAGTGGCATTTAAAGACGGCACACTTTAATATTTCACAAATACTGGATTCTACATGACGAAAACAACAGATATACTGTTTACAGTTCAGACAATAACTATATGGACACTATTCGTAGATAACTGAAATCATAAAAATACACATGTGATTAATAGCAGAAATATAAGCCAGTTGGTTACAATTAACTACAAAAATGTATCATCATTTGATATTTTTATGTATACAAACAATCAAATTGGCTGTTATGTGACATCATACAGGCTATATTTAACTATTTGATGTACTTTTTGGAGCTTGACATGGCCATGATCTTCATTTATAAGGGGGAAATATCACTTCACGGTCTCAGTGTTGATTTGTCGTCTAGGACTAGTGTAGTGACACTGACCTGAGTCGTTTGGTCCACTTTTTGCCATTTGCTGACGGGCTCAGCTAACACTTCCCAGTTCTGTCCTGCATTCTGTAGCAGCTTGGCAAATGTCGACTTCCCGACCGCTTTGGATGTTCAGAAGACACACCTTACATTAACAACTAAACTTAATAATAATTACTTTGAACTAATACTACACTTGAGAACAGGTCTGTTAATGGGCATATGCCACATTAGATAACCATGACTTTATTATTTTTTAAATTTCATTACACTCATATAACCATTGTAAACATGAATCACGTGTAAAGGAAAATAACTATAAGCAAAACATACCAATGTTTCCTTCGATCGAGACTCTCTTTATTTCATTGCTTCTACTTATGCGGCTGCTGGCACAACGGTAAAAACCAGAGCTCGAGAAAAGGTGTTTTATCTTTCTCATCCCTGGCATCACACAAAATGTCATATTTACATCATTCTTATATGTATAAAACCGTTTTGACCATTTTATTTGCACCAAGCTTCTCAGGAGACACGGGCTTCCGGGTGAGGAAGTTTCGTTTCAAAATAAAAGTTTCACTTTTTCCATTTTGAAAAATATCAACCTCACAACATCGTTAAAAAAATAATAATAATAAATATTTTGCTACAATAAATCTTATAATGCATCTTTCATAAGATGTCTAATACAAATAATGACAAATACGGTGTAATTCATGAAAAAAAAGAAAACGTTGAGAAAGCATTAACAAAACACAATTTTGTTTAAAAATGACATTTGGGAATTTTTACTAACATTCATTGGCTAGAACCTAAACATTAAGACAAAATGCTTTCGAAAATCTGATTATGAATATGGTTGACAGTGATTATTGCGAGTAGAAATAAAAGAAAAAAATATGTTTTCATTATGCATGAAATACTGCTTAAAAGTATGAATATAAAATAGAGATTCACCTGCAACCAAAAAAAAGATATTGTAATAATCTTCACTGATGGATATGCAATCACATAAAAATGAATACATCAAAAATAATATTTGTCTTCAAACTTGTACAAAACAATAAAGAAAATGTAATATTGATCCCTCCATTTTAATCTTTTTTGTTTCTCACACATTATAAAAAGTACTGACTAAAAATGCTGGTATGATTTTTCTCCCATCAAAACTAAACTCTGATGTTTGTTTTATATCCCCATCACAAATACTTTTTTTTAAGAGCTACAGTGTAATACTGACAAAAGTACAAACAAAGAAAATCCACACATAAATCAAGAGTTTTCAGGATGACTTCTATGAGCTTCAGGAAGCACAGCTGAGATACAACGACAACAATCAGTGTGCACAAAGCAAATTCAGACTCCAAAAAGTGGACAGAACAAAAGAAAGGCTTTCTGGAAAAATGCATTAAGGCTGACCAATCATTGTCTATCTATCCTTGCTGCCTAGTTTCTCAATAAGGTCCTGCAGCGGTGCCAGCTCTCTGCGATCAATGAGATTGAACTCCTTAAAAAAGAAAAAAAAAGTAACAATTGTAATCAGAGTATTGACCAAACAATTTAGACATCGTCACTCATAACCTGCATGTGTGTGTTAATGCACTGACCTGTACAAAGAAGATAAAATGCTTGAAGGAGGTGTTAAGATGAGCTTCCTCCTGAAGCTGCATGACCGAGTCAAAATGCTGATGGTAAATATGAGCATAAACCCTGAACAGACGCTTCAGTATAGTCTTTGCCACTGACATGAAGTTCTTTGGGAAAGGAACACCTGAAAGGAGTAAAAAGTTCAAGAAATGACAGAGCCTGTATGACAAGCTGACACTGTATAACGATTAATAACAGATTAAATCAAACGAACCGATCTTAGACGGGAAGAGAGTTTCATCGTCCAGCTGATCCTGAACCCAGGTCATCAAGTAGTCAATGTACTTGGGGGCAGAACACTTGATGGGTTTTTTGATGTTGGTGCCATCTGCCCAGTGATATTCATACCTTTAAGGAAAAAGCAATTACATTTTAGACTAAATATCCACTATTTTTATAATAACAGTATATACACATTTCTAGTTTTTCAAATGCAGCATTGTCTTTTTTCAGCCTATTCAATTTCAAATTTAGTTTAAAATGTTGTATTCTGGTCATTCTGATCCGTAGAGGATTTTCTTTTTCCTGAAAATGCTAGTGAATATTATCACACTGGACTGAAACTAGCTGACTTTGACTTTATAATAACTGCCCTTAAAATTGGATAATTTTTTTCCAGCCTTGTAACACTTTTGGTGTTCCTGAACAAAAATTAATATTATGTCTTCAAACTTGTACAATCTTTTATCACAATAAAGAAAATGTAATATTGATCCCTCCATTTTAATCTTTTGATTTTTTTGGCAATGTTCATTCAAAAACTCATATCAACAAGGTGGACGATCAATCGGTTCCAAAAAGAGATACAAAACCTGTGCTATTTGAAAGAAAAACAAGTTGAGACTAAATCCAATATTCTGTGATAATGTAGCATACATTTTTCTTTAAACACCAAAACAGGTGAATGATTTTCAGCACAAAAGTTAAGTGAAAATAATAAAGCACTGAACAGAAGCTATTTTATTTTACCGTGGCCCCGCAGACATAACAGAGCAGCTGGTTTCTGTGCAAAATTCAGTGATTGTGCCATAGAGCATGTTGATCTGGTTGAAAAAGTCCACACCTGAAATAAAGGCATATGAATTAATTGACAGTCATTTGTTTTCTCAAAAATAATTACACACACAAACTCACTGTTGACACAATTTAAAGGTATCCGAGTTGAAGATTGGCAACGTATTCATTGGTGATCAAAATTATTTTCTGATTTACATGTACCATCCAAAGTTTTAGATGCCGATACATTGTTATCAATGTTACAATGCTCCAGGTGTGTGTTCACTGCTGTGTGTGCACTTGGATGGGTTAAATGCAGAGCACAAATTCAAAGTATGGGTCACCATACTTGGCCACACATCACTTCACTTTTAAATAAATATTGTCATTTTAAATGACCAATTTTACAAAAAATTAAGGACATACAGTTTCAAATCAATAACAAAGTTTATCTAGCAGCTGAAATTTTACGGGAAAAGGTTTATTTTCTAAATAGATCTCTGTGGATTCTGTTTAAAAGAGCCTGAAACTATCAAGAGTTTATTCATTTTTAGCTCAGTCACACTGCAGTTCTGGCAGGCTCTTTATATCTGGTTAAACATGGAGACTGGCAATCCTTCATTTGATTTATTTCATATTTTGGTTTATATAGAATATAGATGGTCTCTCAAGAATGTCAAAGATGGTCAACAATCATTATTATTGGTAAATATCATACACAAATTTAAGTGGTATAAATCAAATCAAGAATGCAACCTTTTTTATGTATCTTAGGATGTAAGTCTCTTTCTTCTTAAGATAAAGTACATGTTGTTGTTTTTTAAAGCCTGTGTTGTTTTATTTCAACCTGAATTTTATACTTTTGTTATTATCCAAATGTTTTTATTTTTACAAGTATAATTAAGTAAACATGTACACTTAGAGATATTACTGGATATGTAATTATGTGTATATTATGGACACCTTTATATGCACTTTAGGCTCCCATGTTAATATGGAATTAATGTACATTTTAATTGTTTAATAAAAGGACTCACTATTGACAGCAATCCATTCGTTGAGGTCCTCTCCCTCTGGCAGCATCACAGCAGCTCGAAGGTTTCCGCTTCCTAAGGTGGCCTCGGCATGTTTCAGCAGTTCATACTGATGAGAGCCTTCTGGGATATTCTTCTTGGGCTTGAAAGTCTTTGATGAACGGCTTCCACTACAACACAGTCACATATTGTGTCACA
Source organism: Gymnocypris eckloni scoliostomus (assembly GCA_027564155.1). Lineage (NCBI taxonomy): Eukaryota > Metazoa > Chordata > Actinopteri > Cypriniformes > Cyprinidae > Gymnocypris > Gymnocypris eckloni. Next base: position 42,530,465 of record CM050414.1, on the reverse strand, counting down.
CCAATCAAGTATACTACACAAACGCAGAGATTAAACTGACAACAAACAATATATCCACATAGCACCAGTCTAAGAATTGTAAAGAAAAAAATATGTAAAATTCAAAACAAGCTGAGTCGAAGTTTTCATGCTACACACAGGAACAAACATGTCTACCGGAAATGAAGAAAGTTCAACGTTATCAGCGCGAGCAGATGTTATTCGCTTTATTGGATGTGCATCCATGTTACAAATTCTTATGGGAATATACAGCTGCTTGGTAATAAATCAGTATTATGCGAATATGGCAAGAAAGAAAAGGTTAACATACTGTTGCAGCGACTAAAATACTTACAATAAGAAACTCATCTCCGGTTTCTTTTTCCTCTTCAAAACAACTTTTAGAAGGCAATGCGAACTGCAACTACTATAAAGTTAATTCTCAAAGACCACTAAACACTATTTATAAGTACTCTTCGAAGTTCGATGTTTCACAGACGAAAGATATGAGAAGGCGTAGAAAGAAGCGACTCAGGAAATGTCTACGATTGGTTCCCTGCGAGTGCCATGTAACCACAGAATTAAAGTGCGTGGTTACGTGCAAACTTCCTCATTTATACGGATCGAATATTGTTACAATTGTTCGATACTTATGACCACACTTACTAAATAATTATTAGTGAAACTATACATCAAAAAAGTCCCCTGGCAGCTAAAACCTTGTAGTTACACCGAGCATGCGCATTTTGGTAAAGGGGCGGTAACGTTAGTTTGTCCTGACGGATCTTTGTGACGTTATAACCACGTACGGGGCAACGGGGTTATAAACTGATACTGAATTTTAGCGGGCACACCTTTCTGCCTCATTTCCATCCTGTCTGTTTTGGGTCGCATAGGTGCGATTTAGCTGTTTTCAATCTTTTTTATATTTTATTCTTATTTATATTAACCACAAATGGCTACACTCCGGGCATTGCGGAAACTATGCCGGCATTCTCACCATCAGGCATGTAGTTTTCATTTGTCATCTTCACGGTAAGTGTCCGAGAGCTGTTTAACGTTGTCGTTTGTGATCGGATAAGCGCGGGCTACGAATGTCACTGCGTTCTGATCCGCTCTCGTTAAACCGGTTGCCATGTAACTTACAGCGGAATTGTAACTCTCTATAGGTAATATATCTGTTGTAATTATCTGATTATATTACACTTAGTTTCCTAATGAAAGCATGTCATCTGCGAGACTGCGACTTCTCTCTCGATGTTTTATGTAACAAACGCCGGTTTAATTGTTCAGTTCACTGTGCGCCCCCGAGCGGCTCGCGGCTCCCGGCTGATGTAATGTCATAAACCGCTTGCACGAAGAGGGACCCGAAAGAGGAACCCATCTCTGTTAATAACAGTGCGCGTGTTTGTTGGGTTTCCTCGTGCTTTTTAAGTTATCGCTCGCTGTACATGATTGCTCAAATTCAGCACCTAACGTTACCGGTTTAATTTATGCTCCGCGTGGTCAGTGATTTAATGAGATTCATTTAACAGTGCTGACAATTTTCTACACATGACTTGTAGAAAGTCCCCCCTCCCCCCGTGTAACCAAGTTTAAAAATAAAATATGTATAATTATGATTATGCAAATATTAGGGTTGTCTTTTTTACCTTAAGACTTGGAAAAAACTAACCAACTTCTACACCTTTGACCACAGGAAAAACAACGTGTGCCTTTTTAAATCTTCCATAGTTAGCAGCAGTTGTTGTTGGTGCTAAAGATCTTTCATTTATTGTTTATATTTACGCAAAATCGACATAGATTGCATTCAGGGCAGGCCCGGATTAACACCGTGTAGTGCCCTAGGGTGACCACATTTAAAGCCCCCCCATCTAAAAAAAATGAGGACTGTCAAAAATTCAGGAGCACCCTCTGATCAATAACAAAAAAATACCCATCCCATTTTCAAGGTAACATTTGACTCCTTGATTTACAGGGGCTTTTTTCTAATTTTATTAAAAGTAGCCTGTGTCATTGTGTCAAATTCAAAAATCTATATGTATAAGCTTTTCTAAAATTTCTAATACAAAAATAGAATAAGAACAAGTAGAATAAGAAGAATAAGTTACCAATCAAAATAAATCAATAATAACAAAATTAGTTTCCACTACAAAGGTGGCACAGAATAACACAAAGGTGGCATGTTGGTCAATTTAAAAGGTGCAGACATTTACAGAGGCTCAGAGGGGGCATGGATGTTTTAAATTCATAACAATATTGTGAGATTAATGTTTTAAATATAACATTTTGAACATATAACTATTGTTTTGATAAAAAAGATTTAAATAACTGAAATGACACTTTCAAGATAAAAACAAAACTGCCAGCAGGTGGCGGCAAGTCACTGATTTGATCACTGAGTCATTCATTCAATTAATTCGTTTGAACGGCTGAATCATTCATGAAGGAAGCAAGTGACTGTCTTTATGAATGGTAATTGAATCATTGACTCACTAGATTTATTTAAAAACGCAGTTCAATCATAAACGAAACAATGCTGTGTTTAAATGGAGATGCGCAGCGGCTCAGCTGTACAACTTAATATTAACTTGTTTATTGAACTGTTGTATTAATTGAATTATCACATTTGCAAACTCCCTTAATGATCTTTAAAAGCTGTCACTCACTTCAGTTCATTTCAATCTCGCAAATCTCCATTATAATCAATGAATCGCACTAAACCCCGAATCTCTTATTTACACTGTCTACTTTATGCATAACTCCGTAATGAACAAAACTCCAGTATTTTGAGCAGTGAGTGGATTCTGATTAACATTGCATTCAAGGAATAAACATGTCTGCGTTACATTACTCAACGCTGCAAAAACACGCAAGTAGAAATCTTTGAAGCTCCCCTCAGCGCTGCAAACACAAATAGCCTATGCTGATCGGGTTAGTCGCGCGTTGTACTTTTCAGTCGCACTGTAGAGCCCTGGCTATGTGTTGTGATATTTTCTCCTTTTATTTACGTTTCGCACAACCGCTAAACTGATGCTGCCTATCCATTTGTGAATAAATATGCTCGAATCTGACTGAGGGAGGGGCAAATACTGTGACCTGACCCAATCACAAAATATATTTTAAAGGTCTAGTCATTATCTTAATCACTTGGTGCCCCTTATTGGCTGGTGCCCCAGGGCAGTCGCCCACTCCCGTCTATGGATAATCCGGCCCTGATTCAGGAGATGCATTTTATCAGTTCATGCATTATCTGGGATTCGAATCCATAACCTTCGTGTGACTAGCAATGTTTCAAATGCACTTTCTTCTTAATAAAACATACTATATAGAAGAATCACACAAAATGTGTAGTGTTTCGAGAATATCCAGATCAGTTGTAATGCCTCGAACACAAATGATCATCATTACTTAAAGTGAAGTCAATGAAGGTACACAGGGAGGGGCATGACCACTTTTACGGCTCTCAAGGCTTTTTGTAAATTAATGCTGAGAATAGTAAAAAAAAATCATACTAAATTAGCATGGATTGTTTTATGCCTAAATTGAGAATTCTCTTTAAAATTGACGTTTTTGTTGACATACAAACAAGGCTTCTACATTTGTTTAATAATTTAGAAGACACTTTTCTTCAAAGCACTTTACAAATAGAATGCTCTGACATCCTTCAAAGTGTCCCGTTATCTTCAGTTATTGTCCATATCTCCAACCCTAATCAAACACACCTGAAGCAGCTAATCAAGGTCTTTAGGATGCAGTTAGGTAGTCTTTCCCAGGGTTTTTCAGAATCAGAATGAGCTTTATTGCCAGGTATGTTTACACATACAAGGAATTTGTTTTCATGACAGAAGCTCCACAGCGCAACAGAATGACAGTGACAGAACAAAAAACACAAACAATAAAAAGAAGAATAAAAAACAAGTAAATAAGGAATAACAATATACGAATTGACAAGTGTATGTACAGGTATATAACAATGGACTGTTTTGTATGTACAGGTATATTATGTGCAATTGAAGTGTAGACTAAGTATTTGTGTTAAATAAATAAGTTTATAATAGTGTGTGTACCATAATTATTGTCAAGTGTTCATGAGATGGATTGCCTGAGGGAAGAAACTGTTTCTGTGTCTGGCCATTCTGGTGCTCAGAGCTCTAGCGTCGACCAGATGGTAACAGTTCAAAGAGGAAGTATGCTGGATGTGAGGGTCCAGAGTGATTTTGTCAGCCCTGTTGCTCACTCTGCATAAGTACAGTTCTTGGAGAGTGAGGAGGGTTGTAAAAATGATTCCCTCAGCAAACCTAAACTCTGCTGGAGATTGGCCCTCCAAGGTTTAACGTGCCCCACCCCTGATTTAGACCGTAGTCTATCACACCAGCACAGTGCTTATCTTTAGACAGCAGCTATGACTCCCAGTGTCAATTGTAGGTATCTGGATTGTTGGAGGACACTGTATGAACAGAATTCCACAGAAAACTTTTCCAAAACATTTTTCCATACTTATTTGAGTCTAAGTTTGACCGTGCAGAAGCAATTTTGTAGTTATTTGCAGTGAAATTTTGCCCTCCAATCCTCAATGTTTTATTTTCCAGACAAGAGGCTGTGATAATCTCAGGCAGGAAACTTGCACGGCAGATTCGCAACGAGGCGCGTGATGATGTGGAGGAGTGGGTCGCTTCTGGAAATCGACGGCCTCACCTGAGTGTAGTGTTAGTGGGTGACAATCCAGCCAGTCACTCGTACGTTCTCAATAAAACCCGAGCAGCAGCAGAAGTGGGTAAGATATGTTCCAGTGCCAGATGGGAGTGATTTCCTTTTTATTCAAAAGCGGTTGTAAAATAGTATTTAGAGAAGAGCCTTTCTTCACAGCTCACTGAAGTAAAATTAGGTGTGTCTACCAGTTAACATTCTGAACATGCTTATCTGATTTTTCAGAACTTTTGATAAAAAGGATTTAAGGGTTAGTTCATCCATAAATGAAAATTGTCATTGTTTATTCATCTTCATGTCCTTACAAACCTATGGCCTTTGTTCCAAGTTGTTCCTTGCTAATTCAAGGCTTTCTTCAAAAACAAATTTAAGATATTTTTAAATAAAACCTGAGAGATCTGTCCTTCCATTGAAATTCCATTTCACTGATATTTGGCCCTTAAAAATATATATATCAACAAACTTCTGAAACCCATATTTGATGTGCGCTATGTGTGTTGATCAACATTTCTCTTCATTAAACCGCTCCATTAATATGGGTTACGTTTGCAATCTTTTTAAGAACTTTCTGACTCATCAAACCAACTCATTTTTGGTTGTGTGGACTTTCAGGGACAGAAACTTCTCGATTTTGTCTTCATTTATGTTTTGATAAAAGTCTGGTTTGAAACAACACAAGAGTGAGAGAATTATGACGGAATATTCATTTTTGGGTGAACTATCCCTTTAAGCTTGAAATGAGATTTGTAGATATTACAAACATTAATTTCTACATATTAAATTATTTACAAAATTTACATTTTAATTATGAAATGGATGAATTGGAAGGTATAGTCAATGAAAATTAAATAAGTCACAAGTCTGTTTTTGTCTTCAGTATTGCTGTAGTATGTAAGCGATGGGTTTCACTTTCCTCTGTTGGCTGCATACAGTATGCAAGTCTATTTTGAGTGTACATGTGACTCCTTGCAGAACCTTACACTCTGGCGCTACACAAATTCACACAAGCAAATTTGACTAGAGTCTTTCCAGAGTCTTGGGGCCTATTGGCATAAATGCCTTTTTTATTAATGCATATACTATATTCATACATTTTGATTTAATACATATATTTGCTTGTTGTATCACTGCTCTCTCTTAATCTCTGTAGGCATAAGTAGTGAGACCATCCTGAAACCTTCTAGTATCAATGAAGAGGAGCTATTTGACCTTATTGAGAAACTCAACTCAGACCACAGAGTAGATGGTCTGTTGGTACAGCTACCACTTCCTGGTAAGTTAACAGAAGAGCTATAGCTGTGCTGATGTAGTCCCTCATCAGTTCATATTACATCATCAGTGATGTGAAATTGGTTTTAGAAACAATTGCATTAGTTTAAGGCAGGGGTATCAAATCGGGTTAGCTCCAACCCTAATTAAACACACCTGATCCAGCTAATCACATCCTTCAGGCTGGGTATGTGTGTTGGAGCAGGATTGGAACTAAACTCTGCAGGGCTGTGGCCCTCCAGGAAATGAGTTTGACACCCCTGGTTTAAGGCTTATGTTCATTTCAAACAAATTTTGACCAGTTAGTTTTGTTTAGTTCTGTTTATTCCAGATTGAACAAGAGTTTTCAAAAAGATCATAAAAGACTTCAATATTGTTTCCAATTATATTATGGGATTGTCAAGTTGTTTTAAATGGTTCCCTCTCATACACAGATCACATTGATGAGCGACGTATATGCAATGCCGTGTGCCCAGGGAAAGATGTTGATGGTTTCCATGTGGTCAACGTTGGTCGCATGTGTCTGGATCAGTCAACTATGCTGCCTGCCACTCCTTGGGGGGTTTGGGAGATTATCAAACGCACAGGTGAGAAACCCATTACTGAATCAATCGATCATACAGCGTCATTTGAACCCCAGCAGTTAGTTTGGGAGCTGTTGGATGTTGTATTTTTATTTGGGGTTAAATGATACCTCAAACTGTGTGGACTGTTGAGGAATGGTGTGCTATTACCGTTCTAAACAATCAGATGCATATATTAAAATCGGTGAACAAATCCCAAAGACATGGATTGTGATTAAATAATTGATGAAAACGCGCTCTCTCCACCTCAATACCACGACTGAGGTGCCCTTGAGCAAGGCACCGAACCCCCAACTGCTGGGCGCCGCAGCATAAATGGCTGCCCACTGCTCCGGGTGTGTGTTCACGGTGTGTGTGTGTGTGTTCACTGCTGTGTGTGTGTGTGTGTGCACTTTGGATGGGTTAAATGCAGAGCATGATTTCCACGTATGGGTCACCATACTTAGCCGTATGTCACTTCACTTCTTCAAAATAAAAGACTGCAATTTAGCCAAGTATGGTCCGTTCTGCTGTGTGTTTGTGCAGCTTTGATGCTGTTTTAGTGTTTCAAAGCTGTTCAGTTCACAGTAAATTCTTCTCACAAACTCCATCTCTGCTCTGTAAGTCTAACATGAATTTCAAAAATGCGATGTGCATTTGGTTCAATTGCAAATGTATATAATTTCCAACATTTTATGTTGTTCTTTTGACCAAATGAACTTGTGGATTTGAAATGTTTGAAAGTGAAGAATTTAAGACATCAATATTGGTCATCTGTAGTGTAAAATTGTTGTTTTTATAACTATTTGATATTTTTTATATGCAGCAATATGAGGTGTTTTCATTTGAGATGAAATGTCAAATTGCTATTGAAATCTCTATATCCACCTTTTTCTTCAACGTGGAAGTAAGTCCCGGTGAGACTTCTGGTTAATTTGCTGCTATAGAAAAATAAAAATGTGCAGTAAATTGTAATACTGTTTTCACTACAAACCAGTGTGTTCATAATTAAGATTATACATTAAAATAATACGGTAAGACATATCAACTTTCAATATCAAGCAGCAAAACGAACTGTTTTGTACAGCTAAAAATAGCTGGCCGCGGATGAGAACGGAAGCTAGACCCATTGTATATATATATATATATATAATACAAAACTTTTATATTTACTGAGTAAATATTAAATATTCATGATAACGTCAGAGAACCGTGAAAATGCAAATATGTTGTTCAATTATTGAAAATCTTAAGGGGTGTTTCAAGTAAGTATTTTAAAGCACCTTCGCAAAACACCCTGGCAACCACCCACAACAACCTAGCATTGCGATGGTAACTCAAAATAGAACCAAGAGAACAACCATCTTGTTGTATTTGTACTGATGTCAGCTGATATTTTATAAAATTTTGGCTGTGAATGTTTATGCTGACTGAACCTGTCTTTTCTCATAGGCATACAGACGCTGGGTAAGAATGTGGTAGTTGCTGGTCGCTCCAAGAACGTTGGGATGCCCATTGCAATGCTGCTACACACAGACGGCAGACATGAAAGGCCAGGAGGTGAGTCTGTGAGGAGAGGAGAGACAAAGCAGAAGCATTTGTGTGCAGTTCTGATGAGCTTTGGTCATGCAAAGTAATTATTATTAAGCCTCCTGCCTTTTTTGTTTTAGGTGATGCCACCGTGACCATCTCCCACCGTTACACTCCCAAAGAACAGCTCCGTCAGCACACCCAAATCGCCGACATAATTATCGCTGCTGCAGGTTCAAATTTCAATTTGCTAATTAAACCCTCATCTAATGTCCATTTAATGCATGTTTACCGTTATGTATTTCATTGGGTACTGCTCATTGTGACCCAGATTCACAAACACCGTTAACTCCCTTCAGGTATTCCCAACCTCATCACTGCTGATATGATAAAGGAGGGTGCAGCAGTTATAGATGTTGGAATCAACAGAATATTGGACCCCTTGACTGGGAAAAACAGACTTGTTGGTGATGTGGACTTCGAAGGTAAGAAGGAAACGCGACTAGTACTGTTATTGTTGATTTAATGGGATAAAAGCATTTCTGAGATTCGTGGTTAAAATAATTGTTGTTCTTGCACTTTACCTATATTCTTAAAGGGTCCTAATATGCTCTTTTATAAAGTCTTGATTTTGTTTTGGGGGTGTACTAGAACATGCTCTCATGCTCGGTGGTTCGAAAATTGCATCATTTTTCACATAATTTACATTATTACAATACCTTTCTCCCCGGCATGATACAAACGACTCGATTAGTTCCGGGTTTGATGAAGGCCTGCCTTTCTAAAAATACAATTCGGTGCAACTTTTATTTTAAAGTGTTAGCAATTTATTGTGTAATAATTGTAATGAATTACATATGTGTCCCTGGACCACAAAACCAGTCATAAGTAGCACAGGTATATTTGTAACAATAGCCAAAAATGCATTGTATCGGTTAAAATTATCAATGTTTATTTTGTGCCAAAAATCATTAGTATATTAAGTAAAGCTCATGTTCCATTGAAGCTTAATTTATTAGTAATATGAATTGCTAAGAATTTCATTTGGACAACTTTAAATGTGATTTTCTCAATATTCTGGTTTTTTTTGTAACCTCAGATTCCAAATGTTCAAATAGTTGTATCTCCGCCAAATATTGTCCGATCCTAACAAACCTCACATCAATGGCAAGAATATTCATTCAGCTTTCAGGTGATGTACAAGTCTCAATGTAAAATAATTGACTGGTTTTGTGGTCCACGGTCACATGATTTTCAAAAGCTGAAGTGATTACATTTATTTATTTGTTAGAATATGTATAACTCAACATTTTAACTAATTGGAAAAGCTGAGTAATAAATCAGTCTATTGATTAATCAGTGAATGAGTGAAATAATCGATGATTAATCTATTATCAAAATAATCGTTTGTTGCAGCCCTAGAGCGGGAGAGGTCGAGGTTTCCCCGGTAACGCTGGACACAAAACAGAGCTCTCACAAACGCTGCTTTATAAGACATTATATGCAAAATGAAATGAAAATGACATCCAAAGTTTTCTGAAAACAGTTGGTTTCCATCAGAAATACAGTGATATAAAAACGCCCGTACTGGGTTCCAATTTTGAAATGCGCAGTGCTCAACCAAGCATTATCCACACCCGCCAACCAGTCGAATTTCTGTAGGCGGGATTTATTTTTGTGATATCACAAATACAGGAACGCAACTTTGTAGTCCAAATGAGCCATTCGTTGTAGTTCTTGAAAAGGGATTTTTAAAAAACAAAATATCTCCCTTTGGAGTGGACTTTGAGATTTGTAACTTTGTTTTATGCCCACGCATGCGCAGACTAAAATAAAAAAAGTGAAAAAGCATAATAGGACCCCTTTAAAACATTGTAGTTTGGGATTTCAAAATATGAAATATCTGCTTTTATCCCAGAGGTGTCAAACTTCGTTCCTGAAGGGCCTCAGCCCTGCAGAGTTTAGTTCCAACCCTGCTCCAACACACACCATGTAGTTTTCAATTGAGCCTGACGGACTTGATTAGCTGGATCAGGTGTGCTCAATTAGGGTTGGCGCTAAACTCTGCAGGGCTGTGGCCCCCAGGAATTGAGTTTGATACGCCTGGTTGATACTCCCTGAACCATATCTTGGGAGTCCGTTTCGTTTTTTTACAGCATGTTATATCTGGCTAAAATCATGCTTGTTGTGTGACACACAGCAGCAATGATAGCACTGTATAACTGATATAGGCTTACTTTAATTTTTTTCCTTTTCATTCAAAATATTTCCAATCAGGAAATATCTCGATTTTCAAATATAATAATGTAGGCCTAAGTAAATTCTTTTTGCATCTTTATAGATTGTTATTTGATCTATAATGGGTGATGGGCAAAGTAGATTAATAGTGCAATCTATTAACTACACATAAAAACCCGACTTTTTACCTGGGCACCAAATATGGGTGTCATGCCATAAAATATTTTTATTATGACTGACTTTGTATTTAATGTGAATTTTAATAACTATATTATAAGTTACTAATTATAATACTTTAATTTTACAGAGCGCAAAGAACAGTTACATTATCAAACAACATTTTCAATCAGTCTAGCCAGAGTTCAGGCACTTTCAAAAACTCCCATTAAAATCGCTGAAGCTGTTTACACTGTGAAATGAATATCTTACTTGCATTTGTACGCACATCTGCACTTTGTTGTTTCTGATGAGAGAATTTGCCAGATAATTCAGTCAGCAAGCGAGTGAACTAAACACCGTATTTCAGCAATGACTCATCTGAAGGTCTCTGATTGGCCATTCCATTCATAAGCTCAACAGAATTGTGTGTTATTGATTATAATGCAGCGCTGTACAAACCTGTCTCTGTCTCAGCGCCAGCCAAAGCGCGAACACCGATTTGAATTGAGCAGCCGATGCTGTGCCGCACTGAACGATCTAATCACACCATTGGGATTGTATCAAATATTAAAAATATTATTCTGATATTTTTTGGCTTTTGGAAGCTGCCTTCAAAAATCCACTTGGCTCAGAGATCTGAGTGGGCACGTGCCCCTCACTTTGAATGGGCATGACACCTCTGGTTTCATTGACTTTTTTTTTTTTGACTTCTCAGAGAAACTTTTAAGCTTTTCAGAGTTATTTCAAACTTTTAGACAAGGCCTACATCAAAGTTTACTCCTAGTTTTTTTTATTTATCCCTTTTATGTCTCCACAGGTGTTAGAAAGAAGGCCAGTTACATTACTCCAGTTCCAGGTGGTGTTGGGCCCATGACCGTAGCCATGCTAATGAAAAATACAATCAAGGCAGCAAAAAATGTAATTTTAACCCCCTCTCAACGTGTTCGAATGGCAGCGTCCTCATAACATCCTCATTTTCAGCTCACTCCACATTCCACATCGTTCTTCCCTCTGGCTTCATGTTGAGGGTCTCCTAGTGGAAAATCTACATTTTTAATAGCTGTTTTTGCTTTCCATAGTTTAGTTAAATATATTTAAAGTTTAAGAACATGAATGTGCTTTTTCCATTCAGAATTTAAACAAAACATACATTATTTAGTGTTTATGTTTCAGTTACATGGCCAAGCATTAAACACAAGTTTCACTTTTGTTTTCACTGTTACAGCTTTGTTTTTTTGTATGTTTAAGTATAATAATAGGAGATTGCCAGACATTTTGCAGCATATTTATTAATAAAAAAAACAAGAAATGTGAACAATCTGAAACAACAGAAGTCAGTGTTTATACAGGTTCCAGCAGCACTGATGTGGATCTGTGGAATGAGTCACATGACCAGTACTGGTCAATACTTGCGAATCAGCATGCAAGATAACCAACCAAATAACCTAAGGGATATTTGACTGAATTGACCAATCACTTTCTTTTATGTCTGTGCTAGGTTGGTGCTTTTATAGCTCTATGTATATTGATATACCAAGTCTTATTGAAATCACAATGGTTTTGCCTATTGACATGTAATGCCTTTAAAGCACTACAATAAATGTATCATAGGTAAACTGATGTATTATTTGAATCATGTGAGCCTGTTTATTTTTTTAAACGCTAAATTAAGTTTTTGTTAAACTCTAGGAGTTGGTATGATTGCATTTTTATTTATTTTATGAATATGTATTATATTGGCATTATTCGTCTAGTTCAAACAGTAGAGCATGGCGCTACGCCAAGGTTATGGGTTTAATAACCAGGAAATGCATGAACCGGTAAAAAAAAATCATAGCTTGAATGCAATGTAAGTCACTTTGGATAAATGCGTCCGCCAAATACATACATATAAATGTAAAGCACATCATTAAATATGTAATGCAGTGTATTTAACACGTTTTTATGTAAGTTTTTCTTTTTTTATGAACGCGCGAGGTCTTTTATTTTGCAAAGATGACGAAAACGGATTTCCGGCATGCTGTTGTTTCTGCAGAGTGCTCAAGTACAAGCTACTGATTTAAAGGTTCTACAAAGCAGAAAGAAAACATTCTGGATTTGTGAACAAGTAAGTATTAATTGGATACGTTTACCGAGTCCACCATAAGAAAGAAGAAGCATGTGCTGGCGTCATTTGATGTCCGATTAGTAGAGACCTGAAGAATTGGTAGAGACCCGTGCTGTGCTGCTGACCCGGGTCTGTCTCAGTACACACTTGTGGTCGTGCTGCGGTTCTGAAACTTTTATGCTTTAAATTATTGGTCTTAAACTCAATTCCTGGAGGGCCACAGCTCTGCAGAGTTTTGCTCCAACCCTAATCAAACACACCTGATCCAGCAAACTGTGCAGAGCTGTGGCCCTCCAGGAACTGAGTTTGAGATCAACATTTTAAATGGTCTTCGCCAAACACTAGCGAGTTTGTAACGAGGTCTACGCCGTAACACTTGTCGACGAAACGATAGGTGGCCGTGCAGAAGAGGCATTCTGAACTTTATTTTTTACCTGGCCAGGTGTGTAATTTTCACAAGTGGTTTTCTTACTTAAGCCGCCAAACAAATTGATGAATATATACATGCATTTTGGGGTGCGGCTATACACATGGCTCCGCCCCACAACTGCTCTCATTTGCTTCGTTGTTGCAGGAATTTGTAACCTGAATAAGTAAATTGATGGTATACCTTTTGATGAAAAACGTGGAAGCTGGTAAATAAAAAAATATATAATTTCAATTGAAATTCAGAATTGTAAGATATAGACACACAATTGTGAGACAAAATTTGACCCTGGACCACAAAACCAGTAGTACGTTTTTTTTTGTTTGTTTTTTTTGGTTAATTGATTGATACATCTGAAAGCTGAATAAATACGCTTTAGGATAAGGCAATATTTGTCTGAAATGCAACTATTTGTAAAATCTGGAATCTAAGGGTGCAAAAAAATCTAAATATTGAGAGAATCGCCTTTAAAATTGTCCAAATGAAGTTTTTAGTCATACATATTACTATATATTTACGATAGGAAATTTACAAAATATCTTCATGGAACATGATCTGTACTTGATATCCTATTTTTACATGAAAGAAAATTTGATAATTTTGACCCATATAATGTATTGTTGTTGCCATTGTTACAAATATACCTGTGCGACTTATGACTTGTTTTGCGGTCCTGAGTCACAAATCACAATTACAAAATGAGTTAAAATTATAAGATAAAAAGTTGCAATTACCTTTATTTACATTTAAAAAAAAATGTAATGTTATTAATTAAATGTTATTATGTTAAAATATTGTGGTGTGACAAATGTGCAATTTCAATTGAACCAATTTGTTAAAGGAAAAAAGGTAGGGATAAAATAGCAATTACCCGTTTTTATTATTTTCATTTTGATTCCATGATGGAAACGGCATTATGTTACAAGCATTCTATATTTGGTATACATTGCACTATTATGTTGTTTTTAATCTGCACTTTGATAGCAGTTGCATTTAAATTGTTAACAAGATCATATTGCTTTAAAACAGTAACAAAACAGGACTACTTTGCTGACTGTTTCACAAGTAGATAATTACTCATGGGAGGGAGTGATGCTGGTAGCAGATCTAAGAGCAGACACCGAGATGAGAGCGAATCCAGAAGCGTGTCCTCATCAAGTGCCAGGAGATCCAGTCCAAGCCCTCAAAAGAGACATGAACGTTCCTCTGGTAAGGGAAAGTGCTGCTCTCAGTATAGTATACTCACATTTGTACATTATTATTTTCTCTTGTATTATGTACAGATAATCAAATACATCTAAATTTCTTCATTCCAGTAAGTGTTCATGTTTAAACATTAAAAACAGTGTTACAGTTTTTCTTACATTTACTTCTTAAATCAGTAGGCATAAATATAAATTTGTATTCATAAATTATTGCATATACTATATTTGTGGCGACAGTATTTGTACATATAACACGTCACCTTCTGATCCGAAATTAGACAGAAAAAAGATGAAAAGGAGAAGTCCCTCCAGCTCTTCATCATCTTCCAGCTCCACTTCCCCATCCAGAGAAAAAAAGGCCAAGAAAAAACAGAAACGACAAGAAGTTAAGAAACTGAAGCGTGAAAAGAAAAAGGCGAAAAAGGAAAAGAAGCGGCAAAAAAAGCTAGCATTGAAAGCTGCAAACCCTGTAGCTTCTGTATCAAATGCGGTTTCTGATGAAACACCTCAAACATACCTGAACACCTGGCAGAGTGAAGAAGCTAAAGAACATGGCCCCGGTATGTGCACATCTACGTATTACACACTGGAAATACACAGTAACAGCCAATATTTTGTTTAATATCTAAAAAGAAAATAATTTAAATGTTTTTACTGAAAATTAGCTGGAGATAAAATAAATTTCTGTCTCCCTGTAGTCATGACTGATAAACAGAAGGACAGTTTTTGCACCAAGAGACCAATGACAAAGGAAGAATATGATGCCAGGCAAAGCGTCATCCGTCGGATCCTGGACCCCGAAACTGGACGAACCAGGTGTGTAAATCCCTTCTTAATCTAAAGCCTTGGTCAGACTGTATGTCCAAATCTAATTTTTGTGCATATCTGATTGGAATCTGATCATATTTAGTATGTGTAAGCACTAGAGATGCACCGATTGACCGGCCAGGGATCGGAATCAGCCGATTTCTCGCATGACCGGCCCGGATCGGTGACCAGCCGGTCAGTCTCATTTCTTGCCGATTCCGAGCCGATCCTTTTATTGCCAGCAGCGCAGGTAGAGACGTCACAGCCACGCGCACACTCACAGTGTGACATCAGTCGCATGTAAACACGTCGTTTTCACGTGAGAGTGATTCTAATTTTAATGCCATTCAGTGTAAACGGCGACTGATAATGTATTTATGTCGTGCCAGATGAGGCTTGTTCAGCCAGAGTGAGTGTGTGAGAGAGACAGCACACACAAAGTAACTCACAGAAATGTATAGATGCATACTGCGGTAGAAAAATAAATAAAAGAGATTTACAAAATATGCTTTAGGTAAGCAACATTAGACGGCCATGTTTCCCTGAATAACAATATCAGCACGATTGCAATGTGACACTGATTTTATACAATAGTATTTCAATAAACAAGTGGTTGAAATGAAGTGACTTGGATTTTATACAAAATATTGACTTTTTTTCTCAATTTCGCAGACGAAAATAGTTGCGATCAAAGCCACAGCAAAACTGCTGTGTGTCTCTGAGCAACACACAGCGGTGTCTCGTTTTTGAATGAATCGAGTGAGTCAATTGATCAGTGGCCCATTCATAAGGACAGCCAATTGACTCCTTTCTGAATGAATCGGTGGAATGAATGAATAAATGACTCGCTCATTAAAACAGACATTTGCTGCCGCCTACTGGTGGTTTAGTCATATTTAAAAGTATCATTGTATTTTTTCAACATTTATTTGTATGTTCAAAAAAATATGTAAAACTGTAATCTTCTAAAATGATTTTTGCATTTGAAAGCAGTGTAAATACACCTCAGCTTCATCAAACAGTCTGTGTAAATGCATCTAATACCACTTCAGATGCAGCTTCTGTTTCTTCAGCAGTGGAAAGATAGAGTTTGTTAATACTAACTTCATTTGAATGGTAACAACTCTACAGTTTCTTATTATGCTAACTGAATTAATTGAAACAAAGTAAGAATTTGATGTGAAAGATGACATTTAATAAGGTTAGGGGAAAGAAATGACCATTTATAAACAGTGGGAAATTACATCTGTTTTGTTACATACAACTCGTTTTAAGTTAACTATATCTTCCTCTTTCCAGTCACGGAACATCTTATTTTGAGAGTTGTTTAAGTGAGAGAAAATCTGTAAATTAGTTCAGATTGGGGGAATTGTAATTTTTGATAATTTATTTTATGTAAATAATTTTTTGTTGATATTTGCATAGAATTTTGTTTGTGTATGCTGTCAATTATAGTTCTTAGACAGAAAATCGGAATCGGCAAAGAAAATTGCCATCGGTGCATCTCTAGTAAGCACTGAAGCAGCAAAAAAAACAATCACATGAAATCCAAATCCGTTTCAAGCTACATTCATATCAGAAGTCAGAAAGAGCTTTACTACCAAGTATGTTTACACACAAGGAGTTTGACTTGACAACAGGAGCTTCCAGTGCAAAATAAAGTACAGACATAGTGCAGCAAACATGATGGTGTAGACATAGGTAGGAATAACACCGTAGAGATGGAATATAACAATAATATAAGAAAAACAGAAACTTTAATTATGATATATAAATTAAATATGATATATACAGACGTAGAAGTGTAGAAAGAAAAATTGCTGTAGCCTCTTGATGTCTGATTTGGTAGCGAACCAAAGCAGACATTTATGAATGAACACAGGACAGACTCCATTATGGCCGAGTAGAACTGTTTCAGCAGCTCCTGTGACTGGTTGAATTTCCTCAGTTGGCGAAGGAAGTGCAATCTCTGCTGGGCCTTTTTAGCAATGGCGTCTATGTGATTGTCCCACTTCAGGTCCCGAGAGATGATGGTTCCCAGGAACCTGAATGACTCCACTGTTGTTACAGTGCTGTCCATGATGGTGAGTGGGGGTAGTGCAGGGGTGGGGTTCTCCTGAAGTCCACGATCATCTCCATTGTTTTGAGCGTGTTGACTGCACCAGACAGCCAGCTCTTTAACCTCTTGTCTGTAAGCAAACTTGTCTCCATTGATGGTAGTGTCATCTGCTAATTTCAGGAGCTTGACAGAGGAGTATTTTGCATTGCATTCATTTGTATACAGGGAGAAGTGCAGTGGGGAGAGAACACATCCCTGAGGGGCATCAGAGCTGATGACTGCATCATCACAGACCTGTTTACTCTGTACGCAAATTGAAGATTATCCAGCAATGGTCCAGAGATATGTGGTTTGAAATTCTATTGAAATCACATTTCTGGAAATCCTCTTCAGTCTGACCCCTCAGATCGGATTTTGCGTAGCTTTTTTGCTTACACCACTTTCTCCCGGCATGTAAAATGCAAGCAAGTCAGACTTTTTTAGAAAACATGAACGGTTGCGATATACACTCTGGACAGTCAATCATTTAGATCTCATTCCAACCAGATATGCACAAAAGGTGGATTTGGACTGACAGTCTGAACATTGCTTATATTTCTATTAGCCTGCTCCATCTACAAGACATGAAAGCTTTGTCGGTGCTGATAGCCTTGTGGGCAGCGCGCCGAGCCGCTGGCATACAACTCCATTGTATTACGGGTATCCCTTTATCGAATCCCGACTCAGGGACTCCTGTTGAGTTGAGCCTTTTCCTGACCCCCCAACCTCCCATTCACAATGGGAAAAAATGGCAAAAATAACTAATATTATAATAATCGAATTGACTTATTAAACTTTCATACAGGCTTGTAAGAGGTGAAGGAGAAATTTTAGAAGAAATTGTCAGCAAGGAGCGGCACAAGGACATCAACAAGGTGCGTCTTTCGGGAACCATTCTGTTCATGTTTTGTGAATGGTGAAAATATTCAAATTTGTCATAATTTTTCCATGTTTTCTACACAGAAAGCCTCTAAGGGAGATGGTGATGCTTTCCAGAAGAGATTGGGCATCAATAGGTAGCAAGGTCTCAATTTTAAGTCCACGCCTTCTCCTGCATTTCTACAAGAATTCAACCATTTATTATTTTCTTAGTTATTTTATATTTCTCCCCATTGAATAAATGTCACAGAAATGTGATTTGAGAATGAAAATTTGCCCTAAGATATTGTACAGGAATGAGTACATTCAATGCATAATCATTGTGGTGGCTTAACCAAAAGGTTACAGAGCTGAGCAATATTTCGTTTTGGCAGAAAATTCATTGTAACAGTGCTGCCAAATGAGGCTAATTAACCCCATTCACTTCAACACAGTTTACTCTGACTTTCTTCAAAGTCAAAGCAGGAAGAGTCTGTATCTCGTTTATGTTGATGTAGAAAGACTTTCTTAATGGCTAATTTATTTGTAATTAAGGTAATTTGCAGTCTGATAGTATTCATTACACTGAAGCACAGCATCTCTTAAATATCAACTGATGGTATTACAGAGGACTGTTTCAACATCAATAAAATATATTTCTTAAACATTATCTTGGTTTTCTTTCTTAAAAATAGGATTGCATCAACTTAATTCACTATATTTGTGAATATATTTGTAGATAAGTGCATTCATTTGACCTATTGACCCAATGCAATGTATCAGTCGGAACATGCAAGATTCATTTTAATGATCTTGTTTACTAACATCCACTTTATAAGTTCAGACCAGGTAACAAAAATAGCTGACGAATATTAATTAAGTGCTATTTTCATGCATTGTTTAATTAAATGTTAATCAAACTATGCTAACTGCTTTCGACATTTGATTCAATTGCATATGTAAGTTAGTGTACTTAAAAACACAATATTAATCTGTAATAATACATCTATATAAAGGTTTTCAGATAAGATTGGGTGATCACAGGTAAAGTGGGCTGTTTAGATTTATTTGTTTGATTCAACATAGAATTTATTACATAAATGTTATGCCACAAAAAAATGAAAACCCTTCAGTTTCTGGTGTGACCACCATTTGCATCACGCAGTGCAACACATCTCCTTCGCATAGAGTTGATCAGGTTGTTGATTGTGGCCTGTGGAATGTTGGTCCACTCCTCTTCAATGGCTGTGCGAAGTTGCTGGATATTGGCAGGAACTGGAACATGCTGTCGTATGTTGTGTACAGATCCTTACAACATGGGGCTGTGCATTATCATGCTGCAACATGAGGTGATGGTCGTGGATGAATGGCACAACAATGGGCCTCAGTATCTCGTCCCGGTATCTCTGTGCATTCAAAATGTCATCAATAAAATGCACCTGTGTTCGTTGTCCATAACATACGCCTGCCCATACCATAACCCCACCGCCACCATGGGCCACCCGATCCACACCCTTGACATCAGAAAACCGCTCACCCACACGACGCCATACACGCTGTCTGCCATCTGCCCTGTACAGTGAAAACCGGGATTCATCCGTGAAGAGAATGCCTCTCCAAAGTGTCAGACGCTGAATGTGAGCATTTGCCCACTCAAGTCAGTTACGATGATGAACTGCAGTCAGGTCGAGACCCCAATGAGGATGACGAGCATGCTATTTTGATATTGTACAATTGCTTTGACACAATTTGTATTGTTAAAAGCGCTATATAAATAAAGGTGACTTGACTTGAGGCCGGTTGGATGTACTGCCAAATTCTCTGAGATGGCTTATGGTAGAGAAATGAACATTCAATTCATGGGCAACAGCTATAGTGAATATTCCTGCGGTCAACATGCCAATTGCACGCTCCCTCAAAACCTGCGACATCTGTGGCTGTGTGCTCACTAACACAGATTTAGACAGATTTGTGAACAATATTTGAGATAATTATGCCTTTTGTGTACATAGAAAAAGTCTTAGATCTTTGAGTTCACCTCATGAAAAATGGGGGCAAAAACAAAAGTGTTGCGTTTATAATTTTGTTCAGTATATAATGCTGATGTATTATTTTTTTTTATTTTCCTGTTTGTGTTGTATTTTTACATATTTTGTAAAATGTATTAGTAAGTATTATTATTTTTAAGTAGCCATATCTCAGTCTGTAAGGACTTACAGTACTACTTATGCTATAGCTATACTCTATTGTTCTGTTAAAAAACAATCAAATACAAATTCTGCATAACAGAAAACAGCCCAGTAGATGGCGGTATGAACACAGTGTGTGAAAAATCCAAAACTAAAAGAAGTAATTCGTGAAGTTCAGTCAGTGTGCATGTAACGTTAGTGCATTGATGCATTATGTTCTGTATTTCTATCAGATTGGGCGTTTTGTGCTAGGCTATCTTCGGGGATGTTACCTGAATGCGTGTAATTGGTTTATATTTCGAGCAGTATAGCCGTGGTCTTCTATGTGGCTGCAAGGGTAAACTTTGAAGGATGACTTCGCTTCGTTTAGTCCACCAGCGCTTTCTCGATGTCTGGAAGCTGCAGTGGGGATCGCCGAACACAAGGACGAGCCTCATACTCCTTCGGCCGTGGCGGGTAACAGGGTGGCCATGTATTTTCGCTGCTGGTAAGAAATACCAAATCGACCTGCCAGTAGTTCACGAGAAAGGCCTTGATGAACAGTTTGTTCGTGGATCTGGTCCTGGAGGACAAGCCACCAACAAAACCAGCAACTGCGTAGTACTCAAGCATGTTCCCACAGGTATCGTCGTAAAGGTGAGTTCATTAGTTGATATTGATATATGGATGTGATGGTGTACCATTTGATAACCTGATAAATTAATACGTCATATTATGCATCAGATTTATAGCGTAAATAATTGAAATGATCATGTAATAAGTACAATTATCAGAAAAGGTTTGTGAACCCTTTGTGGATTTACCAGGGAATGCAAGGACTCATTAAATGCATTGTAAGTGGCTGTGGATAAAAGCTTCTGTGAAATGCAAGCTAGTTTAACTGAATATAAAATGTGGTCTGATCTTCATGTAGGCCTCAACAGACAAGCACAAACAATTGTCTTTTTTTTTTCAAAGACACCGAGACACAGTGTGGCCTGAATAAAGTGAGACCCTGTGTTAGTTAGCCCACCTTTTCAAAGGCTTGACAATGATCAGTTATTTTAAATTGCCAATACATTTCTTATCTTCTGATTTTATCTCTTAATTGCAAAATAACCTAAAAATTGGCATCTTAAATATCACACAAGAATGTACTGGAATCAGTTGAGGCTGAATTTAAATTAACATTTATAAATGAAAGAAATACTGTATGTTATTCCTTTTCCCTTTTGTTCTAGCCATTTATGTCTCAATCTAATATCATTATTTTGCCCTTTTTTAATTACTTTCATCAAACTGTATTTGTAATGTTGATAAATTGAAATTTTACTTCGGGTTTAAATTAGCAGTGTGTTATTTTCTTAATTAAAACTACATTAAAAGTACAAAAATGCTTTTTTAAGTGTTGTCTAGTATGGTTATAAGTAGATCTGAACTGAAAATCTCACAAATTTTGAAATTTGAAAATAATTTGGAAGAGCGAAAATACGTTGCACATCTTGAAATTGTAGGATGATCCGTTATGTGTGTTGTTGTTTGAATTTGTGTGTTGTTGTTAGGTGGCGATGAATGGTTTTGTATTAGGACTAGTGGATAAAAAGCTTTAGCCAATATGGTTGTTCCTGACAAATGGGCTATCAATGAAGAGATGAATAGAATAAGTTGAACTACAGTTAACCAAATTTATTTGAGTAATAAAAGTGTATATCTAATTGTTTTTCCTTGACAAAGTTGTGATGTCTCAAGTCAAAAGTTAAACCCTCAGAGAATGGCACCCCATGATGCATTGGTGTCAAGCCAACATAGTCTTGTGTAATCTATCAATTCCAAACTACTTTAATAAAAGGATCTCATGTACTCTTGCAGTGTCACCAGACCAGATCGGTGGATTTGAACAGAAAACGAGCTCGGGAGATTTTACGTGAGAAACTGGAAATTGCATATAAGGGTGAAGAAAGTGAACTGCTGAAAATGAAAAAGGAATCCATACAGAGGAAACAGGAAAAACGGCAAAAAGTAAATGAAAACATGGAAAAAAAGAGACGATTCAAGGAGATGCTGTACTCCGACCAAGATGACAAGTGCTGAGGTGCACATGATTTCAACATTTTTTTTTATTTTAGTATTAATGATACACTGTGGACGGGATCGCTTTAACAGTGTATTCTGTAAATGAACATATTGGGGACTTAAGTATGATTTGGAGAACTGGATACAGTGCTTGGCTCTGTTATAGCAATTCAACTTTGTGTTTAATAAAAACTTTCAAGCTTGTGAGCAAATTGCTCTTATGTCCATGGTTTTGTTGAAATGACAACTAAGGTTTCTGTAAAGTAAGAGGCCATAGCTTGTTGAGTACTTAAAATCTGGTTAATAAAGATGCAAAGAGCATAGAAAGGCTGATTGATGAATTACCGATCTGCATCTAATCTACACAGTGCATCTACAGCGGTGACAATGGAAACACATACCAGTCCAGCTGTAGGATATCAATCTCTCTCTGGTCACATTCATTTAACCCAAGTAAGGTGGGTTAAACGGACTTGATTTTGAATCATCCAACATTGTCATTATTGTCAACTTGATTCAAAATACTATTTGTTTAAAAGGTATTATGTCCATGTGTATATATATATATATATATATATATTTGTTATTTTGTTTTAGTAATTTTGATGTCAGCAGACTCTCAATGAATGAATAAATTATTTTCATAAACAGCTAGGTGTAACTATCATGAGTGATTATGTACAACCATAATTAGTTTGAAACAATGCAATTATATATATATATATATATATATTTTTTTTAAATTTCAAAAATGGCATTTTATTTGTGACAATTGCACTAAATAAGAATATTCAGAAAATATAAATTACTGCCCGTCAGAAATTATGTGACTGTAACTGATAATTTAGATGGTTATTGATGTACTTTCAAATTTGATTTAAGCATTACACCTGAAGTCATAAGAATTGTCGATAGAAAACTAGGATTTTGAAAATTATTTGCAGAATTCACCCTGTCAAACAGATGTTGCAAGGTTTAGGTACATTAATAATTTTTACTTCATCTGTACAAAACTTGTTTGTTTTGGATGATTAAATTATAATTTTTTAATAGTAATACTGTTACAATATTATTTGTAATTCATTAATACATTGAAAGGAGTAAAAAAAGTAAAACCAAAAAAGCAATCTCTTTTTTGTACTCTTTGTATACATACACAATTTGTAAATACTATTTTACTACATAACTGGAAAATAGCGAATATTTCATGTCGGAAGTACGTCGCGTTGCACGGCGCAAGTTGTTTACTGTTTCCGCGTTCAGTAAACCAATCACAATCCGACTGTTCAAGAGCTTGACCAATGAACGCTGCGAATGATATTTAAAATCCCAGGCAGCGTGACCGCGAGATTTTGTCTCAGCATGCTGTAGTGTTTATAATCCATTTCGTTTGTTGTTGGAAATCTAATACAAGATGGGAAAAGGTAAAAAAAATATATTTATTTTGCAAATTAACCTGAAACTGAGGTTAGCGAACTCGTTTGGTTGCAGAAAAGGTATAAAACAAATATTATTATTTGAATTGTTCTGGGAGTTTAATTACATTTTTACTCACGAGAAAATTATGGAAATACTCGTTATATATTGGGGTTTTGTGCAATCAGTTGCTGGAGAAATGCAATACATGCGTTTTGCTGCTCGAAACCTGATGTTGTTGTAACGTGCATACACAAGTTTTTGAGAAATAAACATTGTTCATGTAACGTTTCTCATTAGGCAAAAAGTCCACTTCTGCCAAACGAAGACCCGCGGAGGGCAGAATAAACGAGAAAGTAGAAGAAGCTAAAGAGAACCATGACGGAAACCCCACGGTAGGAGAATGCGTTTATATCACTCTGGTCTATAACGGAGAAGATGGTCATTATATATAGATCCTTGGTTTATATCTGTTCGGTGCGAACTGTATGCAGGATTGTTACTGAGCGATGTTGTGTCTCGCCTCACACGCGTTAAGAATGCATTTTCTGATAAATAAATTCATTTGAGTGAATGTCTCCATTTGTCTTTCAGACATGCCAAGGGCAACCAACAATACATAGTTGTCTGAATCTAATCAAGCCGCTCCGGAATAACCCACTTAACGTTACCCTTATTTTAGATGAGAATACAGCGACGGACCGTTTAACGTTACCCAAAGACACCAGCAAACAGAGTGAAGGTATTTGTTGAAATCGCAATAACGATATACTCATTTATCGTTTTCTTTCAGCCACAATTAATTTATCCAGAGTTGGTTTTACTTTTACTGCTTTCTTCCTCCTTTGCTTAGTCAAAGATGCAGAACCGAAAGCGCATAAAAAAGGGGACACTGGCAAACAGAGCCTTATTTGTGGACATAATGAGCAGACTGCTGTGCCTCATAAAGAGTCTGGGACAAAAGCGCTAACAAAGTCTGGGAAAAGGATAAATGGTGAAAAGTCAAAAGATAAGAAGTATGTCTAGTTTTAAATATCTAATGAGTAGTTGACTGTTTCAATTTAATATTTGATTTATTTACATATAGTGTGTGTGTTTTTTTTGTTTTGTTTTTGCTGTTTCATAAGCGAAAGAACACATGAAAATTTAAATCGTCGTACGTGTTTCTTTTTTTTAGATTGAAAAGCAAAGAGTCTGAATCTAATCGAAAGGTCACAGACTATTTTCCTGTTAGGCGGAGTTGCAGGAAAAGCAAAGCTGAGTTGAAGGTCTGTAAACTCTTCCAGAATCTTGAAGTTGGCAAAATGCATATTATAGAGCTTATTGGGAATTCTTAAAAAAAAAATTACCTCATAGTTTTCATACTTGGATCTTCTGGTAAAAATGTCAGACTTCCTTCTGGTGATGAGCAAGACTTTATTAAACATTCATGGGGCTTTTACGCAAAATAATTTTCTACAAAATTGGAAAACTTATGCATTTTGGCTATTCATTAACATGTCAACTGCATTTTGGGGGCCTGAAAATGCAGACTTTTGAAAACCAGTTTCAATGTGCAAGTTTAAAAAAATATAGTTATCTGTGTAAATTACAAAAATTGAATTTTTGATAATGGTGACAATATATCAAGCATATTAGCTCAGTCTATAAGGATCCAAAGGAAAAAACTTTTGTTTTTAGTACAATTGTTGTCATGTAAATATACCCTTAGTGCACAAACTCCACCCCTGCAAACATTGATGGCCACACCTACATCTCAATAACCAATCAATAACTGATGCATTTAACCAAGTCCCAAGCTGTGTTTTTGCAACCATTTGAGTTTTGTGCATTTTTGGCTCTTTTAATTAAAAAAAATAATTATTATTTCAGTTGATATCAATTATCAACATTTATTTACTTAATTCTGTCAAACATGTATTCTATTAAATCAAGAGCTAAATGTGGACATGTTGTGTTAAACAGTGTGAAAAGCAGCAGCACTTTGATGATCTCATCAAAAACAATGTTGAAGAGGGGCTTAAGGTAAGCTTTTTAAGCAATTGGTCTACATTTTAACTTTACTACTTGTCATTGCTTGGATTTAAGCATCTTCCATTTTCAAAATCAGGTGAAAAGTATTGATGGAAAAGGAAGAGGTGTTTTTGCAGACCGAGCATTTCAGAAAGCCCAGTTTGTAGTAGAGTACCATGGGGAATTGTTAGAGATTGCTGATGCTAAAGCAAGAGAGTCTCAATATGCTCAAGATCCAACCACTGGCTGCTACATGTACTATTTCCGCTACCATGACAAAACCTACTGGTGAGTATTTTGGTATGTTTTAATTTGTGAACTCCACAATTTAGTCTGTTCAGGCTTTATTTGGAATTGAGAGAAACCGAGTGTCAACAGAGAGACCCATTAATAAATCTAATGTGTGTGCCCTTTACTAGTGTGGATGCTACCAAAGAAACGGACCGCCTGGGCCGACTTATCAACCACAGTCAGAATGGCAACCTTCGGACCAAACTGCATGCGATAAATGGCACACCTCACCTAATCTTCCTGGCTTCCAGAGACATAAAAATAGACGAGGAGCTGCTTTATGATTACGGTGACCGCAGTAAAGAAGCTATCGCTGCTCATCCTTGGCTTAAGCATTAATTCACTCAGTTTAGTTGTCTTATTTTGATAGCATTTAAATTAATCGAACATAGATGTACTATGATGTTTGGAGTTGCCAAACTTTTTACCGTAACAAGTGGCACCATCAAATTGTGTGGTGTTTCGAAAGACCAACAGCACCTGTAAAATTGTTTTAAATGATTTTTACATCCTAGGCTGAATGATGTGAACCTTTTTGAGCTAAGTGTTTAACATTTTTACAGTTCTGAAACATTTACTCAAAGAAAATGTACTCGCCCTCATGTCATTCCAAACTTTTAGGACTTTGTTTTTTATTCTGAAGATAGAAAGATATTTTGAAGTATGTTTATTCAGTGGAAAGGAATGGATACAAATATATTGTTTTGTGCAAGAAAGATATTGTACAGATGTTTGTAATGACATGAGGGAGAGTATTTTTGGGGTGGACTATTAATTTTAGTAAGGCATGCCATGTACAAGAATACCAGCCTCTGATTTTGAAGATATGAGTATACATTTGTATATGCAAAATTAAGAGCTTATTAGCAAAGCAATTATACCACATTTTTAAGAAATTGTTGGTTTTGAATCCTTTGTCTAACTTTTTATTAAATTGTATAAGGATTTACAACGTTATAGAAGTGCACAGAATATAAACCATATGTTTTAATGCTTTGAAACTTACAAAACATTTCAGCTGTACAAAACGTTGCATAATGTTTGTACCGTTTCTTTTAATCACAAATACATTTATAATTGTAATAAATCTTAAAAGCATAACATGTCAAATGTTATACCATAGAAACATGACTTTTCTTTTTTTTACACTGCAACTTACTGCAAGAAACACATCGGGTACCACCATAAAATAGGAGCAAAACACTAAAAACTGGGTCCTGTAAACACAATTGCATGAATTTATATTACTGGTTGATAAAATATAATTCAGAGAGCCATTATACTAAAACACAAACTTTGTGACAAAAGATGTTACATTTCAAACATAAAACATTTTTATAAAGGATATTGGAAACATCAATACAAATAGGGGAAGAACAGCAACAGACATGTTAGACCAGAAGTTAAAGAAAAAAAACTAGGAAAATTAGTTTATTTAAGAGGGCCAAATATAGTTTAAATAATTCTCTCACATGGTTACGCAAACTGCACGTTAAATCCAGTAAACTTCAGTAATCGGTGTACAAACAACAGGTCCATGTACTCAGAACAGTATATTTTCCCCCGGTTTCACAGACTTAAGCTAGTCCCAGACTAAAATGCATGTTTGATCCATCTCTTGAAAATATCTTTCTATGACATATCTTAGAATATGTCAGTGTCATTGCTCTGTTAAGATGCACAGCTGTATTGTTTTCTTCCAAGGTATTTTTGTAAAAGTTGCTTAAATATCTTAATTTAACGAAGGCCTAGTCCTGGCTTAAGCTAAGCACCATGTTTTGAAACTGAGCCTTTAATACCAAGTGTTTAATACCTAGTCTCTGCTGTTATAAAATTTGTCCAGTCTACTATTTAAATTACAATGAATACTGCGAGCCAATAGTGAATTTTTACACTCACATGGCCCACAATTTCCCACTTCATATACCTTAATGAGATTTAGTGCACTGCACATTTACCTCATACAGCAGCCTTTTTTGTGTTTTAGTTGAAGTACCTACATTTGAAACCTTACCATTTGTGTTCCCAAGTTTATTAAAATTAGGACTAGAAAGTGCATAATCACATGGATAGTTTCTGTCCTAAAGCTTGTCAACACCTTCAACAGATACAGTCTGAAAATGTTTTCAAATTCAGCAAGCTCTCAAATAAGGTCTTCGGGCCTCATATGGCATATAAACACCAAATCAAGGTGTTTCAGACGATTTAACTAGGTTTAGTACTGTCACCAAAATAGTCCCTGAATGTGTCATTGTGCTTTTCATACAATGATATAAAATTGATTATATTACTGTCATATTACAGTAAAAGATACTGTGGAACAATGTTAATTAAAATCTATTATGTTTCAAATAGTCTGTAAATGTATATTAGCTGAGAGAGGTGTTTAGAGGGACGTTTGATAGTTTGATAATCGTGTCATTCATGTTTGAATTCACACTCAATGATGAACAAAGCGAAAACTGCCACAATCACAGAGTTAAAAATGTACACAATTAAAAACAAACATTGGATTTCCAGCCAGAAGTTGGAAGTATTAAAAAGATCACTTCTTCCCATCTCTCCTCACCCTGTTGGAAGGGTTGCTGGTCTCAGTTTGTGTTAAATCCTGGTTACTACTTTTGTCGAAATGAGAACCTGAAAAAGAGAGAGACCATTTGTCAGCAGCATCGACACACAGAATCATAAAATAAGGTCAATGTTACAAAGAATTTGATAAGATCTAAAACAACATTCTTCTTTAGAGCAGAAAATGTAACTTTTAGAAATGATATATTTAAGACTCTTTGACAATTACTTTTTGGGGGGACAAATGGAATAATCCGATTTCGTGGAACTTATGCAGAATGATTTCTGTTAAGCTGTTCTTTCTAAACATGGCTTAATGCAGAGATGTGGACATAAGTTTACTGAGCCCCTGTGTGGACTTTAAGAAATATCTGCCACTCACAAAATAAAATGTCATAAACATACATTTTATCAACATTAAACATTATCAAGGGTGCCAAATTTGGGAGACATTAATATAACAACAGATGCAACAATAGAATGATCATCTCAAACTAACAAACAGTTTTTCTCTCCAATACCTAAATATATTCAGGAGTTTTTCTTTTCTACGTCTATTTCTGGCTTGCTAACGGGACACTCAAAGACATTAAAGCAGATATCTTGTGAATCTATTGAGACTGAAACTGATACCTCTGTAAAGCTGCTTTGAAGCAATATATTTAGTATGATTTTGACAATAACTCGATGTGGAAGGGTAAACTCCACTGGGCAGGTCTCCAGACCTGCTGCACCTTCCAGCTACTGGTAACTGGAAGGCTCACATTAGTCTTCAATAAATGGAAAAATGTTCAGAAATTCTACAAGACACAACAGGTTTCCAGGTACACACACCTGCCTTACAATACTGGCATATGTATTTTAAGTAACATTTAAACTACTGATCGAATGTTTGGAATAAATAAAATCTAGAATTTAGAAAGCAGTCTCTTCTGTTCACCAAGGCAATTTTTTTTATTAAACATACAGTAACATTTGTGAAATATTACAATTTAAATTAATTTCTTGCTATTTTAAAATGTAACTTATCCCTGTGACGTCTACGCTGAATTTCATCATTACTCCAGTCTTCAGTGTCACATGATCTTCAGAAATCATTCTGCATAAGTTCCACACAATCAGATTGTTCCATTTGTCCCCCCAAAAAGTAATTGTGTCAAAAAGAGTCTTAAATATATAATTTCTAAATGTTATAACCGAATATTTGAACTAAAATTTAATTTATTTAAGATTATAAGGATTAAAACAGTATATCAGCCAACTCCTACTTTCAGATGAATAAACGTATAAGTATAATGATTTGAATATCAAAATGACTGACCTACATAGCTCTGACAAAGACTAAACTAGTTAAAAGCACTCACAGTTTCTGAATGGTGCTCTTCTCTTTGTGCTCCTCTATAATGCTGGAGGGTGCAGGTTCTGACTGAGGAAGGGTCTCCAGGTTTACTTCCACCATCTTCTGTTCAGAGCCTAGGACTCCACTGCAAGCACAGAAGATGCTAATTTTGACTGAGACCACACATATCGAATGAATTATTGCATGATGTAATATCTCTAAGAATTGTTTTATTTGCTGTTGAGATTAGAACTAGAGATCGACCGATATATCGGTTTATCAATATTTTTCCAGATATTTACCATAATCGGATATCGGTTTTGTAAAAATATATATATTTTTTTTAATTTATAAAAATAATAATTGTAAAACATTTTTTTATTTGTCATACATAATTATACAGACTATAACCAGCAGTGAAATGTGTTCTCTGCATTTGACCCATCCAAGTGCACACACACAGTAGTGAACACACACACACACACACACACACTTGGAGCAGTGGGCACTGTTCACTCAGGAGAAGCTCCAGCACGGCCACTGCATGTAACTTTATACAAGATTCACTTGTTTGAAACATGCTAAATTATATAACAATTTACTATAGAACCATTATTTCGCCAATAAACATCTAAATAAATACATCTCTATCGAAATTAATTATTTATTATCTCCGCAAGCGATTGCAGTTTGAGTATAGTTCTGTGTAAATGCATAGATAAACCGCACTGTCGGCAGTTTTCATAATCTAGAATGACAAAAAACATTTTAATAATTCTGATAAAACATGCCAGTTAAGAAATGCAATAAAATATGATGTTTTGTTTGTTATAGCTTATTTCAATATTCCAGAGAATATTATTCAGTGAATTATTCTCCACTCTTTAGTCTACTAAACAGCTTATAAACCTAAAACTGAAGTTTAAAATGAAGTTGATATGACTTCTGTCCTTTATTTTCTCCATTTGAAAACATTAGACATTCTTTTGCTTATTGTTAATATCAGTGTTGCTGATGATGCTTTTTATAAATAAAATGTTTTTATTGTTGTAATTTGAAGATGAAACAACATGAAAATAATTTTTACATGAAAGAATGTTAATTTTCAACAGTTTTTTTGTTGTTGTTAAGATGACTGAAAGGAGGAAAAACCAAAGCGAAGAATGGACTTCACTGTTATTTATTTACTTTATAAAAGTTCTGCATATCGGTTACATAAACATGCAAATAATTGGTATCGATTATAAAAAAAATCAATATCGGTCGATCGCTAATTAGAACAAACCAACACACAAGTCAAAAATTCCCTTTTTTGCACACATTTAGAACAGAACACGCTGTATAATGGAATAACTCAAACACAGCAGTTACTAGTCACTATATACATAAAAGAGACACGAGTTAAGTTGATAAGTTGAGCACTGAAACCACGTTTTTACCTCTTGTAGAGCTGTAGTTCTTCTTGGGCCAACAGCAGCTGGGCTTTAAGTTTGTTTCTCTCTTGAAGAACCTCCTTTAACTCCTGCATGGTGAATCGTGGTCGGTTTGGGTCTTTTAAGTCCACAACTAGTTTGTTTGGACCAACAGTCTGCTTTAAAAGAAGAAAATATTATATATTGCCCCAAGTATAAATAAATGTTTGCACAAACTATTGACACTGGCCTTCTAATTAAGAAAAAATTGCTGTCAAGTTTTTAAATAAGTCAAATATTAAATCTTGCATAGCTACAAGATTAAGACCATTAACATACATTAAGAAAATAAGTTAATTTTGATTTCATGCCTACTTTAAATCTAGATTACTTTTGGGGTTCCGCTCATAAGCAATATACACAATTCACTGGGGGGGGGGTAAAATATCAGCAATTTTTATTTTGGGGGTGTACTATTCCCCACTCGCCTCCATTGTAGGTTTTTTTTTTAAAGATGGATGAGTAAAAAAAAAAAATCAACATTATGCTATAAATGCTGTCGATTGAGTTTAACTTGTTTTGAACCGGAAATATGAATTTAAAAGGACCCCAATGTGAACAGCAGTCGGAGCATCAAGAATGATGCATACACTGAACTCCACATGTCATGAGCCCACTCACATTGTCAACATTACCACTTGAACGTTCTTCTACAACTCTTTCCACTTCTCGCTTCATATTATCCAGTTCCATTCTCAGCTCCTCCAGCGACATGTTGTACTTGGTCACCATGGTCTCAAACATCTCCAGCACACGCACGATTTTGAACTGTAAATCCGAGAATTCCCGGCTACCTGTGTTGACTTTTAATAAATCTCTGCCGATCACGTACGAAATGTCATAAACATCTTCAACAGTCACTTCCAAAACGTCCTTATCGAAAGCCTGCATCGGTGAACTGTCGTCCCGTCCTTCCATTCTGACCCAAGACGAACTATGTAATCGCTGTTAAAAAAAGTAATCTTTCTAAGATATGGCGAGTTGCACTTCACCAATTAACCGACAACTTCCTCTTGCAAACTGGATCCCATATACATTACACTGCAACTTTGAGCGTTTGAGTGACGTGTAAACCAACCAATGGCTGAGTCGCCTGAGAGCTCTGCCGACAGCTGCTAGTATATTCCGCAAATATCTCCACAGAGGCCTATATCTCCATTTTTATTTTGTACAAATTTTTATCCAATTTTCTCAGTTTCAACACAAAAAGAGACCAAAAGTAACAAGTGGCAATAAATAAATCTCAGTATTATGTAACAATGCACATGTTACAATCTTACCATCTATGGTTACAATATATATTGTAACATGTGCATTGTAACGGTTTCTGCCTTTCAATTCTCTGTAAGCTTCTATTTGTCATTATGAAACATTCCATTTCAGTAAATTAATTCCAATTACATTGCCAAGATGCACAAATTTACCAGTTTAGTTAATGGCATTTTTTCCAATAATTAATTATTAGGATTAATTTGCTTTTTAGATAAACTGTTATGTAAAGATGCTTGTGGCAAAATGGCTCCCTTTCATATTTTTCTTGTTTGTGCCATTACAACATAAGTTTTATATTGTTTCCATTTAATTCCCATAATGTATTGTGTGTGTATTGGGTGATGCATAACTATCCTCAACATGCTAAACTTAAATGTATTACAGTTTACGGACATTGTTCTTAATTGGAGTTTCTTCCCCATCTTATCCTCCACATAGTATCTCACAGAAGTGAGTACACCCCTCACATTTGTGTAAATATTTTATGACACTTTGCTACTATGTAAAGTAGTGAGTGTACAGCTTGTATAACAGTGTAAATTTGCTGTCCCCTTAAAATAACTCAACACACAGCCATTAATGTCTAAACCGCTGGCCACAAAAGTGAGTACACCCCTAAGTGAAAATGTGCAAATTGGGCTCAATTAGCCATTTTCTCTCCCTGTGTGTCATGTGACTCCTTAATGTTACAAGGTCTCAGGTGTGAATGGGGAGCAGGTGTGTTAAATTTGGTGTCATCGCTCTCACTCTCTCATACTGGTCACTAGAAGTTCAACATGGCACCTCATGGCAAAGATCTCTCTGATGATCTGAAAAAAGTAATTGTTGCTCTACATAAAGATGGCGTAGGCTATAGGAAGATTGCCAAGACCCTGAAACTGAGCTGCAGCACTGTGGCCAAGACCATACAGTGGTTTAACAGGTTAGGTTCGGGTTCCACTCAGAACAGGCCTCGCCATGGTCGACCAAAGAAGTTGAGCGCACGTGCTCAGCGTCATATACAGAGGTTGTGTTTGGGAAATAGACATATGAGTGCTGCCAGCATTGCCTGTCAGTGCTCAGACCATACGCCGCACACTGCACCAAATTTGTCTGCATGGCTGTTGTCCCAGAAGGAAGCCTCTTCTAAAGATAATGTGCAAGAAAGCCTGCAAACAGTTTCTGTGGTGCATCCTCAAACATGGGCGTAAATTTCATTTAACAGAAGGGGGGGACAATAAATATAAAATTTCTCATGAGCAATTTTTGAAGGGGACACAAATAATACAGTCAAATTGTACTTATAAAGATATGTCCCCACAGTGAAAAACTTTGCTTCTATCATTATTATTGTAGCACGGAGACTGCGTCATTATGGTTATTTTGAAAGTTTTTCTCAGGTTCAATGACAAAGCAGATCAGCACATTTCAAGCAGCCACAAACCAAGGATAAGAAATAAAATCCCTTTTATTTAATCCATGCTGACGATTGTAATGATGCCAGGTTGTTTACCTCAGCTTAGAGCACTCTGCTCGTGCTGCTTCTCAGAATGTTTGGTCGCTATAGCAACCAGTTGTAGTGGAAAACTGTAGGTCCGAAACAGAGCAGAACCGAACTGAACCGAACCGAGCTGGTACCAGTCAGTGGAAAACCCCCATAAGTTGCAGTGCACTATGCAACAAGCTATTGTAAACAAGTTAACGTTAACTAGATAACTTAAGTAATATTTTAATCTCTAATATAGCAGATTCTTGGAAAATTAAATCGGTAACGTTAATCAGCATTTTTGCCGCAACTAATTTATGAATGAGTCTGCTGCATCAACTACATTAAAGAGAATCGCTTTATTTAAAGTGAATAAAGTACCCTACTTACTGGAGTTCAACATTATCTGAGCCGCAGCCACACACCTGACTCGTGTGTGGAGTAGGTGAGATGAACTGAGAAAGCAGGCAGTGGGCCAAACCACTGTGAGGAAGGGGAGGGGGAACTCAACTGTTTCTAAAAGCATTTTTAGCGTTTTTTTTTTCTTCTACTTACAAAATTATTTTAGGTATACATACATATATTTTTCACAATAGAGACTGATTTTTTATTCATTTATTTTTTTGGGGGGACAACCCTCGGATGGGGGGGGACATGTCCCCTCCGTCCCCCCCGGGATTTACGCCCATGTCCTCAAATGGAAGGTGGAGGAGCGCAAGGTCTCTAACATCCACCAGCTCCGTGATGTCATCATGGAGGAGTGGAAGAGGACTCCAGTGGCAACCTGTGAAGCTCTGGTGAACTCCATGCCCAAGAGGGTTAAAGCAGTGCTGGAAAATAATGGTGGCCACACAAAATATTGACACTTTGGGCCCAATTTGGACATTTTCACTTAGGGGTTTACTCACTTTTGTGGCCACTTTTAGACATTAATGGCTGTGTGTTGAGTTATTTTGAGGGGACAGCAAATTTACACAGTTATACAACCTGTACACTCACTACTTTACATTGTAGCAAAGTGTAATTTCTTCAGCGTTGTAACATGAAAAGATATAATAAAAAATGTACAAAAATGTGAGGGGTGTACTTAACTTCTGTGAGATACTGTATATAGGGGAGATGAGAATATATTCTCGTCTATAACAGTGTGCGTTTACTGCTAAATCCTAACATATCTAGATTTTATTTTTAGCAGGATGATAGGCTATCTAGTGGGTTAAATGACAAAATAAATATGCTTGCCGAATTTGCCGAAACACAACATAATAACTGATTGTACAAGATTATATGGTTCGTAAATTTCTTCTTGGTGTGTCTAGTGTGTGTAAATCCACTGTGTGGCAGTAGATATTCATTTTCTCTGGATCAGGTCTCTGGATCAGGATTAAATATCTGCTGTGTAGATTTAGTGATTACAGATGGTTCAAAATTCAGCAGCCAGATTCTTAACAGGAACTAAGAAAAGGGATCATATCACCCCTGTCCTTGCCTCATTGCACTGGCTCCCTATAAAACTTAGAGTCGACGAAGGTCCTTCTTTTTGCATACAAGGCATTGCATAATTCTGCCCGGATTATATTTGTGACCTCATCAAGCCATATACAGCCTCTAGGTCTTTAAGATCTAGTGATCAGTTACTTTTATCTGTCCCCCGTTCACGTTGTAAAACAAAAGGTGATCGAGTTTTCTCAGTAGTCAAAACAGTCTACCTTTGAACATTAGAGCTTCTCCATCATTGGATGCTTTTAAATCTAGCTTAAAGACTTATTTTTATTCTTTAGCATTTGAGTGATGTTGTGTATGTACTTTGAATAGTTTAAGTGGTGTTTTATGAAATTACTGTTTAATTGTTTTTGAAACTTGTTTTATTTTATGTTGTCTCCTCTTCCTTTCTCTTTTAAATTCAGTTATTTTCAATGTAAAGCACTTTGGATCAACTACAGTTGTGTAAAACTTGTGCTCTATAAATAACATTTGCCTTGCCTTGCCTTAGTCACCTTATTTGTGGGTAGACTATCCTTAGCTGTTTAAACATGCTATTGTGTTGACAGTAGCTTATTTATTTAAATTGGTTGGATAATATTTATTTATTGTTGTATAACTTCATTAATTATTTTTTAAAGAAATTATTCACCATTTGGTAGTTGTTGGTAATTTTTGACAAATACAACATCATCTTCACATTTCATTCAATGCCTGTGTTAAAGAAGTGACTTTTTAATTCGTGACACTCAGTGCTGCTCAAGGCAACACTTTAAAAAGTTTTCATGACCTCCAGACTTGAACATTGTAGTTCCCTATCAGTCGGTCACTCTCGACGTCACGTCGGAGGACCGACGAATTGGGATCTCGCTTAGAGAGACCTATCCACTTCGAGTGTAAACTAAACGAGCCAATGCACATTGGCATGCGATTATTGCATCCAGCTGCCGCTGATCACAGCGTGAGCATAAATAGGCAGCAGGTGCAGCGCATATTCAGCTTTTCGCTTCGGAGCCGAGCGGTGTTATCGTTCTGCTCCACTTACCTATTTCCCTTGAGTGCCTCAAGACTCTGGTGTTGGCGGACGGCGATTCAGCGGTGGTGGTCTTCTCTGTCGAGTGGATTGCACACATCAGGCTGCACTACCCCCTGTTGTGTTGCAGCGACCATCTCCCCTGTGCGCTTCAGCACGCTAAAAGAGCAAACACTTCTCTAAAAGAGTGTTACGGGCGGAACGTCTTTTTTAAGACGCGTCTTTTTAAAGATGCCCTTCCGCCCGTGCGTTTCTGGATGCGGTCGTTACCTGGCGCCGGGTGATGGTCACGATCGCTGCCTCTCGTGTCTGGGCATTGAACACGCAGAGGCGGCTTTTGTGGACGAGTCATGCCCCCATTGCGGGGGGATGACCGTCGCGGGGCTGCGGACCAGGCTTCGTTTCCTGCAAAGGGGCGGGGTACCCGTGCCTCTGCCGAGATCTAGGGTTCCCCCTGGTGGCTACCGGGGGGAGGCTACTTCCGGCAGTAGCCGGGCTGGTCTTACAGTGACAGTGAGGAATTCCCCTAAAACAGCGAGGGCTCCTCCTGTTACTGGCACTTCGCTACCGATGGAGCTGCCTAGGGAACGGGCTGGCCCCT
This sequence comes from Gymnocypris eckloni scoliostomus, assembly GCA_027564155.1. NCBI lineage: Eukaryota > Metazoa > Chordata > Actinopteri > Cypriniformes > Cyprinidae > Gymnocypris > Gymnocypris eckloni. The sequence goes on along the minus strand of CM050414.1, from coordinate 42,493,322 downwards.
CCCATGGAGGGGGGGTACCGCTTGTATCCTTTGGCGCTCCCCCCGACGATCGGATGTCGATCGCTACATTGGAGGGTGAGTCAGACCAATCCGGAGATGATGGTTCAGTACCGCTGCCACCCTCCGGGCGGTCAGCGGTGCCGGATTCGGATCCGGAAATGGTGGCTATGCTTGCCCGGGCCGCTGAGAGTGTTGGGCTCGAGTGGAGGCCTCCACCGTGTCCCGAACCCTCAAGGCTGGACGATTGGTTTCTCGGGGTTCTCAGGGCCCCACCCGGTGCCTTTCTTCCCGGAAGTGCATGATGAGCTCACTGGAACATGGACGGCACCTTTCACTGCCAGAAACCGCCCAGTGGCTCATCCTCCTCGCCACCCTTGACGGTGGAGCGGCGCGGGTATACGGAGGTCCCGCCGGTGGAGCGATCGGTTGCGATGCACCAGGTGTCCAAGGACCGCTTCTACCTGGCGCGGTAATCCGTTGCTCCCCTCCCGGGCCTGTAGGCACTCGGCCCTGACCGGCAGTGCCTGCGCGCGGCCCGCGGAGAAGCTGCTTCAGCCCCACACGCTATGGCGTTGTTGCAGGTTCACCAGGCCAAGGCACTGAGGGACCTGCACGAGGGTGGTCACGACCCAGGAGTTCTCAGTGAGCTTCGGACCGCCACGGACCTCGCGCTACTGAGCGAAGGTTACTGGCGCGGTCTCTGGGCCGTGCGATGTCCACCATGGTGGTCCAGGAACGCCACCTCTGGCTGTGTCTGGCCGACATGAAGGAGGCAGACAAGGCACGGTTCCTGAATGCCCCGTGTCCCAGACCGGCCTGTTCGGCGGCGGTGGAGAACTTTGCCCAGCAGTTCTCCGCTGCACAGAAGCAGACTGAGGCAATCCGGCACATCCTGCCCCGGCGTGCAGCTGCTGCCTCCACCCGGCCGCCGGGCGGCAGTGCCTCGGTCTACTGCCGCCGAGGGCGGCCCCTGCCGCCGCCCCGCCTCCCGCAGCAGGCGCAGCAGCCTCCAGCCAAGCAGCGCCCGTGGAGCCGGCCGCAGGGCAGCCGCCCGCCCGTCCAGGCCCCGCCAAACCAGGCGGCAAGCGTCGCAAGCGGCCCTGAGGACGGACGACCCAGGGATGGAGATGTTTGCTCTTGAGGAGATGGTGACGCACCACTCCCTCCCCCGGAGGAGGGCCGGGCGGAGAATCTTTTGTTTCCTTTTCTGCCACTGGCCTCACGGTCAGTGGTACCCAAAACCTCGACAAAAGAGCAGTTTCCTCTATCTCTGGGTCCCCAGAGGGGACGGGGGGTTGTGAACGAGTCAAACTTGAGTTACACTCACCCTCCTCTCTCGCCAGTGGGCAGCTGTGGGCGGTTCGAGAGGGCGGTCAATCGCACTACTCACGCACCCTCTGCCAGAACGCAGGTAAGTGCGTCACACACGCCGACCCCGCTTCGGACCGGCAACGAGACGCCCGAGCCGGGTCCCTGCGTTCCCCCTCGCTGCCCCACCGCGGGTACGTCAGTGGGTTCGTTGGTGTCACTAGTACGGTTCTGGGGGCCTGGCTAGCGCCTCCCCAACCCGTCTCGTTGGCTCCTCCGTACCATCAGACTCGGCTATGCGATTCAGTTCGCCCGGCGACCTCCCAAGTATCGCGGCATCCACTCCACCACAGTGAGGGCAGCGGATGCCCCCATCTTGCGAGCAGAGATCGCAGTCCTACTGGCGAAGGACGCGATAGAGCCGGTCCCTCCAGCCGATATGAGGTCGGGGTTTTACAGCCCTTACTTCGTTGTACCCAAGAAAAGCGGTGGGTTAAGACCAATCTTGGATCTGCGCGTTTTGAACCGGGCCCTTCACAGGCTCCCGTTCAAAATGCTCACACCGAAACGCATCTTTGGGTGCGTCCGTCCCCGAGATTGGTTTGCAGCGATCGACCTGAAGGACGCGTACTTCCATGTGTCGATCCTTCCGCGCCACAGGCCATTCCTGCGGTTTGCGTTCGAAGGACGGGCATATCAGTACAAAGTCCTGCCCTTCGGGCTGTCCCTGTCGCCCCGTGTCTTCACGAAAGTAGCGGAGGCAGCCCTGGTTCCCCTGAGAGAACAGGGCGTGCGCATTCTAAACTACCTCGACGACTGGCTTATACTAGCTCAGTCGCAGGACCAGTTATGCGAACACAGGGACATGGTGCTCTCGCACCTCAGCCAGTTGGGCCTTCAGGTCAACTGGGAAAAGAGCAAACTCTCCCCGGTGCAGAGGATCTCTTTTCTCGGTATGGAGTTAGACTCGGTCAGTCAGACAGCGCCGCCCACGCAGGAACGCGCTCCAGTCGGTGTTGAACTGCTTGAATACATTCAAGAACAGGACAGCGGCACCACTGAAACAGTTTCAGAGGCTCCTGGGGCATATGGCGGCTGCGGCGGCGGTCACGCCGCTGGGGCTGCTCCATATGAGACCGCTTCAACACTGGCTCCATGGCCGAGTCCCGAGGTGGGCGTGGCAGAGCGGCACGCTGAGGGTCCAAGTCACTCCAGCCTGCCGCCAAACCTTCACCCCGTGGTCAGACCTTTCATTCCTTCGCAGGAGTGCCCCTGGAACAGGTCTCCAGGCACGCTGTGGTTTACACAGACGCCTCCGCCAAGGGCTGGGGCCACGTTCAACGGGCATGCAGTGTCAGGGGTTTGGGCGGGTCCCCAACTGCACTGGCACATCAACTGCCTAGAGTTGCTGGCAGTACACCTGGCCTTGAACCGTCTCAAGAGACGCCTTACGAGGCGAGCATGTACTAGTCCGTACGGACAACACGGCGACCGTTGCGTACATCAACCGACAAGGTGGTCTACGCTCCGTCGCATGTCACAACTCGCCCGCCACCTCCTCCTCTGGAGTCGGAAGCATCTGAGGTCGCTTGCCATTCATATCCCGGCTTGCTCAACCGGACAGCCGACGAGCTGTCACGAGCTGCGCTCCCGGAGAATGGAGACTCCATCCCCAGGACGGTCCAGCTGATTTGGCAACGTTTTGGACTCGCACAGGTAGACCTGTTCGCGTCCCTAGAGACGTCGCATTGCCAGTTGTTCTACTCCCTGACCGATGGAACACTCGGCACGGACGCACTGGCACACAGCTGGTCATGGGGCCTTTGCAAATATGCATTTCCCCAGTGAGCCTTCTCGCACAGACTCTGTGCAAGGTCAGAGAGGAAGAGGAGCAGATCCTGCTCGTGGCACCATACTGGCCTACCAGGACTTGGTTCCCAGAGCTGATGCTCCTCGTGACAGCCCTCCCTGGCAGATTCCTCTGAGGAAGGATCTACTGACTCAGAGACGGGCACCTTATGGCACCCGCGTCCAGACCTCTGGAAACTTCATGTCTGGTCCCTAGGACGGACGCGGAGGTTCTAGGTGACCTACCCCAAGAGGTAGTTGACACCATCACTTGAGGCGAGAGCACCGTCACGAGACACGCCACGCCTTGAAGTGGAACCTGTTCGTCGAGTGGTGCTCTTCTCATAGAAGACCCCGGAGATGCCCGATCAGAGTCGTGCTATCCTTCTTGCAGCAAGGGTTGAGCGAAGGCTGTCTCCCTCCACCCTCAAGGTCTCGTGGCCGTGATTGCTGCCAACCACGACCCTGTGGAAGGGAAGTCGGTGGGGAAGCATGACTGGGTCGTCAGGTTCCTTAGGGGCTAGAAGGCTGAATCCTCCACGCCCCCCCTCTATACCCTCTTGGGACCTGTCCTTAGTGCTTAGAGCACTACAACAGGGCCCGTTTGAGCCCTTGCAGACAGTCGAGCCCAAGTTTCTTTCAATGAAAACTCTGCTCCTGCTTGCACTGGCCTCCATCAAGAGGGTTGGGGACCTGCACGCATTTTCGGTCGACGATTCGTGCCTACAGTTTGGACCGGATTCCCAGATAATCCTGAGGCCCCGGCCCGGCTATGTGCCCAAGGTTCCCACTACTCCATTTAGAGACCAGGTGGTGAGCCTGCAAGCGCTGCCCCCGGAGGAGGCAGACCCAGCCCTGGCTTTGCTTTGTCCCGTCCGAGCATTAAGACACTACGTTGACAGGACGCAAAGCTTCAGGACCTCAGACCAGCTCTTTGTCTGTCACGGAGGCCGGCAGAAAGGGAATGCTGTCTCCAAGCAGAGGATGGCCCACTGGATAGTGGATGCCATCACCCTGGCTTATCAGGCACAGGGTGTGCCTTGCCCGTTCAGGTTGAGAGCTCACTCTACGAGAAGTGTGGCGTCCTCCTGGGCGCTGGCTCGTGGCGCCTCACTGACAGATATTTGTAGAGCTGCGGGCTGGGCGACCCCTAACACATTCGCTAGATTCTATAGCCTTATGGAACCGGTTTCCTCCTGTGTTCTCACCTCAAACGGGTAGAAGCACTGAGGGGCCCGGTTTCGGGTCGGCTTGCTAAAACTGCTCCAGAGAGTCCACTGTAGACCCTGTCGAGCTCCTCCATCCCTCGGCAGCTGGACGTGGCGGGCGTCCGGCGCCAGGCCCTCACTCGATGAATCCTTGAGAACCGGTAGAGGGCTGGGTTCCATATGTAGAGACCGTTCGGATCCCATATGTGTATTTCCACGGTTAGCCTTAGAGCCCGTGTTTCCCGGCAGACTTCCTGCTACTCCAAGAGGTTACAATCACCTCCAATCTTCCATATGCATCTGACTATTGTCCATATGTGTAACTGCCTCTGAACCTCCCTCGGGAAGGTAAGGGCTTCCGCAGCGTCTCTGTTCTGAGCTGAACGGTTATGTTTCCCAGTGTTATCCAGTCCTACTGAGTGGGTAGTGCCAGAGCAACAGTAACGGATCTTCCTATGGGGGCCCTAACCTGCGCCAGAAAATAACGGCACAGGAGGCCTCCACGGGACACTGGAAGGGGCAGTATCCGTGGCCTTTTGGTAGGGATCCCAATTCGTCGGTCCTCCGACGCGACGCCGTCGAGTGACCGACTGATAGGGAACGTCTCGGTTACGTATGTAACCCTCGTTCCCTGAAGGAGGGAACGGAGACGTCACGTCCGCCGCCACGGCTCCTGTACCACCGCTGAGCCGGCCGGGCCCCGGCTCGGCTCCTCAGCGAAAACCTGAATATGCGCTGCACCTGCTGCCTATTTATGCTCACGCTGTGATCAGCGGCAGCTGGATGCAATAATCGCATGCCAATGTGCATTGGCTCGTTTAGTTTACACTTGAAGTGGATAGGTCTCTCTAAGCGAGATCCCAATTCGTCGGTCCTCCGACGTGACGTCTCCGTTCCCTCCTTCAGGGAACGAGGGTTACATACGTAACCGAGACGTTCAGTAGCTATAGGTGGATATCCTGCAGATGTGAATAACAAACTATAACATATGCCATTGACTTCCATTTTTTTCCATAGTGAAAGTCAATGGCTCCATCTGATCGTGTTGCATGAGAAGTTCACCACCGGTTAATGCACTGAGCACTGCTGTAGTTTATTTATCAACACTCTCCAATTGCAGAATGCTACTTTTATTTATTTTAAGTCTTATATCTTAGTTTTACCGGCTTTATATATAGTTTGTGATAGCATTTTCTAAAGATATGTCCAGACGTGCTGTCTATCAATAACATTAGAGCGATAGTAACGTTAGTAAGAACGCCCACAAGCGTCTTCACAGTACAGCGACAAAATCCTCCGGGACGAGTCCACACACTTTGGTGACGTAATGCCGCACACTGCGCATGCTCAGTATCCTCCTTGCTCCAGAGGGCATCATCGAGCGCCTTCATTGCTGGCGACATTCTCAACGGTTTTTGAGCTGAAGCCGGTTCTTCTGCGATCCTCGTAATGGACTCTCAGAAAGTAAGTGGCAAACATTTAACGTGTTTAGATGGAATCGAATAACTTAGTTGAAATGTCGCAGCGGTCCATTGTGATGGAATCATGTGTTTATTACTCTATCGTATCGCTTTTATACGCAGCACCGGTCATGATCTTCCGGCTCTGTAAATTGACCCTGCTTTACATTCATACCAAAGAAACGTAAAACAAATCTGCCGTATTCACTGTATTTGTCATCTTGTCTGGAGGCCTTTATTAATTGACATTGGCGTTTTCACAATAGTGTTTGACCTGTAGCTGTAGGCAGCTATATTCATGAAGAGGATTTATATTAGACCGAATCTGGCACCATGTGTTTAGTGTTGCCGGTGGTAAAAATGTTACCTTTATGTCCTGTGTTAGGTTACATTGGACTGAACCTTTGTTACATAACACGAATAGGCTATATTCTGTGACAGTGCTATATATAAATTACAGTAGCTCAACTTTGTGTCCCATTCTGTAAAATGTGTTATGTTGATGAACGATACTGATTACATAATGAGAGAGTAAAATGACAAAATATTAACATTTAACTGAAAATACAAGTTGCATAAGAGTAGTAATTATTGTATGCCATTAGGTTTTGTAATTGCAGAGCACCTGCGCTCCCATGTTTACTTAGTAAAAGTAGATAAAGAGTGGGGAAGTGAGGAATAAATAACTGTGTGCACATGAACAGAAACAGGTCTCTAAACACACATATGCTACTCTTCCACATTATGTTATAATAGCTGTGATAGACCTCAGAGGAAGCAATCGAAGTAATCTTTGTCTTGAGTGTTTGCATAGGTGTGTTGCATCTCCGTATATTAGTGAATGTTCTTACTTTCTCCTCAGCAGTATTAAATGCAAGTCATGTTGTGAAGTTTAGCATGGTGTGTAATAATGACTAATTATAATGCAGTAATTATTATGCAGCTTCGTTGTGGTCATGTTTTTATTATTGAATCAATTGGGAGAGTATTGTATATAAATAACCCTGGAAATAAGTGCATGTTTGGTGTATCAGGGCTAACCGAGGAAGGAATAGCACACAATCTGAATGCAAGCTGACTGTATTGTCAGGAAGTGGGTCATACCGTTGTGGGTCTTCAAAGGAGTCAGATTTCAAAGGCAATGCAGGCCAGGGTGTAACATTGGACTTTTCAACGGGTGGCTGTTCTATTCACCTGCAACTCAAAATCCATCTCATCTGGAGTCCGGCAGTCAGAGGAAACGTGAGGGGATCAGATTGCAGCCCCTGAAACTTAGATCAGGTTTACTGGCCTTCATAAACTCCTTAGTGATAAAGTGTAAGCATGTGAATCTATTACAAAGGTGGACTTTATTGTTTGTTGGTTTCTAATTCTGCACTTCAGGGTGTGGATCTGGGGTGGTCAAAGAGCACATTACATATAGTTAGAATCAAATCTGACTTATATGTCTGAACTAGGTCAGCTATGTCCTCTCATGTTTCCCTTTGCAGTTGGCTGTTGATAGTTTTGTGTTGACGGAGCTTAGAGTTGTGGAACTTCAAGCCGAATGTTACAGACAGACACTTTCAAGTGTGTGAAATCTTTAGCCATTTTAAAACAGATCGAGACAAACACCAATGCCAATATTAATTTAAAGGGCCTGTTCACATGATGTTTTATTTGGTTATTTCTTTGTTTTTCTTTACACATCACGTCTCATTGTCTCATATTTCATCTCAAGCATGTTCTTGACTACAAGATCTACCACTACTTCTATTTCATTGCGACTTTAACATGTAATAATGAGTATTTGGTAACACTTTATTTTTATTACATTACATACTATAGAACTAACAGTAGTTTATGCATGGTTATATGCAACTGTCCCTAAAGCAAACTGTAATCCTTACCAATATAGCAACAGACTTGCTCTTCGCAGCAGTATTAACTGCAAGTCATGTTGAGATGTTTATCATATTGTTAATTAATATTGCTCAGTATTTAATGGTATAATTACACTGTAACAAGGACATCTTCAAAAAAACAACAACATATTTTTATGATTGATTTTCACAGTTGAAGATCAAAAACTTTGTTCTGGCACAAAGGTAGAACAATTAAAAGCAATTGAAGAGTAGGAAAAGTGTAGGCTTAAGGCATTATGAAAAAAATATGTATTTCTATAGATAGTATTACTGTGTTCTTCACATAACAATAAATACAATTTAAATCCCTTAATTTGAGAAACATGATTTTGTGATTTTGTGTTGAGCACCTGACACATTCAGCCCTAATGTAAAGCATTTTGAATAAGCTCAGATGCGTCTTGTGCATTCCTAGCTTTGATGATGATAACTGCACAGATTACTTCTGTTTTAGGAAATGCAAGCTGGGACAAACCCAACTAATGTAAAGGTTGTGTATTTGATGTGTCTATATGATTAGAGACGGAATCTGAGAGCAGTCTCTTTGGATTAGGCCCAGAAGTCTTTATCCTTAACTAGCACTCTCTCCTGGACACAGACTACAGAGTGTGGTGTGGATTTGAGGGAATTAGGGACCGTCTGACCAAAATAGTATGCACTACGTCATTCAGTCTCAACCCTATTGTTGACTTTGTGTATGTATCTGTACAGTGCTTGAAAAATTGTCATCTCCGTCAAGAGGGTGTTTTATTAACCCCTGTGAATGTTTATGTTTTTGTGCTTTATATTGAGAGGCAATACATTTACATTTAGTCATTTTGCAGACTCTTTTATACAAAGCGACTTACAATTGGGGAATACATAAAGCGATTAATCTTGAAGAGGCAAACAGACAGAGGAAGTGCCCAGTAGTTGTGCAGTACATTAGAACTGAGTTAACTCTTTTATAATGCACTAGTTGTGCAGTACATTATAATTAGAGTTATATTGTGGCATTGCCTATATGAGGTAGCTTACATTTCATAGTTTGCTTGTGCTACCTTTTTGCAAAACGGTGTGATCTCCAACATACATAATTTAATTAAACAGAACAAATGGCTTGGCTACCTCAGCAAAACAATTTCGGAGAAATATGTGAAAGTTTGCAAATGCAGAATCACACCTAAAAATATTTTACATTTGTGAACACACTTGGGTATTTATTGTTTTTCATTTGTACATTGTATTGTTTGCATTTGAGTATGTATTTGTAAATATTTTGTTTTTGTAAATATACAGTATATCTATTACTAATAATATTATGACTCCATATGTTTAGTGTAGTATATAGGTATTTTATATTTAAGAAATAAATCAATATTAGTTCATTGAGAGTGATTGTCCTTTCTGCTGAACTAATCCCTCAGCTTGCTTAATCATGGCATGCTTCTCTCTCACAGCGTCTGATCTGATAAGCATTTACTCCTCTGTTATTCATGCTTATTGGGTTTCTTTGACCACCCTCTCCTGCAAGCACTAGGAATTTTGTACAGAAACCTGTGGATGTAGTATCAATAATTAAGTGTTGGTAGGGAACAGGTATATACAGCAGAAGCAACAACCACTTTAAACATACCAGTTACATTTCTGTTTAACATTCTTCCCTAAATTCCATGACAATTCTGTCATTATTTATTCACCCTCATGTTGTTCCAAATTTACATTTATGCATTTAGCAGACGCTTTTATCCAAAGCAAATTACTTATTCAGGCTATACAATGTATTTTTATTTTTATTTTTTGTCAGTATGTGTGTTCCCTGGGAATTGAACCCACAACCTTTGCGCTGCTAATGCAATGCTTTACAACTGAGCCACAGGAACACAGGAACAAATCAAATGCGTATGATATGCGTATGCGTATAATTGCTGTTGCTTGACAGAAAACAACAGAGACATGAAACAGTAGCTCAGCTCGTCCTCCATGAGGGTCACACAGCATCAACTTTTAACACTGCATTTATTAATGCTTTAATGCATTAATAATGAAATACACCTACTCCCAGGGACAAAATGGTCACAGATAGTTTGTTCCTTTTCTTAAAAATCTTAAAAAACATCTTTTGCAAACAGCTACAAAATATGTCTGATTGTTTAACCCACAGGACTCCCAGATTGGTCTTATGGTTGGCCTTAAAAAGGCTGTGGCAAAACATCAGATTGAGGTTTAATACCAACCTCAAATTTTCAAGAATTTTTTCATATGCACTACTATTCAAACGGTTGGGATCAGTAATGTGTTTTTTTTAAGAAAGTGATACTTTTATTCAGGAGGGATGTGTTAAATGGGTAAAAGGTTATAGTAAATACTTATGTTGTGAGAAAAGCTTTTATTTTGAATAAATGCTGTTCTTTTTAACTTTGTATTCATCAAACAATCAAAGAAAAAGTGCAAGAGAGAGAGAGAAAGTGCAAGAGAGAAGCAGTGCAAACACTGGACACTGGAAGCTACTGCGCACACTATAAAACAGAGAATACTTTGAAAGTCTGTGTTTGATGGTTTGAAGTTGCTGAGGTAGTTAAAAATAGGGGTCGACCGATTATCGGCGCCGATATTAAGCATTTTACCGATTATCGATATCGGCCATTTTAAAAACAGATTTGCCGATAATATTTTTAAAAAATTTTTTTTTTTTTTTTTTTTTATGCAAACAAACATACTATTTACAGGTGACATTATTTATTGGTGAATAAATAATACAGGTGAAACTATTTAATGTTTAAATGCACTATTTGGCTCGATGCAGCCTGTCTGAGCTCAACACTCTGTGAGAGTGAGGCGATCTCTCAATCTCTGAGAGCAATCTCCGCCCACCGCTCATCTGATATCTAGGAAGTCACGAGTCTATGGAAAGCCAAATGGTTCAGAATTCGCCTGGTTTTCACCGCCGTGTGATTATTAAAACGGCGTTTTCATAACGCCGCAAGGCGTTAAATAAGCGCTGTTAGGCGATAAGTTAACGGCAGACGCCACCACGCGTTAAAATAACGCCAGGCGCCGACCGACGTTAAGTTAACGCCACACGCCACTTAAGATGCAGATTTATTCGCTTATCTACATGGACACACCTCTCATGGCTACGAGGAATCTACGGCAAGTCTGAGCATCCAGTTTGCTACAGCGCGAAGATGGCAAGGAGAGCTTTTGTTTTGCAGTGTAAACACACTTATAACTTCGTTTAATGGATTTACATTGCATGCATTTTCAGTATTGCATTCAAGTTCTAAAATTGTTTAAAGACATATGTCCCAATTCAAAAATCAGCTGTGTGCTATAACAGGGATATTTTTCTGAACATTGTACTATTAGTTTGTTATTATAATGTCATGGTTTAAATTGTGTAATTAACTTGATTTGTAGGGCTAATTACTATATTTTCTTTAAAGTATTTACATATAGATAAATAGACAGACAGATATATGAGGACCCAATAAAAAAAAACAGAATTATGGCTCACAGACTGGCATAAAGTTGGTTTGACGTTGGACGTTCGATATTCGCAAATTTAGGGACCATCTCTAAAGTTACTGAAAACAAATTATTTACATTTTATTTTAATAAATATAAGAAATATAAAAGGCGCGCATTATAGCTGACACCTAGATGTACATTTTACAGTTGTTTTTATGACTGTAAGTCATTCTGCTCAAATGCTATTGAAGTTAGAAAAATGTATACCAATATCGCATGTAACTTTAGAGATGGTCCCTAAATATGCGAATATCGAACGTCCAACGTCAAGCCAACTTTATGCCAGTCTGTGAACCATAATTCTCTGAAAATGTCACTATTAGTTTATTAGTTTAAAGACCGTATAAAGTGCTAATTTTAAAAACAGCCTGGTGCTATAAAAGGGATATTTTTCTGAGCACTTTACTATTAGTTTATTATCATATGTCATGGGTTAATAAATATATTTTATTTCAATTACATTTTGTGCTGTTCAAAAATGCATGTGCATTTACACTTCACAGTATACAGTGTTTAAAACAATTTTTGCCATCTTCGCGCTGTAGCAAACTGGATGCTCAGACTTGCCGTAGATTCCTCGTAGCCATGAGAGGTGTGTCCATGTAGATAAGAGAATAAATCTGCATCTTAAGTGTCGTGTGGCGTTAACTTAACGTCGGTCGGCGCCTGGCGTTATTTTAACGCGTGATGGCGCTGCGTCGTTAACTTATCGCCCAACGGCGCTTATTTAACGCTTGAAAACGCCGCTTAATAATCATACGGTGGTGAAAACCAGGCGAATTTCTGAACCATTTGGCTTTCCGCATGGAAAGCCAAATGGGTCAGAATTCGCCTGGTTTTCACCGCCGCGATTATTAAACGCCGTTTTCAACGCCGCAGGCGTTAAATAGCGCCGTTAGGCGATAAGTTAATGGCAGACGCCCACGCGCTAAAAATAACGCCAGGCGCCGACCGACGTTAAGTTAACGCCACACGCCACTTAAGATGCAGATTTATTCGCTTATCTACATTGACACACCTCTCATGGCTACGAGGAATCTACGGCAAGTCTGAGCATCCAGTTTGCTACAGCCAAGATGGCAAGGAGAGCTTTTGTTTTGCAGTGTAAACACACTTATAACTTCGTTTAATTGATTTACATTGCATGCATTTTCAGTATTGCATTCATTTAAAGTTTTAAAATTGTTTAAAGACATATGTCCCAATTCAAAAATCAGCTGTGTGCTATAACAGGGATATTTTTCTGAACATTGTACTATTAGTTTGTTATTATAATGTCATGGTTTAAATTGTGTAATTAACTTGATTTATAGGGCTAATTGCTATATTTTCTTTAAAGTATTTACATATAGATAAATAGACAGACAGATATATGAGGACCCAATAAAAAAAAACCCAGAAAAAAACAGAATTATGGCTCACAGACTGGCATAAAGTTGGCTTGACGTTGGACGTTCGATATTCGCAAATTTAGGGACCGTCTCTAAAGTTACTGAAAACAAATTATTTAAATTTTATTTTAATAAATATAAAAAATGTAAAAGGTGCGCATTATAGTTGATACCTAGATGTACATTTTACAGTTGTTTTTATGAATGTAAGTCATTCTGCTCATTTGGTATTGAAGTTAGAAATATGTATACCAATATCGCATGTAACATTAGAGACGGTCCCTAAATATGCGAATATCGAACGTCCAACGCCTGCCAACTTTATGCCAGTCTGTGAGCCATAATTTCTGAACATTTCACTATTAGTTTATTAGTTTAAAGACCGTATAAAGTGCTCATTTTAAAAACAGAGCCTGGTGCTATAAAAGGGATATTTTTCTGAGCACTTTACTATTAGTTTATTATATGTCATGGGTTAATAAATATATTTTCTTTCAATTACATTTTGTGCTGTGCAAAAGGTATTTGTTAAGATACACCTTTTTTATTTTTTTATTTTATTGAACAAAATTCATGTGCATTTACACTTCACAGTATACAGTGTTTAAAACAATTTTGCCATCTTCGCTGTAGCAAACTGGATGCTCAGACTTGCCGTAGATTCCTCGTAGCCATGAGAGGTGTGTCAATGTAGATAAGCGAATAAATCTGCATCTTAAGTGGCGTGTGGCGTTAACTTAACGTCGGTCGGCGCCTGGCGTTATTTTAACGCGTGGTGGCGTCTGCCGTTAACTTATCGCCTAACGGCGCTTATTTAACGCCTTGCGGCGTTATGAAAACGGCGTTTTAATAATCACACGGCGGTGAAAACCAGGCGAATTCTGACCCATTTGGCTTTCCATAAAAATGCGGGCGGAATCGCGGAATGCAGTCATATAATGGAATTTACCGTATAACGCGGAATGTCATGGAATGTGTCGAAGTTTGGATGAATTAATCAAAAGTAGGTCAGTACACTTAAATCGACTCGCGCTATGGACTAGTATCTATAAATATTAAGCTGCAAAAACACTATTTAAATATGAATTCTGCATGTTCTGCATCTCTGTTAATGAATGACACAGACGGGCGGTTTCATTTACTGCACACATACATACTGAAGCACGTCTGATGCTCGCAGTGTTTTCAGCATCTGCCGTCTCACTAAATGAGGACATAAATACATGAACAACATCCCCAGAACTGCTTGGAGAGTCACTTCATGAGCATTTGACCGTTTCATTTGAGTAAAACGATCGTCATATCATATATACATAGGCTACAGAAACTTAAAAGGTCCTCATGGCAACCTGTCAAAATATAAGTTCGGTTTAGCCGAATATATTACTGTATACGTAATACAACTACAACAATTATTACATCTTTTGTTGAGAATAAATCACACAATATGCTAAATACGTTTACTTTAAGTTTTACAAAATGTTTACAGAATGCTTCTGGGTGATCTCTGTACTTATGTTATTATTAATATTATTAATATTACTGTTTATTTAATGTTGTTGTTATTAACAGTTTTCAGAATTAAAGACATGTTTAAAAGCATTTAAAGAACGTTTTTTTGTCAGAGCTCTTGTTATTATTACTTTTGGCATTCATTTTCATTTTTACACTAGACACGTATATCGGTTCAAAATATCGGTTATCGGTCTACTTGATCTGTAATAATCGGTATCGGCCCTGAAAAACACATATCGGTCGACCCCTAGTTAAAAACTTAAAGGGGTCATATGATGCTATTTTAAAGATAATTATTTGGTGTAACAGAATATGTTGACATGCTTTAATGTTTAAAAACCACATTATTATTCCAATACTGTACATTATTGTAGGTCCTCTATGCCCCGCCTCTCTCAAACGCTTAATTTTCAACAAAGTCCATCCTTCCGACAAGCGCAGTCTGCTCTGATTGGCCAACTGGCACAGTGCATTGTGATTGGCCGAACACCACAAGCCACGTCGGAAATGTAACGCCCCTTTCCATAATCGCGAGCTTCAGCTTTCAAAATGAAAGTAAAGACAGTTAATAATGTCCTTAGTTTTACCATTAGTTCAAGCCGAGAAGGGAACAGAGTCCCGTGACAGACACAGTGATGATGCTGTGACCCCCCCCCCTCTCTCACACACACACACACACACACACACACACACACACACACACAAAGCTCTGCTTTTAAACAGTCAATAGCAAATACTTAAACTAATAACAAAACATACAGTTGCTGATTCAGAAGCGCCAGATTGTCACAGCAGAGCCAGAATTACCTCCTCTCCTAGGTTCACGAAACGGTCGTCCATAAAATGCATTGTGATAACATCTGGGTTGTGCTGTTCAGTTGTAAGTAATCTTAATGATTCCTAAATGCATCTACTTTCAGAAGGCCAAATAAAGTGCTTTTGCTTTCGCCTAGAAACACGCAGTGTCTCCCTGACACGGCTGCTTCAACACCACAGCGGTTACTGAAACCACGCCTTACGCAAATATTTCCACATCGTGACGTAGACATGTGGGGGCGTGTTTGAATGAGCCATTTTAGGGGGGTGTGGCAGAGTCTTAACTTTGATAAAGAATGTCTCTTTGGTTTTGAGACTTAAGTCTTTGCAACTTCAGGGATCTTATCTATGCACAATCAGCTTGTGACACTTCAAAGAGAAAGGAAAACTTGAAATCGCATCATATGACCCCTTTAAATATAGTTCAGCCCATACCACAATACCGCATTCTAATTTGTGGAGATTCTGACTTAATTAGAAATATTTGGAGATTCTAATTTAATTAAAATAGATTTTTAGTCAGGTTCAATGCTCACTGTAAGCTGGTGCTGCAGCAGGTCTCTCGGAAACCCTCTACCTTCCCCAGCTCCACCTTTCTAGATCTGATACAGGATTTATGCATGGCTATTCATACAGCATTTCTTACATTCTCACAGCAGCTTGCCTGTAAATGAACTAACAGTATCAAGTACACACTTGATCTGCAGCAGCAGCAGCGTGCTTAGCAGATCTAGTCCTGTACTAGTACTAGTAGTCTAGTACTTATCTAGTACTAAAATAAGTTCTCTGTGCTAACAGGGCATTGTCCATCAACAGTCGTGTGCAGGTCTTTGTGACATCACTTTGTATAGATTCTGCGAACAAAGTCTTGTTCTGCGACACTGCTTGACACTACGACACATGATTAAGGGTAATAAAAAAGGAGTGGGAGGAAAAGTAAATTTTGCATAATAGGTCCCCTTTAAGCTGCTCTGAATGACAGCAATTTACCTGATCCACAAAGTTACACTTTCGCTTATTTTCCTCCTTTGACCAGATGATTGTCCCTCCACTGAAATTGTATTAACTTTGCATATAGCCATGTCATAGAATCCTGCTACAGTGGCATTGTTGCACTTCTCATTAAAGGGGCCATATAGAGAATTCATAAGCCTCTGTTATTAATGACACCGTGGGTATTAAATAAACTGCAACCCATGTGCACATTATAGTGAAGTGAGCAAGCATCATCAAAAAAATAATTGAAACTAAACTAGATTAACCAGCATCATGTTGGCAGATGAGTAAATGAAAATTACATTCATGATATCTTGTCTATAAACTATCTATGAGACTAAAGATTGTATTCGACTTGTGAGATGAAAAGAATGTCTTGCCGGAAAATTCTATAGCACCGCATTAGGGTTGTGACGGTGAGGAAATTTTCCCACTGGTTAATCGACCTGATGTCACACCGGTTATAACGGTATCACCGTGGGGGTCGTTTGAGTTTTCCTAGCTTACCTTAGGTTTTAAATAGCCTGTAAGCGCTGTGCGGGTTTTACCTTGACTTTAATATCAGCAGCAATTCTGCGTCAAGCAGTGTTTAAATAAAATAAAAATCAGCAAATACTGTGGAACCAAATAAATGAGAAACAAATGTTTTTTTTTTTTAAACATCACTTAGATCAGGGGGGCGAGAGATAAAACTACAATATAATATATTCACTAATATTATGACTCGCATGTTAAGTCATGTAAAAAAATATAAAGCCTATAAATAAATAACAGTACCACCTCTCTACATATTCTGTGTTTCGGAGAAGCAAAACGTCTCATCGCGCTGTGAATACAGACTGAATCGCGACTCAAACATTCTGTATGAGCACATGATACGCAAACTACAGCTCTCGGCTGGATAAAAGAAGCCAGTGTCACACTAGTAATCACTAGTCGACTATTGTAATCAGGGTAAAGCTGATTACAGTGACACGATCGTGCATTAGGTGTGCGTTATGTCCGTTATAAATGATGTGCAAACGAACCGTGTATGTGCGCTCTCGATCACTCTAACATCATATTTCTGCTTGAATACAGCACTGTATATAGTTGAATACAGCGAGTGTTTTGTAACGGATGCTCGCGTGTGTTGAAGTTTGTGAGGATCAGTGGTGTTTATGTGCATACGGGCATCAGACGCTCTAAACAACTTGTTCTTACAGAGGAATTATTTACTGATGGCGTCGTGAATAGTGAATAATATTAAACAAATATTTTATTTATTATTATTAAATTAATGCAACAAAGATACATCCCAACAAGCCTTTTTAATTATTTATTTTATTTAATATGCATGTCAGACTCAGAAGTCAACAGGCTTAAAACGGGTGCTTTTACATTTCGTTTTGAAACTCTTCTGCCATCGTCTTGTCTGTTTCACCTCACTCTTCTTGTCAGTCATCTCTCTTCACGTGATAAATGAAATCTGATCTGTGATGTGAAGGTCTGCGCGGGACTGTTTGAGGTTTTATTCCGCACGCACCCGCTCCCGCGATATATTCACTGTTTCTTCACATTTCTGATGAAAGAAAGACAGATAGGCCAACAAATAAAAGTTGTCTGCACAAAATTGTATTTATTTTATTCGTCTTGTCAAGAGTCTTGAATTTATTGACAGATAAACATTTTGCTGTCAACATGGAATAAAGTGTCACAGAGAGAAAAAAAAGTTATATAAAAATTGTGATCCTTATTTTTATTCGTTTTGTCAGGATACAATTCGTTTATGCTAACATTCAGCCTGCAACACAATAGGATTTTTTTTTTAGGTTTAGCCTAATATATATTTTATAAGTCTTGTCAAAATACTAAATTAATTTAACATCTTGCTGTTAACACAGTGAAAAGCGCAGCAGAGAAAAATAAATACATGCGACACAGTCTGTCATTCAAAACGATGGGATAAGCATAATACAAAAAAGAAAAAAGGAATGACGAGTTGAACGTGCTTCAAGGACTGTGCATTCAGTTTTTTCTTCATCGTTATTCTGCTCTGTCACTCATCTCTACCTGCATGTTCTGTCTGAGAGCTGTATATTATATCTGCTATGCTGCTCTGAGCATCGTTACACATGCTGTGCACAGACAATAAAACGTAGCACTGGTTCATGTGAGCAGCGCGCGCATAACGGTCCGAGTGCAGGCTGAACTGATTGATAAGAGTAAAGTGCAGATATGCTGTTCTGAAAGGACGTCGGGAACGGGATATTGTTAGACTGCCTGCTCCTGTTCAAATTGCTCCAGATTTACCGACCGTTACCGCGTTGTATTCGTTGAAATTAATCCCGCGGCGCAAGAATTCTGGTCGGGACAGCCGCGGCAATGCAGACCTAGACTGCTGTGATGCAAGACTGTCGTCTGTTCGGTGCTTTGCATTGAGCAGCAGCGTTCAGTTTTAATTTTAGTGTCCTCTAACTGAAAAAAAAAAAAAAAAACATCTAAAGGACGGTGCCACGGTGAGCAAGTGACGTAACGGTGTTGCGGCTTAACTCCGGTATAACCGTCATCACCGTATATCGCGGCAAGCCTACACCGCATTACCTAGCAGAGCCAGCATTAGTTAGCTGCACAAGTTCACAAGCGGAAGCAATCCCAACATTGAACTTGCAAACTCTGGAAACTTGTGATGGTTCACTAGAGAGCAATCAGATAAAATAATATATCTGTGCTGCACACTTCAAATGGCCAACTCCCATCTCTTATAGCTCTCTGTCTGTGATAGCAGTTATTGACCTGGTATTAAAATGTGTCCATTTTTTCAGTTTTTTTTTATCTCTGTCTGGTGGTATTTGTTTTTAAAGAGAATCTGTAATGTATTTCTGTATTGCTTAACAAATAAAAACCTGTTATTTCTCAAGCAGAGCATCTGAGAAGTTTCCACATGAGTGGCCATATGGGACACAGTGAATAAGCCTTAGAGGAGAGAGATGAATATATATTAAATAGGTCAAAATTCATCTGCTTTATAATAGCACAGCAATATCAAAAGCATATGAATAGTGTTTTAAAATATATGAAATATATACAATTTTAAAATAGGTTTAATAGATTTTATTAAAATCTATTATGTGATATGGGAAGCAATTAACTTGAGATTAATGTGTCATCAAATAAATGTGGACAAGCAACGTATCCTTTGGTCATTAGACTTGATAACTGAAATAGCACAATTTCATGAAATCATCCTGCTGAAGATCGTCTTTTTCTGGTCTTCTCTGCACGTTTACATTACTAGGTATTCCGTTTACAAGTATAAGACAAAATTAGTGTGTTTTTGACTTACAGAGAACATGAAAGAGATTGAAAATGTATGGATGAGCCCTACGAGTTAGCAGTGTCCCAATTAATAAAATATTCCAAAATGGAAAAATACACAGAAGTAAAGGCGGCTGATGCATTAACAAAATTGATGTTCATACTGAACAAAGTTGAGTTGACAGACCTCTGCAAAAAAGACTTTGCAATACAGAATGCTTGGATATCATTTAACTTTCTATGTTGTCTTGTTTAACACTTTAGGCTCCAGGGTTTTTTGGAAAAAATGCTGGATTTTGACATCAAGATTTCAAAAGCTTGTGGCTTGAAAGGGGTTAAAGATAGAGATCCACTGTAAATTAGAAAAATGTTGGGCATGACCAAAAGTTTATGTAGGGTGTAAATATACTCATATAATTAGCATATTATGACGTCACCAGGGGGCATTATGATTTTCATAATATTCAAGAAATAGTAGATATTTAATTGATGTTTGAACTTATTAGCATGTTTTGTTTTTATTTATTCTTTTTTTTATCCTCTTTACAAATGATCCGAAAAGAGGAAACCAACAATAAAACAGGAGAAAGTACAAAATTATTACTACATTACTATACTATATAGTAGTAAAACGCATGTGAACAGTAGCCTACTTTTTTATCAGTTCATCTGTAATATTCATGAAATAATAGATATTGAATGGTTGTATGAACTTATTAGCATGTATATATTTGTATACATATATTTATCTATCTTTATTTATCTATCTCTTTATCTTATTAGTCTTATCTTCTTTACAAATTATCAGGAAAAAAGGATATAACAGTAAAACAGGAGAAAGTAATAAATTATTACTATATTACTGTGCCATAGTAAAATACATGTGCCTATTTTTAGGTCAGTTGACCAGCTATTTGCCCAATCAGGTATCTAGGTGACAGTTTATAGTTATTGAGAGTATGGTACCTCTTATTGCATGGCACAGCGCACAGACCTAACATCACCCAACACTGACAGCACCTGTACTGTCTGCCGGCGGCCCTTTGAGTGCACACGATCAGAAAAAAAGGTGCAATCTGGGGCGATCATCAGCAACACCGAGCCTCTCCTATGGACACTAAGACCACGTCCACCCCTGCTACCCCCATCCCCGTTGGGCAAAGGGCCGAAATGATCACTTGTTTGTGCTTTGTGAACACTCTCGCCATGCGGTACTATTGCGCAGCAGAGATGTACCGGGAGAAGCGCGAGCATTAGACAGCCGATCATTTCCAAATCGCAAATATTCCCCTTCAGAGTCAGACTCGGCGAATAACATTTGCAACACATCCTCACAGTACAATTTTTTATTAGTCATTTGGCGATTTTCTGTGGAGGAATTTTGGTCCGCTCTTCTTTGAAGATTTGTCTTAATTCAGCCACATTTTAGGGTTTTCGAGCATGAATGGACTGTTTAAGGTCATGCCACAGCATCTCAATCGGATTTAAGTCCGGACTTTGACTTGGCCACTCCAAAACCTTAATTTTGTTTGAGCTTGAGGCATTCAGAGGTGGAATTGCTTGTGTGTTTGGGATCCATGTCTTGTTGCATAACCCAAGTGCGCTTTAAGCTTGAGGACATAAACTGATGGCCGGACATTCTCCTTCAGGATTTTCTGATAGAGCACAAAATTCATGGTTCCATCAATTATGGCAAGTCATCCAGGTCCTGAAGCTGCAAAGCAGACTCAGACCATCACACTACCACCACCATGTTTGGCTGTTGGTATGATGCTCTTTTTATGAAATGTTGTGTTGGTTTTTTCGCCAGATAAGTTGAAACTCTCTTAACTCTCTAAACTCTTGTAACTCTCCCATGGATATTGTTTTTTACCCAGTCTCTTTCTTATTGTTGAATAATGAACACTGACCTTAATTGAGGCAAGTGAGGCATGCAGTTCTTTAGATGTTGTTCTGGGTTCTTTTGTGACCTCCTGGATGAGTCGTCATTGTGCTCTTGGAGTAATTTTGGTAGGCCGGCCACTCCTGGGAAGGTTCACCACTGTTCCTAGTTTTCTCCATTTGTGGCTCTGGCCGTGGTTTTCTGAAGTCCCAAAGCCTTAGAAATGGCTTTATAACCCTTTCCAAACTGATACATGTCAACTATTTTGCTTCTCATCTGTTCTTGAATTACTTTAGATCACGGCATGATGTGTTGCTATTTAAGCATGCTTCACTTTGTCAGACAGGTTATATTTAAGTGATTTCTTGATTCAACAGGTCTGGCAGTAATCAGGCCTGGGTTTGACTAGTGAAATTTAACTCCGCTTTTTACAACACAAATTCCTGAAATGTTGGGATGTTTTTTACATTTGAATAAAATTAAAACTAAATGAATTTCAAATCACTAGAGCTAATATTTTATTCACAATAGAACAGTGGTTCTCAAAGTGTGGTACGTGAGCTTCCTCTAGTGGTACGCAGAGGAATCTCAGAATTAAATATAAATCAGGCCGCGTGTCCACCAAAGCTATTTTTTTTAAATTGTTTTAAATGGGAGCGTCTTTTTCATGCTGAGCACTCGGGCGTTTTTTTCTTGCCACCGAGAATTTAAGAATGTTAGCACTCATCACTGTCACTTTTTAGTCAGCTAACCAATCACAGTGGAGGAGGGGCGGGACTAATACCGTCACACCCTGCTTGTACTACGACTGAACAACAATGGAGAAGTTAATATTGCTTGTCTATAAGTATTTATGTCTTTACCAGATGGAATTGCTGGAGTACAATAATATTGTTATGAAAAATAATGCTTGGAGAAACATTTCATTCACGATGCGTCTGCCATATTACTTCAGCGGATATTCCATATCATAGCAACCGCAGCGTCTCGAAAATACGCTGCCCTCTCAAGCGCTCACACCTGGGTGTTTTCAGCTGGCTTTGGTGGAAACATGGCCTGATTGTTGTTACTTGCAGCTACATATACAGCCTGTGTTTTTTTTTTTATCAAGTACTTTTTTATTTAAAAATGAAATAAAAACTGTACTGTGCTTAAAGATTAAATGAAAATGTATTGTAGCTACTTAAAGTTAAATAAAAACTAAGTTACTGTACTTAAATGTGATTTCAACCCTTTTTGCACAATATATATGCCTACATGGTTACATTCACTTTATTTATTTGTTTAATCCAAATACAAAATACAGAGATATGTACCGTATACCGTGAATTAGCCAAAAAATACAGGGATATGAATTTTTGCTCATATTACCCAGCCCTACTTTGAAGAAACGTGCATTTGGTAATATTTAGCTCGATGCGCCCTCTTGTGGCCCCAGGAATGAAGCCAAAAGCTTATTTTTTCCTAACTGAATTTATGCCTTTTAAATTAGAATATAATTCGAATTTAGTTTTTCAGCCAATTTGACAGCCCTATGGTGTAGCATCTCTTCTTTTCAAAATGGTTTGAAGACGTCTGGGCATCGAGGTTATGAGTTTCTGGAGTTTTGGTTTTGGAATTTGGTCCCATTCTTGCCTGATATAGGTTTCCATCTTTCCAGCTGCTGAAGAGTTCATAGTTGTCTTTAATGTATTTTTCGTTTAATGATGTGCCAAATGTTCACTATAGGTGAAAGATCTGGGCCCGTATTCACAAAACATTTGATCTTATCACAGTTCTCCTAAATAGCAGTAAAAGTTTTTAGCTAAGAGTTTTCTCTCAAAACTTTTTCAAAAAGCTGCTGAGACAAACTTTTACTAAGCAATAGAGAGATGAAATGAAACGGTCAAATGCTCGTGAAGTGACTCTCAGATCAGTTTTGGAGATATTGTTCATGTATTTATGTCCTCATTGAGACGGCAGACGCTGAAATCACTGCGAGCGCCATGTGCGCTGTGTATATAGTAAACAAAACCGCGAGTCTGCTCCACTCATACAGAGATGCGCAGAACAGGCAGGATTCATGTTTAAATGGACTTTTGCGGCTTAATATTTACAGGTACTAGTCCATATCGCGATTCAATTTAAGTGTAATGACCTACTTTTGATTAATTCATCCAAACTTTAACAAATTCTGTGACATTCCACGTTAAACTGTAAATTCAATTTTTATGACTGGATTCCACGATTCCGTTCATGTTTTCTGCATCGCGGAAATTATAGGGCCCTACTTAATAAATTAATCATCATTTAAAAACTGTATTTTGTATTTACTTGCATTATCTTTGTGTAATATTAAAATTAGTTTGATGATCTGAATCTTTTAAGGGTGACAAATATGCAACAAAAAAAAACAACCAGGATTGGGAATGGGGCAAATACCTTTTTCTGCCACTGTAATTGCCACCGTTCTACGCCTTCCCATATCGGTGCATGAACAATATGGCTGATGCTGTAGTCAGAATCATCTGGTATTTAGATATCTGAGCAATCTCACAATTCTTGATGCCAATTTTAGTATCATGTGAAACACGAATAAAAGGCTAACTTATGTAGGTAAAATATTCTCAAGGAATTGTTGAAGACAATTAAACACATAAAGCACAAAGGAACAAATGACGAGCAATAGGACTGATACAGTAAATACAACAAAACGAGTCAAATGCTAAATTAGCATCAGTATGAGTTTTTTTTTTTTTTGCAGGATGCCTTACAGAGGATAATTGCCACATTAGCAAACAAAAATGAGGAACTCCAGAATTTCATTGAAACGCTGAATCACACTTTGGGTCGAGTTCAGGTGAGTACATTTAAAGCACTCTAAAAGGAAGTTACAATATACAAACTCAGCAATACTCTATTCCACTGTATACATTGTGTACACTGTATAAAGCAGCAAAACCACCAGAGTTGTTAGGAGGTATTTCTAATCCTTGTAGCTATTAACAAATGTCATTACCAAACAAGTTTTATGTCAATAAATAAAAAAAAAAATATTTTTATATATATATATAATTATGATGTTTATTAATAAAATGTCTTATCTCTGATGATGTTTTATCTCATAATTATGAATGCGTATCTCAACTTTCTATGTCATGACTATGATTTTAGCAGCATTGGAAAGTCGCCTAGCCTTTTTGAACATGAATGAATTTAGGTCACATTGTTACTGCAAGTTGCTGGTGGTATGAGTGGGGTTGGCAAAAAAAAAATATTCCTTCAAGTTTGAATTACTTTAAGAATAACGGTGGTAAACTGATTTTGGTTTCACTTCATTTTGAAATTGTGTCATGTTTCAGGTCAACTCCACACAGGTGGTGTCGGATTTAGGGGAGGAATTTGACACGATTTACTCCATCTTGAATGAGATGAAGGAGAGTATGACAAACACCATCAAACAGGAAACAGTCCGGAAATCACATGAGCTTCAGGTAACTATCTCAAACAACTTTGGGAATGGCACATGTATTTACCCCCAAACTAATGTAGAATCAACATAAGAAGTAATTCAAATAATATTTGTTTAATATCAGTCCTAATACCGATTCTTCTTAAAAGGACAGTTCACGCTAAAATGAAAATTATCCCATTAATGTGCATATGAGAGTTATAGGAAGCTAGAGATTACGGTTTATAACGTTTTAAATATAGATATTTTTTCTACACAAATACATTGATTCACTTCAGAAGGCCTTTATTAACCCCTGGAACCATGTGGAGTACTTTTTATGATGGATGGATGCACTTTTTTTGGGCTTGAAAATCTCAACTACTCCTCACTGGCATTAAAAAGCTTGGAAGAGACAGGACATTTTTAATACAACTCTGATTGTATTTGTCTGAAAGAAGAAAGTCATATACACCTAGGATGACTTGAGGGTGAGTAAATCATGGGGTAATTTTCATTTTTGAATGAACTATTCTGAAATATTTAAGGTTTTTAATCATCGATTTATCCAGAAATGTTTAGATTTTAGACTTTAATAGACATAAACTGTATATTAGTAGAATACTGTTTCTGTTTATCATTTATTTATGACAATTAGAGAACAGATTATTCTTATAATAACTTTGGATTTATATATATTTATAATAATCATCATGTATACATATTATAGTAAATGCCACATTTAGCTTTATCTTTGTGTAGTTTCAACTAATTCCAGGTGATGTTGCTCTGTCACACCAATAGAAACACTAATGACCATTAATGACTAAACATCATTAAAAAGTTTGTTTTTATGTGAAGATCAGCATTAGTATTAAGAGGATCTGTCCGTGAATGCCTAATTATTTAATAAACCATTCACAGTTTCGTTGTACCGTCCTATATTAATATTCTTATAAAATAACACCAGCACTGCTCATATTTCAAGCAGGATCATAGATTTTGTTTTCGCATAACTTTGATTGCATGTGCATGCAGTCAGTGGTTTTGTTTAAGTTTCTGATAAGTGTGTGTGTGTGTGTGTAGATAGCTTTGGTTGGGCTGGTGATGTCATGGTGCTGTAATGGCAGTATTGTGCCCAGCCCTCTAAGTCCACTGAACAGGAACAATACCAGAGAGAGAAATGAGTTCAGATAAGTGATTAGCCATCAGCACCCTTCCCATCCTTAAACGCATAACAGTACGTAAACATGCCGGCTGTTGTTCATTACTGACAGCTGCGGTAACCTGTATAGGGTTCTTTTTAAGGTTTTTGTTATCTGTAGCTTCTGTGTGTCTTTCATGTTTATGCTCTTCAATTTGTAAATGTGGTTTATTACTTGTTTTGTCCACATGAATCAGTCTTATACACCACTGTCTTAATATTTGTCATTGACATGGCATTCCTCTTAGTAAATTGACCATTATTGTAATTGCCTTGTTTTCTATTTTTTTTTTTTACATATTTCAGAACATGTAATATTAAGGATGCACTGCTATAGAGATTCTGATTACCAGTGTGATGGCAGATATGTTTTCTATTTAAGTTTACTAAATTAATGTTATTACGTACAGTAATTGTATTATTGTATTAGGCAGACTTCATAGTGGCCCTCATCACATCATCAACAAACAAAGGTTTTAAATTATAAACAGAACGTGAGCAAAATGAAAACATTAAACAATTTTTTTATAGTTACAATTTTGGAAGCTGTCATTCAGTTACTGTAGGTTGTGAGCGCACTAACTTTCCATCCGTGTTCTGCACCGAGTTCTCACGAATACTCCCGTTTTAATCAATGAAGTGTCCTACACTACACAGTAAATCTGTCATTTACACCATGTGCCCTTTGTTTTTTTAAATAGGAGTTGTCATGAGAATGCGGTAGTGTGTGATGGTCAGGGAGCTTGAGCTGAACAAACCTCTGGTGTATTGAGCAGATTTCTTCCAGTTCAGTGGACATTTAGGGTAAAGCTTTTTAAGTAATGTCATGTAAAGCTTTTTAAGTAATGTCATGTTTCTCTACAACTATTATGCACAAGTAAAAGTGAAATGAGAATCTGTGGATCTGGGCCCGTATTCTCAAACATTTTGTCTTAGCACTAAGAGTTCTCCTTAATAGCAGTAAAAGTTTTTAGCTAAGAGTTTTCTCTTAAAACCTATTCACAAAGCTGCTGAGACAAACTTTTACTAAGGAATAAAGAGAAGTCTTAAGCTAAGAGTAAGGGCGGGGTTGACCTTGTTGCTATGGCTGATGTCAGCATGCCTACTAACTATGCACACAGTGATTGGCTAATAGTGTCTGTCAGAGATTTATTCATATAAATATTGTAGAGCGCAATATGTTGCCATAATCAAATAAAGTTTTAGAAAAAAAAAGTAAATTGCTACATTCAAATAAAGATTTTAAAATGCAGGATAAGTGTCACTAATTAAACAAGTATATGTTCAGATTATTGTCAGCCTCAGGGGCAGACTAGAACAAAATTTCAGGCCGGGAAATCTCACACTCATCCAGGCCATCCCATAAACCCATAACAAATTCTGAAACACGGATAACCCTATTAGCCTATTTGTATGACCATCACATAAAAAGGTCTAAGTCTTTAGTCGGGGACGTGGAAATTAATCAAAGGTTCTCTTTTGAACTGCACCTTCACTTCCCTTTTCCTTTTCTTAATTTTCTCCAATATCTCTGTTACTCCCTTTTGTCTGGTAACTGTTACTTCTTTACCGGCAGGTCTACTGTTATTAACAGAACTGTGTTCACCTTGTTGAAAAACGACCAACTCACTGCAATTTGTTTGCACATAATGTTGTTATTTTTCTTAAAATGACTTAAATACCCAAGGTTTAACAATCTTATAATTCATACAAATATATAAAAAAAATACAGAAGTGCCTAAATGCCAAAATTAGTACATTGAAAATCCTAACGCCTGTTTCACACATGCACACATGCTCTGTTTGCAGTGCGTTTGTGTTGCGTTTTTGTTTCCGCACCCATGTTAATGGATCAGAGCGTTCATACTGCTCACCGTTGCGGTCCGGCAGTGTATTCCAGGAGCGGTGCGGTGCGTCTGCTGCAGTGCAGCGATCTTTTCTGCACAGAGTCTATTTTTGCTGTGCTGCATGCGCTGAATTAAAGTGACAGCGCTTTAAAATGAACGTGGATTGACATGGAAAAGTAGTAATTTCACAATAAATAAATATAATTATAGTCTACTGTGTTTCACAGGCTTTTTGGCTAGGTGTAAAACAAATACAAGTGCACTTTTAGATAACCAAGGCAACTTATGCACTTGTGTCTTGTGGAGGTAGAAAAACAAAGTTCTTTAAGACCCGTGGGACTGTTTGTAATAAAGATTTAAAAGTAAAAGGCACGAGAGCCGACCGTTTCTGTCAGTTCAAAGTTTTAATTTAAAATATTTGTGAAAAGTAGGCTGTATGCTTTGTTTAAATGTGTTTCCACTTGCTTGAGCAACTAAATATACAAATCCAGAAACCAAATACGTTTAGTACGTTGTTTATATTAATTGAGTTTAAACGTGAATATGTCTATAAAAGATTGTGTAACTGTACTGTGATAAAAGAGGATCACAATGCTGAAAAAGTATGTTTAGTATAGGCTAACAACGTTTGGATTTGAAATCAAAATAATGGATAAATGCTGTGTTTGTGGTAAACAAACTGTCACGGTCGTGTAATGGGAAGGACGCGGGAGACGAGAGGTAAGGTAAATAAACAGAGTTTAATGGTACAACACAGGAGACACAACTACATAGACGAGTTGACGGACAAAGACTCAGGGAAAACTCAGGGCTTATGAACACATAACATAATCAAGGGAAACAGCATCGGGTGAGGAGCAAATCAAACACAGATGGGGATGAATGAACTAATGACAGGAAACAGGAAGGACCATATATGGGTGTGGAAACACAAGGAAAAGGAAGACAAAGTCTGACATTACCCCCCCCCAATAGGCGCATCCCGTGCCGTATAACATCGAAAGGGGAGGGGGGGGGTGGGCGGTGTCCGTTCCGGGACCCACGGCGGAGCCGGGAGATCGGGCGGCCATGGCGAATCCGGGGAGTCCGGCATCCCTGGCGGATCAGGCGGCCATGGCGGATCGGGGGACTTGGGTGGCCATGGCGGATCAGGCGGCCATGGCGGATCAGGGGACTCGGGCGGCCATGACAGATCGTCCGTGGGCCATGGCGAGTCCGGGGTCTCCATGGGCCATGGTGGGTAGCCCCCCCCCCCAAAAAATTCTCGGGGAAGCTCATCATCTCTGGGGGGCGCTCAGGAGGCGCGGACGCCGGGGGGCGCTCTGGAGGCGTGGAAGGAGAGCTGGACAGGGCCAGCGGGGACGAAGGTTAGCTGGACGGGACCAGCGGAGGCAAAGGTGAGCTGGACGGGACCAGCGGAGGCAAAGGTGAGCTGGACGGGACCAGCGGAGGCAAAGGTGAGCTGGACGGGACCAGCCGAGGCCCAGGTGAGCTGGACGGGACCAGCGTGGGCCAAGGTGAGCTGGACGGGACCAGCGGATGCAAAGGTGAGCTGGACGGGACCAACTCTTGGGGGTGCTCTGGAAGCGCTGACTCTCGTGGGCGCTCGGGTAGCGCTGACTCTCGTGAGCGCTCGGGTAGTGCTGACTCTCGTGGGCGCTTGGGTGGCGCTGACTCTCGGGGGCGCTCGGGTGGCGCTGACTCTCGGGGGCGCTCGGGCGGCTCTGACTCTCGTGGGTGCTCTGGAGAGCTGGACGGAACCAGCAGGGAAACTTGAGAGCACTTGCGAAGGGCAGGCACCGGAGGGCTCTGGCGAGGAGCAGGCACCGGAGGGCGCTAGCGAGCAGCAGGCACCGGAGGGCGCTGGCGAGGAGCAGGCACCGGAGGGCGCTGGCGAGGAGCAGGCACCGGAGGGCGCTGGTGAGGAGCAGGCTCTTGGGAGTGCCGGCGAGGAGATGCCGATCTGGATGGAACCAGCGGAGGTGAGGGAGATTCTGGGGTTGGGCTCCAACTCATCCCCTCATATGCCACCAACAAGCCCAGGGTCACATGAGCATCGGTACGTGGGCTTGCGGTGGCTGGCGGACTTACGTGAGCCGCGAACGGCCGCTGACTTCTCGCGAACGGCGGGCTTACGTGAGCCGCGAACGGCCGCTGACTTCCCGCGAACGGCGGGCTGGGTGAGTTCTTAGTGACTTAGGAGTCCTCTTCACTACTCCTAGCGTTTCACAGATGTAGGAGCTAGTTTTAGTGCTAAAACAGTTTGTGAAATACTCATAGAGCAAAAATTTAGGAGTCCTAAATTTAGGATTGACACGCCCATTATTTTTAAGATTTTCTCTTAAGTCGGCGAGTTATGAGCTTCTTTTAGATGTTTTGTGAATACGGGCCCAGACCACTTAAACCTCACACTTGAAGGATTTGATTTGAGAATTCTTAATAGCGAACTAAATGAACTATACTTTGAGTCCATTTACCAACAGCTGGATGACTCGTATCACAACCATGAAATTTATATTGTTCAATAACAACAGTGACAGTTTCTGTGCTCAGCATATATGAGATGGTCTTTTATCCTGGCACAAGTGTTCACTGACGATGCATCGGAGACAAATGCAATTGACATTGTGTTACAGCTGTTCACTTGGGATCAGATCACCCATAGTAGATTCAGGTCTTAACAGGGCCCGTATTCATAAAGATTCTAAGAATCCTCTCAGAGAGCTCCTAATTTAGCTTAAAAATTTCTAGCTAGGAGTCTTAGCTTAAAAGTGATTCAGAACCAATCTGAGAGCAACTCTGAGCGAGGAAAAGACAAAAACTTTTATCTTAGTGAGGAGGCGGGCTGACCCGTTGTTAGGAATGACACAGTCTTTTGAAGACTGTGATTGGTTGGTTGTCCAAGAAGGAAGTAAGAGCGTTAAGAGTAGGGTTTATTATAAGCTCGCTTTGAAATTACAAGCGTAATTTTTCCTGTTTTACCGCATTCTCTCTCTCTCTCTCTCACAAGACACACACACACATTATATTCTTTATTTTGATTTACCATGCTGTCATACTTAACGTATTTTATAGGACATGAACAGCGACACAATACGGTTCTGAAAGTGCTGTAACAGACCCAAATCATCGCTTCTGCATAGTTGCATTTTTCCAGTTGCCAAATATGTTAATGTAGTTAATGTAGTGATTACGTCCATTTCTGGTGCTATGGCATTTCTGCGCAGTGTCAGGGATGTTAGCGTGTCTCTAATCAGATCGGTCACAGGGATACATGTCTTTAATAAGATCTGTCACAAACATGATCCTGCACGATCTAATGTGCAGCGCCTTATTAACTCACTGTCATGCATTGTGTGCAACACATTTCTTCTCCTCTTCATGTTTCATCCATGTTCTCCGCTGCTAAAGAAACTCTTAAGCCTCTTAAAAGTCCTCGTCCGACTCCTAACAATTTCGGACCTTAAGACCTCTTTTAAGGGTTAAGATGCTTTCTGAATTACTTTTTTCTTTACTAGGATCTTTTCTTTAAATTTAAGAGGAAACACCCACATTTCTAAGAATTTTCTTAGAATTGTGTTACTAGGAGCAACTCTTAGCACTAAGATTTTTCATGAATACGGGCCCAGGTCTTTAATGGTCAGGATTTTTCAGTGATTTGCATTAATACAGTTGGTGGTATCATTGTATCATGCACTCAACTGATTTGTTGAAAAATAGATTAATTAATGGATTCAATAATTGACTGAGTGTCATTGAATAATTCACTCAACTGATTTGTTCAAAAATGCAGGAAAACCACTCCTGGACTTTTTTGGAGCTTTTTTTTTTGGTGCCAAACTTGCTTTTGAAAAATATCTGTCTAGTTTTCATAAATTTTCATTCCAGTTTTAATTATTTTAGTGGAAGCTTTGTATAGGAAAAGATTATACTCTCGGAATTAGAAAAAATAAGCCCAGATATATTCAGCTAACACAAATCATTTCAAAAACACTAATAATGATCAACCTTTGTCTCTTCTTCAGAACCAGCTGACCCAAAGCACCAATGCATTAGAGAGTGCAGAGGAACTTTTGGAGTTTGCTAATAATGCGCTGCACATTTCAGATGAGGGGGAATTCACAAAGGTAGACGTTTGATATTTTTTTTAAAACGATACTTGCAACTTAAGGCATCATTTATTTAATGTATTAAAATGCTGGGTTTGTGGTCTTTTCAATTTCCCATTTAATTTTCTGTGGCTCATTTAAAAACTGCAAGCAAAGAATGCCAAGAATTAAACAAGAACTACACATACTAATCCTACTTATTGTCTGGAACTTGATTTTTCACCTAAGTAATGCTAATGAAAAACAGAAGTCTATAGTTCTATGATCTGTTAATTAAATGTGAATCTATTAAAAACTAATGTGTATATAAAAAACAATATTTGAAGCTGCTCATCAATCTATGCTTTATATGTTTAAGATCCTGATTTACCCTCTGTGTGTGATTCTGTGGTTGTGTATATCCAGTCCAGCACTGAGCCAAATTGCATGCTTACACTTCACCTGCATGGCAATACTAACGACAACCTGCTCTTTTTTCCTCTCTTCCTTTTTGTTCTTCATCCTCAAGGCTGCCAAACAGATCAAAGATAGGTACAGTATATGTTCCACTCTCTGTATGTGGTTGTGTGAGCACTGCATGACACATTCTTTCAAATTGTTTTTTTTGCACTGTTGATCACTGTGTGTGTGTGTGCAGGTGTCTGACCCTAGGTTGGTCTATGTGCCTTTAAGTAGGTCATTCAGACACTTTAGCCATGCTTTATTTGTGATGTATGCACTGAATATCTATAGGACTGTTGTTTTGTGTTCACTGTTGATCCTCAGACACTTAAGCTTAATGTTACCTGCTAGTGAAGGGGTAGCATTAAATACAGCAACATAAGATCTACGTGTATACCGTTTGTGTGTGTGTGTGTGTGTGTGTAATCAGCCTCAGTGCTTTGTAACCAGAGACTCTCCTTCAAGATGAAAAAGTATGTGTGTATATATAGCCTGTCTGCTGTAGCTTTACATTCATTGGGATTTAATGTAATACAGCCTGATTATTGGAAGTGGTAAGGCTTATTACACAGTTCTAAATCGTGATGGAATTATTCGTTTATGCAATGGGGATGTCAACTAAACATACGGTGTACTAAAAAATTGTACGATGAATGAAATACAATCTGCTAACAGACTGTATTTTACTGCTATCCAGCACCTGTTTCACACTGCATGAGCGAGGCATGAGCAGGATGTGAGTAGCTTTAGTTATTTGTCGTGGAAAACTTTCCTATATGGTCTTTAATAACAATAACAATATATATATATATAAAGGTTTTGAGATGGGGTAATTTTTAGAACTACTACAAATTTGATTCTCATGAAATTATTTGTTGAGGATGAAATTAATACACACTGCTTATGGATTTTATGAAATATAGTGACTCTGAAGCATGCAAAAATTAGTTTTTTTCCCTGTGAAGGGTTGGAAAATGCATGTAAATTTATATAGTTTGTAACTACACAGAGATCCGAAGCACAAGTATAAATCACTTGATCAGTGGGATCCAAATACCGGAGAGCATTTAAAAATGTGAATAGAAACTCAATATAGGTCAATATAGGGAGTGCTGCAGCGATTACATTTTTGTTGGCCAACCGGTATGTTAGCATCACCATGGTATTTTTCCATTGGTCTTTGCTTATTTCTGAAAATAAGGTCTGTGACCAACAAAAGTGTATTATTCTTACACATTGTTTATCATGATAATTACCAACGGTCGCCAGAAGTAAACTAAATGTATGCTGTAAACCAAAGATGCACAAACTTTTCACTAAAAACTACATTTATTAAAGGCCTAGGGCTAAAAGTAAATGTTGCATTATATCCATATTAAAATATATGTACGTTCTCTAAATATTGGTAATAATATATAGTACGTTCTCTAAATATCAGTGCAAAAATAGAACAAACAAAAAAATGCTCAATTGATCAAATGTAAAGATAATTTAGAAATGAAGATATGCTCCAAGTAGTTGTTTTTTATTCAAGTATAGCATGATATGGTATGGTGGGCCAAATCAAAGGTCATCATGGGTCAGCTTTACCCTTCAGCCCAGGGCTTGGACATCTGTGCTCTAAATCATGGTTACTTAACTTTTCAGTGTCACAACCAATAAAGCTTCCAACAACACTTTCAGTCTTTATTAGAATAGTTAGAATAGTTTGCAAAACATGAGTATAAACTGTTAAAGCAAACTAGTGAGTATATGATTTTACTTGCTTGGTGACTATCTCTATAGTCCCATTTAGACGCTTGTTAGAAAACGCCTTTTTAAGACACGTAAAAGCTTTTACAAATCATAAGGTATTACTGATGTATTTTATGTCATAGAATAAAACATGAACATATCTTGAGGTAGTTTTCACCACAGACCTTTTTTCAGGCATTTAACCAAAAACCCATAAAAAATGTATTGATTAGGGTAATAAAATGCTAAAAATCTTATGGGTTTAGTCTACAATAATAAATCATCCATGCAGAACCCTACAGATCCCGAAGGTCTGAGTAATGAAACGACTCAGCTTGTAACTTTAGTTATAACAAATATATCTAAACTATTATATTTTGCTCTTTTAGGGTCACAATGGCTCCTGCCTTCCGCTTGACTGTGAAGCCCAAAGCCACAGATAATATGACCCACCTGATGGTGGACTTCAGTCAGGAGAGACAGCTTCTGCAGGGCCTCAAGTTCCTCCCTGGTAAGCTAATTACTAATGTTATTTAGCTGCTTGTATTACAGGATCAACCCATCTTGAGTTTGAACCTACAACCTATGAGTTACCAAGCCAGCATCTGCCATCTGTGGCTAAGTTACTAAACCTGTGATAGAAGAATTTACCTGTTCTGTAAATATGATGATTATAATTCTAATCATCATAGAAATGTTTCCCCACCCAAAGGATATTAACATTCATTTAAAGGAATATTATTGTTATGTTTACTGAATATTAATGGGTCTCAAATATACCATTTTACATATTAAAAGTATAAACTTAACACTCAGATATTACTTGTGATTGATGTGTTGGCATGACTACTAAAAACCTGTTAAGTTACCTCCAATCTTTTGTTTCATGGCAGCTAATTAAGTAAACCCTAGCACTTTTCACAAGTACACAGTACAAAATTAGTTTGCATTATTAAAGAGTTAAAGGGAATTAAAGGAATAGTTCCCCCAAAAATGAAAATAATGAATCCTATTGTAAGTCCTATTGTACTACACGTATCTAATATAGTGTTACACATCAGATGTTTTCCCCAACAGTTCCCCAAACATTCACTTAAGACATGACAGATTATGTTTGCGTGAACAGCCTACTTAAATACTGTAATTCTGTGTATATAGTATATGTATATTTATCGGATCACGCTGGCGGAAGCGCCTTTATTTGCACCATTCATATGTGATTAAGCAGCAGCGCAAGAAGCGAGCAGCAGAGAAAAAGGTACTCCTCTTAGAAATTGTACAAATAAAGATAATTGATGACAATAATTGACAAAAATAGATGTTTAATTTCTATTTGGAGCATTGGGATTACAAGACATGGGCTTACTGAACAAACAGTCTGTAGCTGTCTGTAGTAGAAAATTAGCCCTTGCGCATTCCAACTCCTTTTGCCAGCACGGGTCACATATGAGTTTGTTTCTAGCAAATGATGGAATCATGGAATCAAGTACATTACTCCAAATCTGTTCTTGTTAAGAAACAAACTTGTCTACATCTTGGATGGCCTGAAGGTGAATACATTTTCATTGTTTTTCATTTAATTAAAATACATTCATGGCAGAGGACTATAATAAAGCAATAAGCCCCAAGAAGCAATACGCCCCATGGTTTACAGTGAATTTATAACAGCTATGGGGCGTTGTTAAAAAAAACTAAACAAAGTAAATTAAATGTAATGGTATTAATAAAACCCAGAGGTGGAAAGAGTACAAAAATATTCTACTCAAGTAAAAGTAAAAAGTAGCTCATTTAAAATTTACTCTGAGTAAAAATTACTTAGTTACATTTTAACAATGGGAGGGAGGAAAAAATGGGATAGACCGAAGGTGTCAAACTCAGTACCTGGAGGGCCACAGCCCTGCACAGTGTAGATATTACCCTAATTAAACACATCTGATCCAGCTAAACTAATCATTTAGGCTTATTTGAAAACTACATGGTTTGTGTGTTGGAGCAGGGTTGGAACTAAACTCTGCAGGGCTGTGGCCCTCCAGGAACTGAGTTTGACACACCTGGGATAGGCCTATAAATCTCAAACTAGGTGTTTTTAATTAAATGAATCGGTTAATTAGAATAATAAGACATTTGGGCTGTTACTAGGCAAATTAAATCAGTATCAACAAAATGCATCTTTGCAATGCAGAGGAAACACAGAAGCTTCATCTGAAGTGGCATAGATGTATTACACACTGACATTGAATGCATTTAGCCTGCAGTTACAAATGCAGAAATAATGTTTTGATAAATAAGACATAAAATGTGACCCTGAACCAGAAAACCAATTTCCTAAATTGCGATTTATACATCATCTGAAAGCTGAATAAATCATATTTCCATTGATGTATGGTTTATTATGATAGGACAATATTTGAAAATCTGGAATCTGAGTGTGCAAAAAAAATCCAAATATTGAGAAAATCTCCTTTAAAGTTGTTCAAATTAAGCTCTTAGTTTTGATATATTTACAGTAGGAAATTTACTAAATACATTAATGGAACATGATCTTTACTTAATATGCTAATGATTTTTGGCATAAAAGAAATTTTTTTAATTTTAACCCATACAATGTATTGTTGGCTATTGCTACAAATATACCCCAGCGACTTAAGACTGGTTTTGTGCTCCAGGCCAGGGTCACAAATGTTAAATAGTCATTTGAAATTAAAAAATAAATACATCAAAAGATACTTTAAATGTTAAATTAGAACCACCAGTAGGTGTCAGCAAGTCACTGATAAGAGAGTCATTGCGATTGAACAAATCATTTAAACGGTTAATTCATTCAGAACAAAACACATCATTGCTCAGAGTCAGAGACGCAAAACTATGTATGGAATTATTTTTGTTGTCGAAATAGAGCAAAAACAGGCAATATGGTGTCTAAAACGCAAGTCTCTCAATTAACTTCTTGTTTTTTTAACTGTGTAAAAAGAAAAACTACAGGCCTATGTAATCATGATGTTGACTACTATATTAAATTATATAAATATATACATTTTCTGCTTCTATATCTTCAATTTTGTGATCATTCTAAACGCATTTTAACAGACTGAATCACGCAGTGAAAAAAAGCAGTCCAGATGTACGCGGACTAACTGTTAGTCTTATCTAACGTTACTAGATTTCACGGCACACCGTTTATAGTGATTTGTTAGTTTTTTGGCAAAATATTGATAATGTCAAATCGCACATCGTTAAAACAACAATTATTATATTATCGCAGATGATATCGCACACCCTGCACCACTGTCTTTTTGGCTCATTTGTGCAAAACCTTTTTCCTAAACCGTCAAAGCTTCATTTTAACCACCAATGCAACGATGCAAGTATTTACCTTATTTCTGCATGCTTGCGAAGGGCGATGTCGATATATTTATAAGCTGCTAGTTCGGTCTCCCGAGGCAAACACAGCTTACACTGCATAATAGAGCATGAATATATGGCCAGGGGTTCACTTCATTCCTTTGAGTTCAACTTCAGCAGAGTATGACGGGGTTTGGTTTTCAGCTGGGTCTGCACCATTAACGCCTGTCTTGTCCGTCTGCATCTTTCTTGTGATTTTTAGCGCCAGTTTCTTCTTCTGCCCATTATTTGCTGCAGTTGTTTCCACGGAGCGATTTTTTTTTTACTCAGTAACGAATGTGTTTTAAAATGTAGCGAAGTACAATACTTCCCACAAAATATACTTAAGTAAAAGTAAAATTACAGATTAAAAATATTACTTAAAAAAGTACAAGTACACAAAAAAGCTACTCAATTACAGTAACGCGAGTAAATGTAATTCGTTACTTTCCACCTCTGATAAAACCATTATTCTTCCGCCAAACAATGTAGTTCCTCAGAAACTTGATTGCAAGGAACTTGGGTTGTGGTTGCAACAAAGTGGTTGGAGAGCAACACACAGATGTAAACAAAGGTGTATATTTGAAGAGTAATTTACAACTGCTTCTAATGCGGCTCAACCAATCAGAATCAAGGACCGGAACTATCCGTTTTATAATAAGCATTAGTTTTGTAATGTTCAGTGTTAGTTTAGAATTGCTCTATCAAATGATTCAGTATTCTACCTTATATTTGCATGTGGTATGATACGCTCTACTGATTTGTTGGTTCATTGCATGGAGTGACTGCACTGAACTGACTGCTTGTTTTATCTGCTGTTCACGTGTGTGTAATCATGCGTCAGGATGACTCTTTGAACTTTAGTGAGTCACTCTGGCTTCCGGGTCTACAAATGCACCAAATCCAGACATATAACATTTAAAAAAATAGCACTGAAAAAGAACACCCCTCAGCTCTATCATCACAGAAGGATATACTAGACTAAGTGTTTCAGATATCAAA
The DNA here is from genome assembly GCA_027564155.1 of Gymnocypris eckloni scoliostomus. Classification (NCBI taxonomy): domain Eukaryota; kingdom Metazoa; phylum Chordata; class Actinopteri; order Cypriniformes; family Cyprinidae; genus Gymnocypris; species Gymnocypris eckloni. The sequence continues at coordinate 42,455,039 of CM050414.1, read as the reverse complement.
TCAAGACAAGTTATAACTATTCTCTCTGTCTAATCACTGATGTGCCTAAGTCTGACAACCCCTGATCTAGACTATATTCTAATTCTCTGTTTTTAAATATCTCTCTGCTTCTTTGTCATATGACACCATTATAAGACAAAATTCATGAATATTAATTTGCTGACTCTGAGGTAATCTTCCAAGACTGTGCTAGCTTAACATTTGCACGGATATTCTTTAAGTTAATATTAACAGTCATTTGGAGATTGAGTCTGTATAGAGAGCTCATCTCTATGATATGTCAAACTCAAGTCATGATTAATTTAGATAAAAATGCACAAAACCATTTTAACAGATACAATTGGATATTTCTTAATAAAATGGAAGTTGTGATTTGTGTGACGTTCGTTCTTTCACAAGCATAAATTAACAATTTATTAAACAGCTTATATTGATAACCAGAATACAGAAACTCAAATGTGAATTTTACTTCAGTATATTTTACCACTACACATTTTCCATACATCTGCCATTTCCTTTTAAAAACAGCACTTTTCAAAGTTTGAAATGCTATAGGCTGATAAAACTATAGTGAATTATAGCCAATAACAGAATTATGCTTTTAATTTAAAAAGAAACATTAATTAGTATTATTAGCTGATGGGCATGTGGGCTAAAAGTGGGTCAGCTACTACATGCACCTCTGGCTCCTTGTATTTTGTTCTGATACATGGTGACCTGACAGCGTGTGTTTTTTTTGTAGCCAGATCGGTTGAGCAGAGTTAATTTAGAAGCATAAAGCTCAAATCTGTCCCCAGCCAACCTGAGATGCATGGAGAGAGGATCAGAGTTACTGTACAATGTAGCTCCATTAGAAGAAGGGAAGAGTGGTGTTATTTATGACTGGATGTCATCTTTGGACAGGAATCTTTAACAGGATATTTAGGATACGAGACAATCTCATATGCATGACATGATTTCAGAGTAGGTTAATAAGTTGATGTCGGTGCTGATTACTTACAAGTAATCAGACTGCTTTTTGATTACTTTTAGGTTACTTTAGTTTATCACATTGATTTGAATTGCATAATTAACTTTTAAAAGGGGTACTTCAAGTAAATTTGTCGTAAAGGTTTGGCTGACAATAAAGTTTGGGAATCCAATTATTAAATGTATCATATGGCATCAGGTGGCATTTTAATTTGTTTAAAAGACAAATGCCTTCCAAAAACATAGTAATACATGGTTAAATGGCTTGAGAAATAATTCAAATAATAATTGAAATGTGTCCATCAAGAATGGACAACATTGCAGAACAATTCTTGGGGCCCTATTGTTAATAAATTGTTAAAGTTTTAGGAATTCAATTGATTAGGCTTGTTGGTTATTAAAATATAATTAAACCACTAAAATGGAATTAAAAAATAAATGGAAAAGAACTTGGGCTAAATAAACTTGGGATAATAAAACAGATTTCATCTTAATTTAAAAAAAAATAAAGAACTTTTTTAAAACTAATGTTTTCGTTAAGCATGTTAAGCAAGTAATTTGTTGTTGAGTTATAAAAAATCTCTGCCCATTCCTGTCTGTAAATGTTCTAAAACAGCCTAATGTAGCTTTTTGATCTCAGACCTTCCTCTCTTTTTCAAAAAGACGATCTAATTAAATTAAGTTGAAAAAAATCTAAATATTGAGAAAATCACCTTTACATATTTCCAAATTAATTCCTTAGCAATGCATATTACTAATCGTTTAGAAATTTACAAAATATCTTCATGGAACATGATCTTTACTTAATATCCTAATGATTTTTGGCATAAAAGAAAAATGTATAATTTTGACCCTTACAATGCATTTTTGGCTATTGCTACAAATATACCCATGCTACTTATGACTGGTTTTGTGGTCCAGGGTCACAAATGACAATAAGATGTTACCTACCTGTAATGCCTGTAAACGTCAGTGTACAAGTAAATGTAGAAAATTGCTGTTTTTCCTTTGAGCACTGCAACTCTTTGAGCACTGCATAAAACACGATCTATAAGATGGTGAAAATAGATCATAAAACACTAAAATATGACTGTTTGGGTGCAAAAAATTTACAACTTACAGATTCAAACAACCTAAGTGGACATCAAAGACAAATATGTATGCCAGTATATGACTAAGTGGACAAAAACATGTATGATATGACTCCTTCAAGGTAATATTTGTGAATCAAAATCCTACATGCCCTGTTCTGATCTTCTGCACATAGTGCCAAGAGCTCCAGAGATAGTGCTCGGGGACTGTCTGGTCATAGATAATGAGGTGACTGTAACCTGGAGAATGCCGGTGGAGGACAGCAAGATTGACCATTACATCTTAGAGTACAAAAAAACCAACCACGAGGGTCTGCCGCGTGTGAAGGATGAGCAGTGCTGGGAGGTGGTGGACAACATCAAGACCACTGAATACACCCTACAAGGTGCTGACAGCATTGTTCTGCTTAAAATATGCTCAAAATATTTTACATTTCCCACTTGAATGCATTAGGAAAACTGACTGCTCTATTAATTTGGCAGGGTTAAGATTTGACACCAAATTCATGAACTTCCGGGTAAGAGCATGTAACAAAGCAGCGGCTGGGGATTATTCGGATCCGGTCACCTTGGAAACTAGAGGTATTAAAGCATGTAACATCATATGTAGTGTGTGTGTATTATACAGTCATAGCCAAAAATATCAGCACCCTTGGTAAATATGATCAAAGAAGGCTGTGAAAATGAGTTTGCATTGTTAATCCTTTTGATCTTTTATTTAAAAAAATATATAATTTTAATAAAAATTGCATAATAGGAATTTAAAATGGGGGGAAATATCATTATGAAATGTATGTTTTTCTCAAATACACGTTGGACACTATTATTGGTACCCCTACAAATTCTTATGAGTAAAATATCTCATATTTCCATTCATATTCACAATTTTGAGCACTCCAGGGTGATTATGAACATGAAATTATATTATAGAAATTATAAAATATTCCTGTTTCACAGATATATAAAGAGGAGTCAAAACAAAGCCCAAATTCCCTTAATCATCCATCACAATGAGAAAAACAAAAATATATTTCTGATGGGCAGCAAAAGATAATTGTGCTTCACAAATTAGGGAAGTGACTTTAAGAAAAGCAGTGAAAATTCCCATGTCCACCATCAGAGCAATAATTAAGAATTTTCAATCAACATAAAATGTTACGAAACTGCCTGGAAGAGGACTTGTGTCTATATCCTCTTAATGCACGGTGAGAGGGAGAGTTTAGTGGCTAAAGACTCTCCAAGGACCACAGCTGGAGAATTGCAGAAAATAGTTGAGTCTCGGGGTCAGAAAAATCTTACAAAAAATGGCAAGCAGCACCTACATCACCACATGTTGTTTGGGAGGGTTTCAAGAAAAATTCTCCTCGCTCATCCAAAAACAAACTTCTATTCAGTTATCAGACACGACTGGAACTTCAAATGGGACTGGCTTTATAGTCAGTTGAAACAAAAAAAAAATCGTTTTTAGCAGCAAACACTCAAGATGGGTTTGGTGAACACAGGGATTAAAAGTACCCCATGTATACAATGAAATATACTGCTGTATTTTTGATGTTGTGGGCCTATATTTCTGCTGGAGGTCCAGGACATCTTGTTTAGACACATGGCATCATGGATTCTATCAAATACCAACAGATAAAAAATTAATAAGTGACTGATTCGTTAGAAATCTTATAATGGGCCGTGTTTGGATTTTCCAACCTTACAATAATCCAAACAGAAACCTCAAAAACAAGAAAAAAATGGGTCACTGGGCACAAAACCAAGCTTTTGCTATGGCTATTCTAGTCCTCTGACCTGAACTCTAGAAAATGACTGAAGTGAACTGAAGAGAAGAAGCACCAACATGGAGCTGGGAGTCTAAAGGGACTGGAGTGATTCTGGATGAAGGAATTGTCTCTGATCTCTTGTCATGTATTCTCTAACCTCATCAGGTATAAAAGGAGAAAATATACTATATATATACCCCTAAATATTACTCCTATACTATTTTGGCAAATGTAGGTTTAAAAAATTATTGAATAAAAGGGTGCCGTTAATTGTGGCCAATGTGTATTAGAGAAAAACATTTATTTCATAATGATATTTCCCCCCATTTAAAATTCTTATTATCCAATGAAAAGTTAGATTTTTGAGAATTTTTAAATAAAAGATCAAAAGGATTAACAGTGCAGATACATTTTCACAGCCTTTTCATCATATTTACAGAGGGTGCCGATATTTTTGCAATGACTGTATATATACACATTCTAATGTTTGGGGTCAGATTTTTTTTTTATAGAAATTAACACTTTAATACATCAAGGATGTATTAAGTTGAGCAAAAATGAGAGTAAAGACATTTATTAAATACATGTTGTTCTTTTGAACTTTACATTCACCAAAAAATCCTGTTTCCACAAAAACGATCAACTGTTTTCAACATGATAATCAAAAGTGTTTCTTAAGAATTAAATCAGCTTATTAGAATGATTAGAAGGACTAGAATAATTAGAATGACAAGAAGACTGGAGTAATGATGCTGAAATTTACATGTATTACAATAGAACAGTTATTTATTAATAATGTTTCACTACCTTACCATCCCAAAACAGTAGTTTTAATAGTAAAACCATATGTTACTGAACTGTCCTGTTAGTATTTCTGTGATATTAATGGTCGTGCCTCTCTGTGTTAGCGTTTAACTTCGACTTTGACTCCACGTCATCTCATCTGAATCTGAAGGTGGAGGACAGGAGCCTCGAATGGGATCCTCAGGGAGGAAAAGGAGTAGACAGCAAAGTCAAAGGGAAGGAGAACAAGGGCAGGTAAGAAATATAAGATACAGCATCTTTTATTCAGCCATGGATGAGATGAAACATACACGTTCTTGTACTCTCAGAGGAGATTTTAATATAGTTTTAAAAGTTCTGCTTCATCACACTGAAACCTGGTGTGTGTTGGGAGGTTTTCATGTTTGGCTGCTAGTACTTTGGCTGTTAGTGATTTATTTATCAACACATTAGTTAGTGTTATCCCTTTCCGGAATGTGTTGTTATTGTTAAAGGGATAGTTCACCCAAATTCTGTCATTTATTGCTCACCTTCATGTCGTTCCAAACCTGCAAGACCTTCAATCATCTTTGGAAAACAAGTTTTTGTTTTGACCCTGCTTTCTGACCCTGCATAGACAGCAACGTAACTGACACGTTCAATGCCCAGAAATGTAGTAAGGACATTGTTAAAATAGTCCATGTGACATCAGTGGTTCAACCATAATGTTACGAAGCTACAAGAATACTTTTTGTATGCAAAGAAAACAAAAATAACTAAGTCTAAAATAAATATGCTTCATACTCTACATTTTAAAATTGTAATGTCTAAATTCACTTTTAGCATTTAAAATGACTGATTTTAGTTAACATTAAAAGAATGACATGTTTTTAAATTATAACAAAGATATATGTAGTGTAGAAATGGCTATACTACAGTAGTGTAGAATTGGCAATAACATAATAATACTATTTTAACATCGGTGCATCCCTAATAACACCCTGCTCTTGTTTTCCTTTTCTACCAATCAGCAGTGCACATTTCACCAATCTGAAGAATATGTCAAGGTGACCGTGTGTCTCTTAGCAGTGGTCTTTAGCTCTTTCTGATGGCAATAAACTAAGCTGCTGCTGGCTTACCTAGAGCCCTTTAGACCAGCTTCTCTACGGGCATTGTGTTCACAAAGACAGATCTGAGCAAAGCGTTTCATGAAAAAGGATTACAGATCACTGCATAACTTTAATCTACATTTTATCTTTCAAGAAATTCACATATTAGTTCCATGCTTACAATATATGAATTATTGATAATTTTAAAGAAATACATCTTCAATTTTATTCTAAATTCAATATCTTACTTGTGATCCTTATTTATGAAATGTCTTCTTCTGAGGGTTTTTTCCGTTTCTAAACTGAGTGCTCTTATGGAATTTGCATGTGCTGGCTGTAAGTGTTACTGAAAGTAGATTCAATAGAATATAAATAGAATTATATTATATAGAATCATCAGTTCTAACAATGATTCTGACCAAAAACTCAACCTGTACCTGACATCTTTGCCATCTCCTCTCTCTTTAAAATTTGGCTACTTCTTACTGTGTTTAAAATAAATGTTATCAGATGATGACCTAAATATTAATTTTGCAACATTTAATCAACTTAATTCTAAATACAAAGTTGCTTTTCCATGCTCCCATCCTTATGACCGTGGTGAGTAAGCTTTCGTCTGAAATCACCGCTCTTATGCTTTTCTCATCAGTCATTCCATTATGGCAAACAAAGTGCACTGAACAACATCAATTTTGCATGTAATTACACCAGTCATGCATTGTAACTAAATCATCTGGTATGCCAAGAATCTTGTGATAGTGCCCAATCATTTACAATGTGTGGATCGTCCTTCACCGGCCAGCTGTTCGTATGCTAATATGTGGGATCTTACATATCGCTAATGGAGGAGGGGAGCCCTGCACAAAGGGTTTAATCATTCCTTTTCATATTATTCAGAATTATTTTGTGTTAAATAATAATACACTTATTTGTGCACTTTGTTGAATTCTACATCAAGTACACAACAAAATACACAATCAATTGCCAGTAGTTTTCTTGCCTAATTGTCCTATACTAGTCAATTTGTAGTATGTACATCCATTAGTGTTCCGATTATTAAGATATATACAGTTTTGGTGTTTTTTGTTGCAATATATATATATTGAGTAGCATTGCATCATTTGTGCTGCTGTGGCTAACGTTATGTGCTGCTTTTCTATTCATTTCTCCATTAAATTTTTCATAGTTCTTTTCCCACCCCCATCGGCTGTAGGCATCACAAACTGGGACATGCTGTGTTTGAAAACTAACTGACAGTGACTCTCTTCTCTTGCTCTTGCTCTTTGTGTGTTGTGGGACTTGGAGTTTGTGCTTATGCATATTTTGATGATTAATCTTTGTCCTCAACCCAAGTGTGTGTGTAGTGACGGTCTCTGTTTCTCTGATGGTTTCAGAAGTGGAACTCCATCTCCTAAAAGAACATCAGTGACGCGCTCACCCGCCCCAAGAGGAGCCAGGGATCGCTTTACTGGAGAGTCCTACACAGTACTGGGTACCAAAATAGCCTTAGAAATCCTAAAGTGTCTGTGCTATTCAAAAGACTGGAATGATTTTGGAAGGTGTCTTTGTTTTTGAAGAAAACTGATGCTTCTCTTTATCAGTTTTGGGAAAACTATCCCTGTCTCTTAAAAGTTGGGGTTAAAAAGGCAATTAATCTTCAGTTATACCATTGACTTGATGGTACTGAATTTTTGAATGAATTTTAGTTGAGTAATGACACTATTGTACTCTGTAGAGCTGCTTTGTAGTTGATATTGAAGATGTTTCCATAATTTATGAGTGATAATGTTTTGAAACAATATTGAACTAATTTGAGCTGAATAATGACAGAGCTGCTTTACTTGCTGAATCCAATTTGTTTAATAATGAATTAACTTTGCAACACTGCCACTTTTAATGAACTAAATTGAATCAACATTGACTTTAAATTGTTATACTTTATACAATAAAGATTGTTTCAAAACTGTCACAAATAAGCAAGAATTTGGGGGGTTAGGGGGGAAGTCGTGGCCTAATAATTATAGAGTCGGACTCGTAATACAAAGTTTGCGAGTTCGAGTCTCGGGTCGGCATGAATTGTAGGTGGGGGGAGTGAATGTACAGCGCTCTCTCCACCTTCAATACCACAACTGAAATGCCCTTGAGCAAAGCACCAAACCCCAACTGCTCCCCGGGCGCCGCAGCATACATGGCTGCCCACTGCTCCGGGTGTGTGTTCACTGCTGTGTGTGCACTTTGAATGGGTTAATTTCAGAGCACAAATTGCTAGTATGGGTCAATTAATCCATTAATGCTCATAGTCAATTAATGCTCTATTCAGATTTGTTCATCAAATTATGAAATTAGATTAATTCAGATATAAGCAGCTCAACAGAAGACAATGACTTTAATAACTGATCTGAATTATGAGATTATTGTCTTCGGTAGAGCTGCTGTGTAGTTCAAGTTTAAGTTGTTTCATCATTAAAGGTGTGGTATGTAATTTTTCAAAATCGCTTTAGAAAACTGAGTCTGGGCCGAGTACCAAAACAAATTTGTCCAATCAGCAGTAAGGGGCGTGTCTACTCATGATATGGAGGAGAGAGTGTTCAGTGAACAGCTGAGCCGAGCGACAGAAAGATAGAGATGGTGGATAAAAAACAAAAGAGGAAACAGTCTGCGGAACGATAAGGCCGGTAGGACCCATGTAAATATCGGATCAGCTTTCCAGCGCTGGTGAAGAACTCAAGGAGCAGAAGGCCTGCTAATGGATGCCGAGGTTGCTTTGTTTCTTCTCGCAGCATCCAGTGTAGACAGCATCACTGATTATAATGACTTCTATAGTATTTTGGCGTGCCGCTCTGGTTTGGTTTTGCTTTGTTTCACAGAACTAATTAATGCCTGGGTTGCGTACGTATGTGTGGGTCGGAGCTATCAAAATAGGGGCGAGACCCTTTTGGGGTAGGGCCTTGTTTGTTTTGGTGATTTCAAATATGAACATTGGCTACCAGAAATTGCTTACCCCACCTTTAATGGATATTTTGCAATATTGAGAGTTTTGAAACAACACTGAACTGAATGGAGCTGAATGATGAAACTCTTGTCTTATATAGAGCTGCTTTACAAGCCGAGTTGAATTCATTTGATAACTAATTTGAAATTAATGAACATTAACACCGTTATTTATGGTGAAGCTGCTCTAAAGCACACTGTATTGTATAAACTAAAGCACTATATGAATGTGAGTGACTTAAGTTCTAACCAACGAATACTACATGTCCACACAACAGTGGTTGCTGGAATAACGTCACTTTATTGACATTATAATCATTTGAAGACTGTTTGTTTTAATTAAACCTGTGTGTTTTTATGCATGTTTAGGTGACACCAGTATAGAGTCTGGCCAGCATTACTGGGAAGTGAAGCCTCAGAAAGACTGTAAGTCCTACAGTGTTGGTTTGGCCTACAGAAACCTTGGGAAATTTGATCAGTTGGGGAAGACCAACACCACCTGGTGTATCCACGTCAACAACTGGCTGCAGAACTCATTTGCGGCCAAACACAACAACAAGGCAAAGAATCTGGATGTCCTGGTACCAGACAGCATAGGAGTCTACTGTGACTTTGATCGGGGTAATTGATAAAATTCTGATCTAAAATGGCAATATCTATAGCCCTTTTTAAATAATTTTTAGATTAACCCAATAAAGCCTTCTGTATCATATTTGATGGCGTATTTCAAAGGCCTCTAAATAATCAACATGATCAAAATTTAACTGGAAGTCCTTTTGTACACAATCTACTGTATGCCTTCTGTCGTCTGATGGAAAGTTTGTCATTTTTGACAAGTAAAAGGCCTTTATTATAATCATAAAAATGTCCACCTTTTTTGCTGTCAAATCTTTTTTATAACGTAGCTTTACATTTTTTGCACAAACTTTTTTTTAGATTATTTTCAAGAAACTGCTCCATTTAAAAAATAAATCTGCCTATTTATTTTATATGTCAGGCTTTACAGGGTCAAAAACTGTATATATACAATTATTTGTATATATATGTCAGTTTAAATTGATTCAGTAGCTCCCACCTGATTGCTTGTTTCTGTTATTCATATCTTCTGTGTTATTATGGGTAGCTTAAGTGTTGTATGTTCATTTCATGCTCCATTTTATCCGACTGCCATAGTCTATTGGGAACATTATAGCCCACCCTCGGGTTTCTCCCATATGCAATCAGATACCTACAGATTGATTTTCCGCCATTTCCATTCATGCTTTTCTTGTGAGCTGGTTCATGCACTACCTGAATAACTGCAGCAAGTAAATGTGACTGCTGCTATTTATTAATAGCTTCAATTTTTTTTTTCCAGGCCAACTTTCCTTCTATAATGCTGAAAACAAACAATTGCTTCATACTTTTAAAGTGAGGTTCACCCAACCTGTTGTGCCAGCTTTCATGGTGAGTTAGAGTACAAACATTTTATTTACACATGCAAATATGGGTTATTCTAATGCAAACCATGCCCCATTTTTTAATGTAAAAAAAATTATGATGATGTATAAGAATCAGGCAGCGGGGGAAATGAAAACACTGAAAGTGAGTGTTGATTGTGTTTGTAATAGTATAAGCTTGTTATAGTCATGTGCTGAAGTATTTACACCATTTCATCTCAAAGCTAATGATTTAAAAAAAATTAAGATGCTCTAAAAATGATGCACTATGCATTGACGCATTATGTTGTTACTGTTTAATTATACAATTAAATGATGATGACATGTCATTACTACAATAGGATTAGAGTTTGGTTTAGAGTTAGTTAATTATGCATAATTTACTGTAAGTAAATTAATTCAAAGACACTGTAGACAATAAAGCGTTACTGCAGCTGCTTTATTACTATAGTTGTGGTAGTGTGGTACTTTGGTCATTGCTAGACATAATACATCTTTGGTTGTTTGATTGTTGCAAATGTTTCTTTGTCAAAAGATTAAAGAGTCTTCTTCACAGCACTAAATACCTGAACAAACTGAATGATAGTTTAAGGGCTTCACTATTAGATTTAAATGTGGTTTTGACTCCCAAAAGGCATTTGTTACAACCAGTAACTGTCTTTATGAATGATTAATGAAATCACTCATTCAACAGGATCACTTCATTAAATTACATAAATGAATAAATTATTAAAAGTTATAAATGGATAAGTGACAAAAATTAGTCTTTGTGGTTAGATCTAGCCGTATGTACTTACATAGTGGCGTTAAAACTTTATAAGGGGTGTTTTATAAATTATAAATGATATTAAAGGAATAAATGGAAATTTGCTGAAAATTTACTTTTCCTCAGGCCATCCAAGGTGTAGATGAGTTTGTTTCTACCTGGGAACAGATTTGGAGAAATTTAGTATTACATCACTTGCTCAATGGATCCTCTGCAGTGAATGGGTGCCGTCAGAATGAGAGTCCAAACAGCTGATAAAAACATCACAATAATCCGCACCCCTCAATTACATAATTCAATGTCTTGTGAAAAGCTGTGTGTTTGTATTAAGTCCATCAAGGTGTTTTTAATTTTAAACCATTGCTTTCAGCTAAAATATGAGTCCGTAATCCATGATAACGCTTCCTCCAGCTATAAAGCTATCCCATCTGAATCAAGAGAGAAATTTGAACAGATCAAACACCAAACATGTAGCTGTATTTTGATTTGAGAGAACAACAGGGAATTAACTTTTTCACTGGAGAGCATTATTAATTATTATGTACTCATATTTTAGTTAAAATGCCTTAATGATGGATTTCTTTATTACAACCATGCAGCTTTTGGATTCACAAGATGTTAATTGATGGACTGTAGTGGTGTGGATTTCTTGTGGATTATTGGGATGTTTTTATCAGCTGTCTGGACTCACATTCTGATGGCACCCATTCACTGCAGAGGATCCATTGGTGAGAAAGTGATGGAATGCTAAATTTCTCTACATTTATGATGAAGAAACAAACTCACCTACTATTTGATGGCCTGAGGATGATTATATTTTCTGCTCATTTTTATTTTGGGTGAACTATCTCTTTAAAAGGGTCTGCAAAACGAAGATTGGCTGAGTTTCCTGAATGCATGTGTTTGTATTTCAGGTGTGGTGTGGTGGTCTGACTCTGTCTACAGGCCTTCAGATACCCAGTGTAGTAAGAAGCTTTCAGAAGACAGAAAATGGGCTGGGAGGATCGAACGGCAGTATATGTCAGCAGGACCCCTCAGTAGCCTGTGATATCTGCTTTTACGATAAACTGCCTTCAGTAGACAGTTCCCTAATGCCGTGATCCAATTTCCCAAAACACCTGAAAAACGAATCAGGAAACCATTCTGAAAACTGGACACACTTCCGATGACCGAGGCATGTAGACTTCCAGGACAAAGAGATCATCGCCGCAGCTTTGACTGGCAGAATTTGGAGAGATGTTTCCCTTCATGTTCCTATGAAGACAGGCATTGCTCTCTTTGACACTTGCTTTCATCAGGAGATGTTTGCATCAGGAAAGCTAGTCGCTTTATCAGGGAATAGTTGAGTGCACTTTCTTTACTGATTTTAGTTTGAATGATGACATGCTTTTTTGAGTTGATTCTCATATTATTTTAGTTTTGTTTCATGTAGTGTGAGTGTGTTAATTCCTTTCTATGGCATTTTCTTTTTTACATTAACTGTACTCTTACTGATATTGAACTCTGTAGATAATCCTTCAGCTGTTGATTTTGAAACGGGAAAACTTTGCACAATTGTAAAAATGATAAAAGCTGCTTTTAATGTCCCCTCATGGTCATAAACTGTTATTATATCTGTATAATTTTGGATGTGGACAACATTTATGTTGTATAAATGTGTCATCCTGCTTTATGTTGGTTTTTAAGTAATTTTAGGTCCAGTTTAAAAAAGAAATTAAGAGTTTGTCAAGCATTTGTGCAGAAACTAATATTCAAACCTCCTTCTGTTTCTATGTAACAATCCTCAATGAGCTTAAATCCAAACATTAAAGCTCACCAAAGACTTCTGTTTGACTCGGTGTTGATCTTTTCTGCCTCTGGCACCATCTGGTGTTGTAATCCCGGAACAGCAATAAAGTGGATCACAGGCAAATCAATTAACACAAATACGACACCCTTAATGTTACAAATTAACTATGAATGTGCCAGTTTGTTATTTCCGCTTTCAGGGATGTAAACCTTTAAAAAAAATGTTTTGTATTTTTAGTGGATTTTTTCCCAATACGGACGAGATGGGTATGAGATTAAGGAGAAATAGTTAAACGGAAAAACGAATAAACAATCACGAAGAGTTCAGTATGTGACAAGTTAATAGTGAATCGCTAAAAAAGAAAATGTATTTATCCTTAGAAAGATACGCCAGAGCTCTCACTGTGCAAGAAGATACCAACCTCCGCGGCTCTCTCGTAGAGCAGTCGCGGAGTGGTGAAGTCGGACTTTAGGTGTGTTCGGCTGTATCCGAATACCCTCTACCCTGCATACCCTGCCGGATGAATTTCCGCGTCTCGCCACAACCATCACACAACAATATAATTCATTATCTTTTTATTCAGTAGTCAAATCTCACTGCGTTACAATGTACTTAACATACTTAATTGTATTTCTGGTTAAAAAAAAATCAAAAGGCACTAAAAATAAAGAAATGCCAAACACACCGGCTGATCATCACATGTAAAGGGTAAGATTAAAAAAAAGTATTCCAGAGTGATGATTTGGGGACCATAGCATCATGGTGAGCCCATATACTCTGCAATCCCCATAACGGGTATTATTTAATATGTGTTATGAAATAAAACTGCATTTAAAGCAAGTTAAAGAACATTCTCCAGATTTCCAAACCTTAAAACAACATATTAATTTTTTATTTGCAAAAACATTTGTTTTTCATTATGTTATCATGTTTTTATTGTGTTTTATTGTGTTAGTTAAGGCTGAAATACACTACACAACTTTTAAAATCTGAACAGACAACAATTTAAAGTAACAAAAAGCTTCATAGGTCTTTCTTGCTTTTTTGTTCTTAAGCCTGGAATACACTACGCGATTTTTGCCCTGATTAGTAGGGTTGTAATTAGTTGTAATTTTACCCCTGACATTAATTGTTTCACTTTACACAGTCTTATGAATGTTTATTTGTTTTTGTACTTGTTTTGAGTTGTATATGCTTGTACAAACCTTTGTATATGTTTTGCATAAAAAAATACTGCGCACAAGCCTTTTTTAGAACTATAAAGGCTTTTTTTACTGTAAAGTCGCAATGTTGTGTAACCGAGCGTTAGTGCAGGGTTCGCCTAAACACTTAGTATTAAGAAAACAATAAAAACGAGAGCGTCTGAACTCTTCTCAACTTTTATTCCTCCTCCAAAACACTACCACACTCTAGAGTAGAAAGTGCGCATGCCCATTGCCTATCTATGGCAAGCCCCGAGGGGATAAATGCATTACACACACACAATGAGCGCACGTAGATCCAGAATGAGAGCAATATAACAATCAAATAAAGTCTGTTACAGTTGTATTGAGACACATTTAATAAAAAACGCGGATAAAAGCAAATATATCCCCACTTTATTGGTATTTAAATAGTATGCGTTTATGTTAAACTTTATTCATGAACAGGTGGCCCTTAAGCAGTATTTAAAAAGTGTTTCTGAAACGTCTGTGCATTTGACAAATATTGCATGTTATTCACTTCATCTGTGATTAAGTGCAAACACCGCGAGAGCATCACTACCAGGAGCAGAAATTCTTAATAAGGCTTAATATAATTTAAACGGATGAGTAATAAAAAAGTTCACCGCCCTCACAGTTGTAATGAAGGGGAAAAAATAGCTAACGTATATAGACCAAAACCATTTTTAACCAGGCTGTAAACTAACGTTTTTCTGCTGTAAAATTGGGCATTTTAACATGGGGAGTCTGTGGTATTGACTCCCTTTTGGAGCCAGCCTTTAGCGGCCTGCAGTTTTAGTCACTTTCGTGTTAGTTTCACGAGAGAGAGCGGGAGGTTGCCGCTTGGTGCAAACACATACGAGCTTCATTACTATGTCTGTCACGCAACTCTGTTTCCCTTTCGGGTTTGAACTGATGGTAAAACGAAGGACATTATTAGCTGTCTTTACTTTAATTTTGAAAGCTAAAGCTCGCGATTATGGAAAGGGGAGGCTGGTAGCTACATTTCGACGTGGCTTGTGGTGTTTGGCCAATTACAATGCTCTGGGTCAGTTGGCCAATCAGAGCAGACTGTGCTTGTCGGAAGGAGGGACTTTGCAGAAAACGATGAGTTTGAGAGAGGCGGGGCATAGAGAACCTACAATGATGTGTAAAGTATTTGAGAAATAATGTGTTTTTTGAACATTAAAGCATGCCAACATATTCTGATACACAAAATAATGATCTTTAAAAAGCATCACATAACCCTTTAAATAGGCTCTTGCACAGTTCTCCTCTTGGCCATTAAGACTATTTTCGCAACGCGTTTTATAGATGTCCCTCCTGGCACACGGTCGCAGTGTGCTGTGAATCTGAGG
This sequence comes from Gymnocypris eckloni scoliostomus, assembly GCA_027564155.1. Classification (NCBI taxonomy): domain Eukaryota; kingdom Metazoa; phylum Chordata; class Actinopteri; order Cypriniformes; family Cyprinidae; genus Gymnocypris; species Gymnocypris eckloni. Next base: position 42,439,794 of record CM050414.1, on the reverse strand, counting down.
CAAAAACACAGGCAGAATAAAGAACTGTATACATTATTGTGATAAAGCAGATATTTTCAGCGTTTTCCTGGTCCTGGTAAGTATAAGAAACCATTAATTATTTGCTGCTTATATTCTGATATCACGTTTTGCAGATTTGTCACACGGTGTGTATGTTTTCCTCATCCCTCTGCTCTCAGCTGTCTGTATGAGCACAGATATGATCTTCCTGCGTCTGTCAGATGTCAGCAGTAAGACTAATGGCTAGAATGAACAGGACATTTGTGTTGACTCTCCTCATCGTTGCCAGCTCCATATTCCTCCTCTTCCAGCTCTTTAACTACAGACAGTATTCATCAAAGGTGACAAGACAAAACCACTACAAAACCTAAAATATTTTACATTTACATTTAGCAGACGCTTTTATCCAAAGCAACTTACTGTGCCATTCAGGTTATACATTGTATTGGCAGTATGTGTGTTCCCTGGGAATTGAATCCACAACCTTTGCGCTGCTAACGCAATGCTCTACCACTGAGCCACAGGAACACATTTTACTTTACTGTTCTAAAAATATTGATCATTTTTATCTAAGATTATATGTAGACTAAGATAAAAATAGTTATTATATAATGCAATTTTCATTGTGACATTTTTTTCCCTATCATACAATTATTCCTATTATTCTCGTATATATATATATAGTGGTTAAAGCATTGCGTTAGCAGCGCAAAGGTTGTGGGTTCAATTCCCAGGGAACACACATACTGCCAATACAATGTATAACCTGAATGGCACTGTAAGTCGCTTTGGATAAAAGCGTCTGGTAAATATAAATAAATATATATATATATACATGGGCGTAACCACCATATACTTTGGGGGGGACGTGTCCCCCCCAATGTTGGAAAAATACCAATCTGTCCCCCCCAATAATAGGCCTATAATACTGTAATATGTGACATATGATATGCCCTCCTTTTATGAACCCTGGTTGTAGCCTAGTGGATCTGTTGTTATTTCCGATTTACTTTCAATTTAGGAAAAACAAGGGAAACAAAACTGTGTGACCACCCCCCCTCGATTGTACACTTGGTTGAGCCCGTAAACGCCAGCTAGCGGCATCGTTTGAAAGAACCGCTCAGTCCGACTGTCACTGGTGCTTAAATGAAATGAAGGTAGGAGCTAAAAGAAAGAAGCAGGACGAACAGGCGGACATTCGTAAGCAAGTAGACACCTAAAAAGTAGTGCCATGGTCAAAAATACCGCGGAAATTCTAGCATGATACCCTGAAAATAGTCTGAATAATGAACTGCTGGAGTCACAGACCAAGGGTTCCGCTTCCACTCCATTGATAAGCCTCTATTCATTCGTTGATGGCCTGGCCTGTTTGTTTTTACGATCTGATCCGCGACTGAACGGATTTAAGTTGACACATTGATTTGAATGGAAACCTATCTGATCCGGTGCCGTGGATTCGAAAGCTTAATTCTGGTGGGGGAAAACTTTTAAAAGGGGTCCATTTACTCTGTCATCAGTGTGTGCAGTTATTTTTTCCGACTCCCCCCGTGTGTGTGTGTGTGTGTGTGTGTGTGAGAGAGAGAGAGAGAGATATTGACTGATGTTTTTAAAATTCACTTGGCACTTAACAGGCTTGGTAAAATCAAAGCAAATAACACTCGCACCAATAAAAACAGAATATTCAATGCATCAAATTAAAATGATCATTAGGGTCAGTCATTGTTCTTCTAGTACAATAATAGTATCTGGTCATAATGCAGGCAGCACAGAGAGAGGGAGAGTGACAGACATGATGGAGGGAGACAAACAGAGACCTGCTCAGAAGATGAACAGGTAAAGCATTGCAATATGAGCCTCTAAACAACATAATAACATTATTTTGAACCACGTCACCAGTAAACTAGTAATAAGAGTACAATATACAAATTTAAATGACCATTTAGGTCAGTCATTATTCTTCAAGAACAATAAAGGTATCTGGTCATAATGCAGGCAGCACAGAGAGACAGAGAGAGGGACAGTAACTGTGTGTGTGTGTGGGGGGCATAGTGTAGTTGTAAGTTTGATTTCATGATTGATATGATTTAATTCACATGAAACACACAATATTTAAACCAAAATGCTTTAGGTATGTAAGTTTTCCTCATTGGAAGCCATCCTATTTGCTGCTATGTCAGAGAAATTGCAGACTGTTCTTTCAATGTTAATTCAAATGGTCAATGTATTCCTCAAAACTATGTTCTAGATGAGCAAATCTTTATGAATATATGAAAATTGTGAATTGTGGGAAATGCACTTAAAAAAATATATCTGGGGAAGGGCTCACATTTGGACCCCCCCAATATCTATACCATGGTTACGCCCTTGTATATATATATATATATATATATATATAATATATATATAATTTTCTATACATACGCGCACACTGTCACAGCGATCAAAGTCATAAATTAAATCCTAATTTTGTTGGTTGATATCTTGCATATAATGACACAATTTCTTTCACTGCAGAGTGGATTTAACGCGTTTGGTAGTAAAGAATATCTGTCTGGAAAAGAGGCACATTGGGTAAGTGAGATTTTGATAGTAATGATAAAAAAGTTTAATCTACAGCGCTAAATCTGTCATTAGGGTTAATGTTGTAGCTTCTGCTACAACTTGCATGATCCTTAAAACACACCTGTCACATTCTCTTTTTGGGATTTAATGTTTTTTTCTCTTTCTTTTTTTATATATTAGTCTGACTAAAATCTGCCTACCATCTTCATCATATTTGCATGTTACCATATAAAATGTGCTTGTCAACTCCATGACTATGTTGACTGTTTACTTCACTCCTGCCTCCTGAAGCCAGAAAATGCATCATCCTTTTAGATAACAAATTTCAAACATTAAAACCAATAAAACAACAGAATGTTTTATCTCAGATGTGAGGCTGTCATTTGCTAATATTTTGTTTCGCTTTGTATTTTATTATATTTTTTTAAATCTAGCATTTGCTGAAGAAGTTCCTGGGGCTGGTCCATAAGTTTAAATTGCCTGTGTTTCTGGTAGACACAGAGTCTCTGAACCTCCTGTCCCAGGATGCAGTTCTCTATAGGGACAGTCAGCTGAAAGAGCCCCACTGCAGTTTCCTCTGCACACACAGGGACTTCACCACCTTTGCACTTCTGGGAAACCTCTGGAAATATGATGTGAGGAAATCAATATAATTATTGTGGAAAATGCTAATAATTGCCTCTTTTAGGCATTTAAGGAAGATTTGATTTAGATCTTCACCTTTTTCCCCACACACATTGTTCATTCTAACAATAGAGAATAGACAAGAATAATACTTCTCTATATTTATGAAGGCCGCCTTATTGGATGCAGCAGCGGAGCGAGGTCTGGAGCTGCTGGAGATTCATGGGAAAGACCCCAGATTGATCAGCATGGATGATCTGATAGCAAAAGAAATACCCCTGCACTTCCTGTTCCGCTTTAACAGCCGTCTGGTTCATGTGGTCGTTCTGTATGAGCGCAGTGGGAAGTACCTCTGGCACGGCCCTCTCAGGCTGAGAGACAGTATGGACAGGACATTCGCCCCTTTCGGAAAACTGGACTTTGGCCATCATGCTGGGGCCTATGACAGGTGACGCCATAATTATTGCATGTGCACAGAAATGTCATGTGAAGTAATATCTGATAAAATCATCACAATAATCCACAAGACTCCAGTCCACCGGTTAACATCGTGTGAAGCCGAAGTATGCATGTAAGAAACAAATCCAAGTCAAGTTAAGCTTTATTGTCATTCCGCTACACGTGGGTACATACAGTGGAACGAAACGTCGTTCCTCACAGGACCACGGTGCTTCATAAATACAGGCATACAACAATGAAGTAAAAAACAAACACTATAAACCTATACACAACTAACATACTGACATATTTTGACTATAAATATACTATATATAAATGTTACCCTATACGTAGACTAAAAAATACAAACTGTACGAATGCTTCAAATGAATACTATCTGGTTTAAGCATTGAATATATTCAGTATCACACAGAAGTGAGTACAACCCTCACTTTTTGCAAATATTTTATTATATATTTTAAGGTGACAATGCTGAAGAAAAGACACTTTGTTACAATGTAAAGTAGTGAGTGTATAGCTTATATAACAGTGTAAATTTGCTGTCCCCATGAACCATGAATGCCAACATGTACTGTGACATACTGAAGCAGAACATGATCCCCTCCCTTCGGAGACTGGGCCGCAGGGCAGTATTCCAACATGATAACAACTACTGCCTTGCTAAAGAAGCTGAGGGTAAAGGTGATGGACTGGTCAAGCATGTCTCCAGACCTAAACCCTATTGAGCATCTCTAGGGCACCCTCAAACAGAAGGTGGATGAGCGCAAGGTCTCTAACATCCACCAGCTCAGTGATGTCATTATGGAGGAGTGGAATAAAACTCCAGTGGCAACCTGTGAAGCTCTGGTGAACTCCATGCTCAAGAGGTTTAAGGCAGTGCTGGAAAATAATGGTGGCCCAATTTGGACATTTTCACTTAGGAGTGTACTCACTTTTGTGGCCAGCGGTTTTAGACATTAATGGCTGTGTGTTGAGTTATTTTGAGGGGACAGCAAATGTACACTGTTATACAAGCTGTACACTCACTACTTTACATTGTAGCAAAGTATAATTTCTTCAGTGTTGTCATATGAACAGATATAAGAAAATATTTACCAAAATGAGAGGGGTGTACTCACTTCTGTGAGATACTGTATTTGGCTCAAAGTCAAAATAATTTTGTGCAGATGTATCCAGAAGACACTTCTATAGAGGCTATGGACTTTAGGATGAGGGCTAAAAGTCTGCTTCATCTTGCTTCCAAAGTCCTCTCTGTGCTTGGAGTTCCATTCTGGCTCAGCAGTGGAACCTGTCTTGGTAAGAGACTCTCAACATATGTAGTGTTGGGAAAAGTTTCTTTTAAATGTAATGCATTACAATATTGCGTTACTCCATATAAAAGTAACTAATTACATTACTTAGTTACTTTTTATGTAAAATAAACCTTTCAGCTGTGCTGCCATTCTGGATTGCATGAAGAATAACATGTAGGAGAAGAAAGGTCATCAATCTTCAGCAATAATAAAAACAATTCTGAGTTTGATTTATTCATATTCTGAGTATGCACTTCACTGTTTTTATTCATTTTGAGGAATAATGTATCTGTTTTGGGGCAAGTGAGGTGAGTAAATGCATGTTGACATTTGGTCTAGAACTGTAACATCATGTCTACACAGCGCACACAATGCCTCTGCACTTACTCCTGATTTCTCTCAACATGGAAACAGAAGAGCTGTCAGTCAATAAAGGGGAAAATAAAGTAACCATCATTACTTAATTGAGAAAGTAACTCGGAGTTATTCTTTTATAAAAAAAAAAAAAAGAAATGCGTTACTTTACTAGTTGAAAAAAGTAATCTGATTGTGTAACTCGTAATACGGTACCCCCAACACTGAAAATATCTAATTGATGTCAAACTCATAATACAATGGATCACAGCCTATATATTGATCTTTTTAAGCTTACTGTAATTTTATAGCATAATAATGGAATGATAATGAGGCATTATTATATTTTTTTTATGGAATGATAATGAGGCATTATGAGGCTTTTTTATTTATTTTTTTATTTTTTATTTAACTTGTCTTCCATATTTCAAAAGGAAACGTAAAGTCCATTTGCAATTGCATTTCCAATGTCATATGAGCTATGACCCTGTCATTTTGGAATAGCAGTAGAAAGTCACCCATTTGCTGTTTCACTTTGTTTGCGTTTGAACTCTCACAAAATTCAAATGGAACCGCAATCCCATTTGCACTTGCATTTCCGATGCCTAGTAATATGTTCAGGCTGTCCTCGACCTGCGTCCCAAATTTCTTAACTTTCCTATTTGTTCTATAGTCTGCTATAGATTTTAAGAGCAGACTAAGAAAAAACACAGACAGATCTAATTTTACACCTTCGGTTAGTAATTAGATTGAATAACTCCCATCTAACTCTTTCCCATGTCCCACAGGTTGGTACAGGCAGTGTAATATCATTCCTTACAGTAAAGACGTTGATCTGGGCATTTGGATTAAAGATTACAGGCATGACATCACTCAGGCGTTTCAGAAGGCTGGTCTCCCATTGAAACACAAGTTTGGGAAGGTAAGGGGTGATTTATTACCTGGAAAATAACATTTCTGAATGCTTTGTCAGTTCCTTTGCTTTAAACAAGTTCAGAATTGCTGAAACAATCCATCTTGATCTCCAAAAATTGGGTGATCTGGATGGACTCATCTAAGAAACACTGTAAGCACAGGATGTAATTATGCAACTGTGCAGAAATTGCTTGTTAATGGGGCAGTATCATGGCAGGTAGACTTTTTAACTCTAAAAATAAAAAATAAATTAATGCATTGGCTTATTGGACATTGACTCATTGAAATATATATATATATATATATATATATATATATATTAGAGGTAAGAGATTAATCTAGATTAATCTAGATTAATTTTGGAATTAATCTAGATTAATCTAGATTAAAATGGCTCATTTGAATTCTGCGAAGGCATTCAGAATATGTGTGCTACCCAAATAATGACTAAAAGTAAGTCTTTGAGAACGGGTTTCTCAATTAGACCAGGGGCTCATCTCCTGTTTCCAAAATACATCACAAACTTTAATCTCTTCCCGTCCCAATCCACGAAGAAAACTGGAGGAAAATCCGTTCCACTCCGGAAGAATGACTCCCATTCCCTCCCACTCCCGTGTTGTTGTTTTTTGTTTTTTTTTGATAACTGTCAATTACAGTAAAAACATAGTACAGATCACAGCGTGCCCACCTTATTAGTTGAATAAAACCCAAAATGTCGCTTTTTGTTATTATATTGAACTGAAAGCCATCTTATTATGCAGTCAGATTAAATTTCATTTAAATCATCCATGCTAACACACGCCTTCTATTTTTTTTTTTTTGACATTTCACTCTATAGATATATTTCTCAAAGACGGAGTTTTGAAGTTTCTCGCTCAAGTTCACATGAGACCTAAAGCGCATCCTGTTTGCTTAAAAGCGCAACGCTTCGTTGTTATTCTGAGTGCACACAAACGTAGAGTCTTTACAGATTCGAAAGATGTATTAGGCTACTTTTATCTGTATGACCAAAAATGACGGAGATTTTAAGAGCAAGTGAGCGGAGCCTGTCTTGCAGCAAACGCTTCACACAAACACTTCAATAGCGCACATTTCTCTAGGTTAACATCATATTGAAAGTTGTACATACATCTTTCAGATGAAAAGCCATATTTGAGGTTGATGAATGATAGGTGAGCGTTTGGATGTCCTGCCCGATTGTATTACCACATAGACCAGCCGTTAACAATCTGTCCATCACGGACTGCGAGCCTCTAGTTCAAGACTCCTAGGTATACATCCGCTAAAATATCAGGGTGAAAGTCATCATAGCCAACTTTGAGAATAGATTAATATTTTTTATATATATATATATATATATTAGTATCTCACAAAAGTGAGTACACCCCTCACATTTCGGCAATGAATTTAGTATATATTTTCAAGGGACAATACTAAAGAAATGAAAATTGGATATATTTTAGAGTAGTCAATGTGCATAGCAGTAAATATTTACTGTCCTCTGAAAATAACTCGACATACAGCCATTATTGTCAGGTGCAGAAGCTGGCTTTAAAAAAACAGACACATGAGTGCTGCCAGCATTGGTTTAGAGGTTGCAGAAGGTCAACTTGTCAGTGCTCAGACCATATGCCACACACTGTAACAAGTCGGTTTGCATGACCATCATCCCAGAAGGAAACCTCTTCTGAAGCTGGCTCAAAAAAGCCTGCAAACTGTTTGCTGAAGACAACTTGGCCAAGAGCATGAATTACTGGAACCATGTCCTGTGGTCTGATGAGTCTAAGGTAAACTTGTGTGATTCAGATGGTGTCCAGCATGTGTGGCGACGCCCTGGTGAGGTGTACCATGAAAATTGTGCCTTGCCTACAGTCAAGCATGGTGGTTGAAGCATTATGTTCTTGGGCTGCATGACTACTGCTGGTACTGGGGAGCTGTGGTTCATTGAGGGAAACATGGATTCCAACATGTACTGTGACATTCTGAAGCAGAAGATGATGCCCTCCCTTCAGAAACTGTTTTCCAACATAACGACCCCAAACACACCGCCGAGATGACAACTGCCTTGCTGCTGAAGGTGAAGGTGATGGAATGGCTAAGTATGTCTCCAGACCTGAACCCTATTGAGCCAAATCCTCAAGTGGAAGGTGGAGAAGCACCATTTATCTAACATCCAGCAGCTCAGTGATGTCATTATGGAAGAGTGGAAGAGGATGCCAGCAACAACCTGTGCAGCTCTGGTGAATTCCATGCCTAGGAGGATTAGGCAGTGCTAGATAACAATGGTGCCCTACAAAATATTGACACTTTATACACAGTTTTGACATGTTCACTTAGGGTGTACTTATTTTTGTTGTGGTTACTTGGACAATAATGGTTTTATGTTGGGGGTCAGCGGTTTAGACATTAATGGCTGTGGGTTGAGTTATTTTGAGGGGACAGCAAATTTACACTGTTATACAAGCTGTTCACTCACGACTTTACATTGTAGCAAAGTGTCATTTTTTCAGTGTTGTCACATGAAAATATATAATATATTTACAAAAGTCACTTTTGTGAGATACAATACATACTGTATATATACATTTTTTTCACAAGACTAGCTGTAAAGACAACACTTGTTGCTGTTCTATAAATGTGTATATTTGGTCAGTAAAAATTATATGAATGGGTTGTACTAATAAAGATTTTACACTCAATTTAAATCAATGTTATTCTAATTATGTTACATTAAGTGTTTTAGAATTTAGTTGAATTTGTTTTAAATCAGTTAAAAACATTTGTTTTAATCTTGTTTTTAATTTTACTGTAAACCTAGATCAACTTTAATCCTGCAGCTGTTACATAAAACTAAATTTTCACAATTATAGTTTTGATAACTATTAACCAACCTAAACTATTCACATGACTGCATATATGTAAAGTTACATTGTGTCTAAATGCATATTCATGTGTTCCTTGAATTCATTCAATTATTTCATATGCAAGGCATTGTCATTACTATATTACATCAGCAAGATATTTATAGAGCTGATTTTCAGTTTTGAAGTTAACAAGATTAGGTATATTGGATGTAACTCTAATATTTCACAGAAAACAAATATTTATATATTTGTGCATCTCAATAAATTAGAATTTTGTGGAAAAGTTCATTTATTTCAGTAATTCAACTTAAATTGTGAAACTCGTGTATTAAATGAATTCAATGCACACAGACTGAAGTAGTTTAAATCTTTGGTTCTTTTGATTTTTATTATTTCGGCTCACATTTAACAAAAAAACACCAATTCACTATCGCAACAAATTAGAATACTTCATAAGACCAATAAAAAAAATAGTTGGCCTTCTGGAAAGTATGTTCATTTGCTGTATATGTACTCAATACTTGGTAGGGGCTCCTTTTGCTTTAATTACTGCCTCATTTCGGCGTGGCATGGAGGTGATCAGTTTGTGGCACTGCTGAGGTTGTATGGAAGTCCAGGTTTCTTAGAAAGTGTATTGACTCAGTGCATCTCAGTGTGGTATGGTAAGTCCTCAAACCAGGACTGCAAAGCTATGCAGAGAGTCGTGCGCTTAGCTGAGCGCATCTCAGGGTCTGCTCTCCCCTCTCTGCAGGACATCTACTTCAAACGCTGTAAAAGCAGGGCTGCTAAAATCCTCAAAGACTCAACTCACCCCGGTAACCATCTTTTCTGTTTACTGCCATCTGGCAAGCGCTTGAGGAGCATGATGGCAAAAACTGAGAGACTGAGGAAGAGCTTCTTCCCTCAGGCCATCAGGCTCCTTAACACAAACCCAGTTTCATAAACACTTACAAGACTCATTATTAACTGTAAAACATTCATATTCTCATCATCCGTATTGCTGCTATGTGTACATACCCGGTACAACCTGTTTGCACATCCCTCTTGCACATCCCTTCTGTTCATATTACTATTTATTAAGTCCCAATATACTGTTTTTGCACATCTTATTTGTTTTGCACTTTTTATTCTATTGCACATTTTATTCTTTATTTCTCTTTTTTTACCTATATATATGCTCTTGTGTTGTGTTACTTTTATATAATTTTTATTTTTATTATTTTGCACTGTCCACTGAGCGGACCTGATTTGATTACATTTCACTTCTGATTATACCCTGTATAATTTATTATGTGACGAATAAAGAAACCTTGAACCTTGAAAATGAAATCAGCATGTTTAAAAAGCTGGATCAGCAGAAGGAAGCATGAAGTGCTCCAAAATTTCTTTGTAAACGGGTGCAGTGACGTTGGTTTTCAAAAAACACAATGGACCAACACCAGCTGATAACATTGCACCCCAAATCATCACAGACTGTGGAAACTTAACACTGGACTTCAAGCAACTTGTGCTATGAGCTTCTCCAGACTCTAGGACCTTGGTTTCCAAATGAAATACAAAACTTGCTCCCATCTGAAAAGAGGACTTTGGACTAGGGCTGGGCGATAAAACGATAACGATATGTATCGCGATAGACACGTGATCGATATCAATAAAAAATGTGTTCGATAAAACGTTCGATATTTTGTATTCTTCGTCGGAAGAAAACAGAGGTTGCGAAGCAAGTTTGGTTGCATTAACAAAGGCACTCGCTCTCTGGTAACCTAGCAACGTAGGGAGTGACACGCTAACAGCCAATCATGTAACAGTATCAAGTTTGGTTGCGCCATATCGTTGTCTCGTGCTGGTCTGCTGGATTCCTTTTCATAAGCAGAAAATGAGTGCCGCAGCGAACGAGGAAATTGTACATAAAGAGGAAAAGTCAGCTCGCCAGTATGGCAGTTTTTTGATATTATAAGTCTGACCGTAGTCAGACCAATGTCGCCTGCAAATTATGCAAGACCGCTGTCCCCGCCAAGACTGGTAATACCACGAACTTGATGTACCACCTTAGCTGCGCCACCCTTTGAGCACAGCCGTATTCAACCAACAACAAATGTTAAGAGATAATTGTTAAGTGTTCATTGTGACTTTAGACTTATGTTTACATTTTAATTATTTGAGTTTTCCATGGTTGTTGACATTTCTGTCTTAATAACTGAGGGGATTATGATCAGAGGAAGATTAAGTTTAAAATAAAAATGTTTAAATGTAATATATTTTTCTCCTGGTCCTTATTTTAAATGGGTCATAAAAAATATCAATAATTATCGATATCGACCGATATGAAACACTGATATCGTGATACAGTTTTCAGCCATATCGCCCAGCCCTACTTTGGACCACTGGGCAACAGTCCAGTTCTTCTTCTCCTTAGCCCAGGTAAGACGGCTCTGATGACAACTGTAGCCCAAATTCCTTGACACGTCTGTGTGTGGTGGCTCTTGATGCCTTGACCCCAGCCTCAGTACATTCCTTGTGAAGTTCACCCAAATTCTTGAATCGTTTTTGCTTGACAATCCTCATAAGGCTGCGGTTCTCTCGGTTGGTTGTGCATCTTTTTCTTTCACACTTTTTCCTTCCACTCAATTTTCTGTTAACATGCTTGGATACAGCACTCTGTGAACAGTCAGCTTCTTTGACAATAAATGTTTGTGGCTTACCCTCCTTGTGAAGGGTGTCAATGATTGTATTCTGGACAACTGTAAGATCAGCAGTCTTCCCCATGATTGTGTAGCCTAGTGAACCAAACTGAGAGACCATTTTGAAGGCTCAGGAAACCTTTGCAGGTGTTTTGAGTTGATTAGCTGATTAGCATGTCACCATATTCTAATTTGTTGAGGTAGTGAATTGGTGTGGTTTTGTTAAATGTGAGCCAAAATCATCACAATTAAAAGAACCAAAGACTTAAACTACTTCAGTCTGTGTCCATTGAATTTATTTAATAGACGAGTTTCACAATTTGAGTTGAATTACTGAAATAAATGAACTTTTCCTCGAAATTCAAATTTATTGAGATGCACCTTTAGGTAGACGCAGGTCCTCTTCCAGGCAGTTTCATAAACAAAATTGTGTTGATTAGAAATTCGTATTTATCGTATTTATGGTGGAAATGGGAATTTTCACTGCTCTAGCTTTTCTTAAAGCCACTTCACAAATTTTTGAAGCCAGTTATCTTTTGCTGCCCATCAGAAATATATTATTAGTTTTTTCTCATTGTGATGGATGATTAAGGGAATTAGGGCTTTGTTTTCCCTCCTGTTTATATTTCTGTGAAACAGGAAGCCATGGCTGGATAATTTCATTCTCAAAATTGTGAATATGAATGGGAATATACTTCAGAGGTATTTTAATCATAATAATTTACAACGTGTATTCGAGAAAAAAACATTTATTTCACAATGAAATTTTCCCCCATTTTCAATTGTTTTAGTTAAATGAAAGGATAGATTTTTGTGATAAAAAAAGATCAAAATGATTAATAATGCAGGTTTAATTTCAGAGCCTTCTTTGATTATATTTACCATGGGTGCCAATAATTCTGACCACGTCTCTCTCTCTCTCTCTCTCTCTCTCTCTTATTTGTTTGTTTGTTTATTTATTTATTTATATATATATATATATATATATATTAGAGGTGTCAACGTTAATGCATGCGATTAATTAAAAAAAACTTTACGTTTAAATTTTCTTTTTATGCAAATTCATTCGCATTATAAGGTTTGACCCCTTACTTCTTGCCGTCAACGCAGCGCGGAAGGTTATATGCCGTTGTGTGATGATTTTTGACAATTAAAGGGATAGTTTACCCAAAAATGTAAATTCTGTCAGGAGGATTGATTGATTGATTTGAGGATAAATCAAGACCCAGACATTTGCTGACATATTTTCACCCTTTTTTATTTAAATTTCAGGTTGAGGATAGTTTGGAGCTCTCCTTTCAGGGAAATGATGTGAAACTGGACATTTTCTTTTTTTATGATGAAGGTGACATTGTCTGGAATGGAGGCACCCAGACAAAGAGTGGCAAAAAATTCAAGTGAGTATTAGAAAGTTTTCTATTATCAGTTAAACATATGCTTTCAATCAGGGATGCAAATTCTATAGGGGTGAAAATTACATAAAATTAACACTATAACAGTAGATGGCTGCAGAGGATCATTCATCAGCTCATTTGCCGTTTCCACTCCCTTAAAGGCGTCATATGATGCTATTTTAAAGATCATTATTTGGTGTAACAGAATATGTTGACATGCTTTAATGTTCAAAAAACACATTATTTTTTCAAATACTGTACATTATTGTAGGTCCTCTATGCCCCGCCTCTCTCAAATCCCCTCCTTCGAACAAGTGCAGTCTGCTTTGATTGGCCAACTGACCCAGTGCATTGTGATTGGCCGAACACCACAAGCACGCGTCGGAAATGTAAAGCCCTTTACCACAGATGCCAAGTCTGCTTAGTATACGTGACTTTGAGCTTCTTTTTTGTACAGTTGCGGGGAAAAAAATCCGTTTTTTGGGGGCTTATTAAAAAAAATATGGTTGGTTGTTAGGGAAATCTGACAAGCAACTTTATTTATTTATGTTCGCCGTATTCTCCAGTGCATTGATTGACCCTCTGTCTGCTTGCAGTCAATAGCAAACTAGTGCAATAATATAAGTGCCATAGTGTAATTTGCCGTATGTTCCACCCCTTTATTGTAGAAAAATCACATTCAGAAAGAAGGCGTGTGACGCTGTAATACAAGCGATGATGGAAGTAGACGTAAAGGAGTGGGATGACTTTCTTTTAGCCTCATTTTTACAATGTTTTTGTAATGTATGTATTAATGATCACGGGCTGTAATAAAAAACAAGTAGTCATATCCTAATACTAAGAGTAAATACATTTGGTTAGAATAGCCTGGTATGGCAAGATATATATAAAATATATATCTTTTTTTAAACTTAGACCACATAATTAGATTACCTTTTGACTTCATGAATACACATAAATGATAATACACATAATATTTAAAAAAAATTAAATAATATTATGTAATATATATTATATAAAATAAGATTTATTTGGATTTGGCATTTTGTTTTTTCTCTTATTTATTTGATAGTAATGTATACATTATTTTAAATAGAAGAAAAACCTGTTTTTGACCTCAAAATAAAGCACTTTCTGGCCGTGGGGACGAGCAGTTTTGTGGTGCGTGGAATTCTTTATAGTTAATTAAAAACAAATATTGCCGCATTGATGGCTCAAGAAGTCGTAATTGTTCAAATAACACATTTTTGTATTTTAATATATATATATATAAAAATTGTAACCAAGTGTAATATTTCTGTGAAGGCTAGGGACAGAAAAAATGACATTTCCATAGAATGGTCCCTATATATTTTAGGCTATAAATATGTGGCTATGTTACAGCTCCCCTTTGAAGCTCATGTACTTTTCTCCATCTCTCTAATTCTGCTAATAGGTGATTGGAGATGAGTTTTGTTCCCACTTTTGTTGCAGGTTGCTAATATTTGTAAAATAGCTTCTGTTTTTGCTTTTCATATAAAAGAGTGGTTTAATATGTTGCAGGCTCACTTATTGGTAACAAATAATTGAAAATAAATCATATTGATGATAATATATCATAAAAAAAATATTAGGCTTGTTTTTGAAGCTGCGGTTGCTTATTTGTCTCGCGAGAGTTAGCAACTGTGTCCTTTACCATAATCATGAGATTCAGCTTTCAAGTTAGTTTTATCAGTTCAAGCCTGAAAGGGGAACCGAGTCACGTGACAGACAGTGATGATGCTTGTATGTATTTGCAAACAAGCTGCGATTAAGACTATTTCTGACGGCTGTACACTCCGCTGTAGTGTGATGCGACCCTGTTCCCCTCACACACACACACACACACACACACACAACGCTTTACGCGCAAAACTCCACATTTGAACAGTCAATAGCAAATACTTGAAGTAATAACAAAACATGCTTACAGTCACTGAATCAGAAATGCCAGTT
Source organism: Gymnocypris eckloni scoliostomus (assembly GCA_027564155.1). Taxonomy (NCBI): domain Eukaryota; kingdom Metazoa; phylum Chordata; class Actinopteri; order Cypriniformes; family Cyprinidae; genus Gymnocypris; species Gymnocypris eckloni. Next base: position 42,424,675 of record CM050414.1, on the reverse strand, counting down.
TGTCATCGCAAAGTTGGAATGTACCCTTTGTATTTTTTGTTTTTAACAGCCTTCGTGTACTCTACTGGGTTCATGAAACCTTCGTCCATAAAATGCGTTGAACAAATTCGAACATTTAGGTTTTGCTGTTCTCTTTGAATTAATCTTAAACTATGATTCCTAATTGCATCTACTTTCGAAGGCCAAATAAAGAGCTTTTGCTTTCTCCTAGAAACACACCGTGTCTCCCTGACATGACCACGCCTTCTTTTTAGTGTGAACATCTGGGCGGCATTAAAATGCGGCAAAAAAAAATGCTGTCTCGCCATTGACTATTAATGGTCAGGACATTGAAAATGTTCAATGTTTTAAGTTTATCAGGACTAACATCTCTGCAGAGGCGGACAGAGTACACAGCTTCATTACTTGAGTAAAAGTACAGATACCCCTTGCTAAATTTTACTCAAGTACAAGTAAAAGTACTACAGTCAGATGTCTACTTAAGTAAAAGTACTGAAGTACTTGTTTTTAAAAGTACTTGAGTATTAAGAGTACAAGAGTACATTTTCTAAATATCGCATTACTACTGCCACAGTGCTTACATTTATGTACAGAAACGTCCTACATGGAGTTATGAAAAATGTTAATACCTTGGAGAATGTAAAAGGAATTGAAAGTAAAATCAAGTCATTTTCATCTTTTTACCATGTTGCTTTATTTAACATTTCTCACTTGCCCACAAGGCAATAGCACAATGGCAACGCTCTGACAAACCTCTGCTAGAGTTTTAATGGATTTTTTGCACCCACATTTGAACCTGACTGTGTTAAACACACAGCATACTCAAGAACATCAAAGCAAATGCTCAGCTTACATTAATGTGTAATATCAGAAAAGAAAATTCAGCTAACAATTGTGTACATGTGAGTTTCTCTGTTTTTTCATCAATCAAATCAATAAACCTAAACCAGCAAAGGCGGCAATATAGCAATGTTCTGACATACCTCTGAACCTGACCGTGTTATACACGCAGCAAATTTAGTAAGTGGCATGCACACCGATGATGTTTCGGCAGCTGATACTGAAGCCCATCATCTTCCTCCAGAATGGCTTCCACATCCATGAATTCCACCTCCTCTTCACCATCAGATGCATCACAATCTTCTCCTACTTCTTCGATTGTGCCTTCTGCAACTAACTCTTCATTGTTATTTTCATCCTGCTGACCAAAGACACGGAACGCTTTGACGAAATTCGACCCATTGTCTGTTGTAGTTCTAACAACCTTTAGACTTATTTCATACTCTGCATGAATGTCGGTCAAAACAGCTGCCAAGGCATCGAATGTGTGGGAGCCCCTTAGTTGACGGCAAGCAAGGGCAGCTGAACGGCGTTCAAAACTGCAAAGATCGAGCCAGTGGGCTGTTACACCTATAAAGCTCCTTCTCCTGGCCGTCCAACAATCAGTAGTGGTGGCAATGTATGGTACCTTTTTCATTTCGTTCTTGAGACGTTCTTCCATTTTAGATGTAGCTGAATCAATCTTGCGCCGCTGTTGTGCGGGACATGACAGCACTACCTCGGTTGTAATTCTACAATAAGCTCTTGGAAGGATGGTTTCTCAACCAGGGAGAAGGACTGGAGACCTTGAACGATGAAGCGGAGGATAGCCCGATCAACCGTCTTCTGAGACACCTGCTTGGTCTCCAGCAGCTTCAGTTGCTTCGCCTTGAAGCCTGTTCCACTTTCTGATGGCCTCTTGCAGGCTGTTGAAGTCAGTTGACAGTATTCCTCCAGATGTGTCTCATGCCTTCTCTGTAAAACACAGTATAATATTTCAGTTTACACTATAATAAACTAATAAATATTAGAAAAGATACCCATCATGTAGTCTACATAGCAGTATTATTAATTATGAAGTGCTGGTTGTTCATAATTTTCCAATGGCTCCAGACTAACTTTTTAAATTGGTTTTACTGGTGCAACTAACTTTAATTTACGTGAACCAGCAAAGTATTTAGGTGCTTCTGACATTCTAACAAGTGCTGCAATATTAGGTCAGGCAAATACAAGACTATGGGTAGCATATCTCTCATGTATTTAAATTAGGGGTGGGCATAGATTAATTTTTTTAATCTAGATTAATCTAGATTAATTTTGGAATTAATCTAGATTAAAATGGCTCATTTGAATTCTGCCGAAGGCATTCAGAATATGTGTGCTACCCAAATAATGACTAAAAGTAAGTCTTTGAGAACGGGTTTCTCAAGCCAGGTGGCGCATTAGACCAGGGGCTCATCTCCTGTTTCCAAAATGCATCACAAACTGCTTGAGAAAGCTGTTCTACTATGATAATTGGTGATGAAAATAAACTATGTTCAATAAGATGTACTTGTGTTTACTAACTGTTTATTCAGTTAAACATGAATTTTGAACTGTAGGCCTACATAAGAGGTCGTGATGAACTGTTTACAGTTTCCATTGGGAAGCTTCTTAAAAATAAGTTTTCCCTGAAGCAAACCCGGCGGCTTCATAGCTGCATCCATGTTAGCACGTCACGTCTGATGTGGTAATTTCACAGTAACGTTAGGCATACACACAGGTTCGAAGCAGAGGGTGACACGGGAGTGAATTCTCAAGTTCACATGAGACCTAAAGCGCATCCTGTTTGCTTAAAAGCGCAACGTTTCGTTGTTATTCTGAGTGCACACAAATAAACGTAGAGTCTTTACAGATTCGAAAGATGTATTAGGCTACTTTTATCTGTATGACCAAAAATGACGGAGATTTTAAGAGCAAGTGAGCGCACCGGAGCCTGTCCTGAAGCAAACGCGCTTCCACACAAACACTTCAATAGCGCACATTTCTCTAGGTTAACATCATATTGAGCGGCCATGTAAAGTTGCTACTACATACATCTTTCAGAGGAAAAGCCATATTTGAGGTTGATGAATGATAGGTGAGCGTTTGGATGTCATGCCCGATTGTATTACCACATAGACCAGCCGTTAACAATCTGTCCATCACGGACTGCGAGCCTCTAGTTCGAAGACTCGTTCTCGCCCCCTACAGTGCAATTCGGCTAGGTATACATCCGCGCTAAAATATCAGGGTGAAAGTCATCATAGCTTGCGTAGTATAGACCCAGCTCCCAACCCAACTTTGAGAATAGATTAACGGCGATATTTTTTTTATCGCCGATAAGAGTCTCACGTTAACGCAGCACGTTAACGCCGATAACGGCCCACCACTAATTTAAATACAATTGTAGGCTACAGCAATTTTTTATGGTATAACAAGACAGGTATAAGTACACTCAAGAGCGTTCCCCCACTTGAATAGGCATTTAAGCCTTACAGTTCAACAAAAACTATTGTAATCCTGTTTAGGCCAGCTGAACTGTTATTTAAAAATAAAAGCCAAATAGTAGGGCTAGCTCTAGTTATTCGCTCTGGTGAAATAAGTGAGCTGAAATGCCCTGCTTGCAACTAGCATAGCCTACGACTGAACTAATTAGGCTTTTACATTTTTTGTATGGTAAAAAAGACGTTGCATGTGGCTTCGACTACTCAAACCAAACGTAACCGAGAATGTAAAAAGCTGTATTATCGCAGCTAGCCAATAATTTAGTGCACTTTTTTGTAACTTAGCTAGAATCTAGCTTAGAAATGTAAGGAAGTTTATTTCAATGTACGTACCTTGACATGCTTCCGCAAGTTGGAGGATGAATTTTTGTAGGCGGTGATGAAGTTCTGTTCTGGTAAACACAGCAAACACTTGAAGCGAAAACTATCATTAACTTGTTCAGAAAATTGAAATAGTCTGGCGAGGTGGGGCCACGGGTTGGCACATTCCCGGGATGGACCTGCTGCGTCTTCATCCATTGTTTCGTCCATGGTTTCGTCTCTTATCTAAATCATTATCTGACCATGGAGTTGACTTTGGCGGAAAGCTGAAGGTGATTGCTGATAGGCTGTCCCAATCAGTGGCGCCTGCACAATCCAATCGCGTTTGAGAGGGAAACAACAAATTGAGGGTTTCCGAGATTTTTATTTTTTCCTTTTTTTTAGAAGAAGTAACGGGTACTCACAGTTATGGATAGAAATGTAGTGGAGTAAAGAGTACAATATTTGCCTCTCAAATGTACTTGAGTAAAGTCATGAGTACTCCCCAAAAATGATACTCGAGTAAAGTACAGATCCCTCAAAATTGTACTTAAGTACTGTACTCAAGTAAATGTACTCCGTTACTGTCCGGCTCTGCATCTCTGCAACATTAAAGTGGGATGACAACCTTAGAGGCATTGTGACAAAATCCCATCAAAGGCTTTTTTTTCTTAAAACTGCTTAAAAAGTTTGGTGTATCTAAAGTCGGTATGCTCAATTTTTATAGAGCTGTTATTGAAAGCGTGCTGACTTTCTCACTTACAGTATGGTTTTGTAGCTCCACAGTACAGCGGTGAAGTCGGATTTGTAATATCATTCGGGCTGTTTCAAAAATTATTGGCTGTGATATTCCTACTATTGATGAGATCTATGTCTCACGTTTGCAGAAAAAAGGTTAAACAATTCTGAAAGACCCCTTACATCCAGCCAGACACCTCTTTACGCCTCTTCCTTCAGGCAGACGCCTGAAATTAATTAAAACAAAAATTTTGCGTGCGATATTCGCCGACGTTTTTACGCCTCGTGACTAAACAAAGGGCGCCAATATGAGTGTGCACACCGACGCGAAAAATGCCTTTTGCTCACGTGTCTGGAGCTGCTGAAGTTACAGTAAAACACAACTTGGGGGCGCTCAAACACAAAACAGTCTTGCCGAGCACACATACGTAACAACGAAGAAGATATACGCCAAGTAGCGTCTACACTGCCGGCGTCGGCGTCTTTTCCGGCATCTTTCCTCATTCAACAGAACAATAATTTCTTCATCGCTGGAGCTGCTGGAGCTGGAGCTTCTGGTGCTTGAAATATCCATGTTTTCTTTGTATGATTTTGACAAGCGCGTAAATACTTGCTCTCTTCTTCTGAGTGACAAGCGAGTGTCAGACGCGTAAAGTTGTGCAGCGCCACCTTGTGTACCGGGGTAGTTCTGTTTTACATTAAGCGCCATCTAATGTCAGGGAATGAATTTGCATGTTCACTCGGCTCATCGTCAGCAAAAATAGCTTGGGTGTGAACACAAAAAATGCGTTGAAAAACGCTGGCGAACCTACATGAGCATAAAGCGTAATGAAGCGAGTGGCTTTTTTTGATGGATCTCTTATCTATAAGGTGGACTTCTATGTGAAAGATCACAAACATTTGTCTCTTTACTATTTGTGTTTCTCAAAAATGCACTTAACATGAACCCGCAAGTACACACTGAAGTGCTGAATTGTCAGTAGAATGTCATTCAGCCACATGATGCTGCTGGAGTTGTAATGTATAATGCGGGTATTGCGTACAGTCCCGCAAGTGCCACGTTTGGTATAATTCCCACTCACTTAGAGATGCGCGATGTGTGCTGCCTCGTCTCTCCCTCGCGTGCGTTCTGGTTTTCAAGGTTTCAAGTTGTTGTTGTTGTTTTTTCGTCACATACTCAATTATACAGGATATAATCAGTAGTGAAATGTAAGTCAGGTCAGGTCCACTCAATGGACAGTGCAAAATATGTAACACAAAATATGCTAACAATGCTGGCAGCATGGACTGGAGCGGGACTGAAAAATCCATCCCGCGCAGGTCTCTAACGTGCAGTGCTCAACCAAGGGTTCTCACCACCTGCCACCCATTCGAATTTCCGTAGGCAGGATTTATTTTTGTTATATCACAAATACAGGAAAACAACTTTGTAGTCCAAATTAGTCGTTCGTTGTATTTCTTGAAAATTATCAATTTCTTGTAGATCGTTTTATGCCCAAACCTACACACTGAGTAAAATTCACAAAGTGAAAAAGCTTAATAGGACCCCTTTAAATATATGTCTCATAACAAAGATTTCAAATGAATTTTGATTGATTGAACTGTTTCAAAGATATAAGTGACACATGCAGTGGGAAGAATAAGTTAGCGAATCCTTTGACAATATCTGGATTTCTGCACTCTAAAAGTATGGATCTTAATTTAACTCACCGTTACAAGTCAAATACAATGTAAAAGTTACATTTTTCAAAATTGTATTTGGTTACACTTTTTTTCCACTTTAGACATTCTACTAACTATAAGTAACTTTGTAACTATGTGTCAACTACATGTCAGCTAATTCTCATTCATTTGCAACTACATGTCTACTAACTCTCAGTTGGGGTAGGTTTAGGGTTTGTAGAATAAGTTGACATTTACTTGCAAAGTTTCACGTAGTCAGTATGTTGTATGTTCTGGACCCATCAAAATAAAGTGCTAGAAAATATTAGTAGACTGTCTACTAATACTCTAATGACTGCTAGTTAACATGTAGTTGCAAAGTTACTTACTGGTAGTAGAATGGCTAAAGTGGACTATCGAAATAAAGTGTTACCTTGTATTTGACACATTATCTTTGACAGTGCAAGCTGGAAAAAGTCAGTGAACATCTGTGTTACAACTCAAAATTTAGTTCATTTCAGAAGATGAGACTAGATGGATGTGTGGGTTGCAGAGTTGCCCTGCCCTTTAAATAAAGTTATACAAAGTCTGGTTACTGTTTCTTCAAACACAACGTTTAGCCTTAACCTCGAGACACTCAAAAAATGTATCGACAAGATCTTTATAATTTAGCTATGTTGGTCGTTTACTCACATGTTCTGGAACCCTAGTACCTGATGCAGAGCGTTGTTAGAACTGAGGGAAATTCAGTTTGTAAAAAATATATTCTTTTATTTGTATTGTTTCCTGACAGATATGTGTTTCCGCGATTCAGTTTGTGTTGGACTGAGCTGATGGAGCTTAAGGTTAGAGTTCCCTGCGAAACCTGGGACTATGTGATGGCCAACTATGGACCCAACTGGAATGTTCCTGTGAAAACCTGGGACTGGAAGACCTCTCCGTTCAACGTACAGGAGAATGGTGTCTGGCCTGTGAGGGAATGGGATGATGTCATCCAAGTTTACTGAAGCATCATGGGAGTTAATGTATTTAGTTATACTCCAGTTAATATGGGTTATTGCATTTACCCTAAGCTACTACAAAGTCGAAAGTAAGCCCCTGTGGAAATGTTTCAGTGTTCTTTAAAAGTCTGCAGACATTGGCTGCCTTTATAAAACGTTGAAAACGTTGAAAACAGAGGAAATATTAAAGGGATAGTTCACCCAAAAATGAAAATTTTGTCATGATTTACTCACTCTCAAGTGGTTCCAAACCTGTATGAATGTCTTGAATACCACTTGAGAGTGAGTAAATGACAGAATTTTCATTTTTGGGTGAACTATCCTTTTAATGTGGTGAAGGGATATGTTTTATTAATGTAAATGGTCCATCCTGTAAAGAGGATAGTTTTAAATTTTATTTGAGAATGTGTAAATAAACAACTTCTGTGCATTGTCATGGGTGCTGATATGTATTTTTTTGTAAATTGAATAATAAACTACTGTGTGAACTATTTAGACTCTTCTTTCTTATGAATATACTTGTTTTAATTGCTGATGTATTACATATATATACATTTTAATGATGGCACACTAATTTGCTAAAATAAAAAAAACCTATTGTAGATGAGTGGTTTGAGTGCCTCAGCAACCCTGGGACACTTGTCTGGAGCATTGCCTCCTGGTAGGGATTTCTAAACAAATTGGTCCCAGGTTAGATGCCAGACAAAGAGTGCTCCAACACTCGCTTATGACCAGGAAAGAGAGTGGAGCCTTGATTACAGTAGGGATACCAGGGTCCTCTCCTGGAGGAAGGTCTGGGAGAAAACCCGATGGCTGGTTTCAACCCGAAACAACAACATGGGCCAGCTCCTTGTGGACTTGCCACTTGTTACACAATGGGTGGCAGCTGGAGAGGGGGGGCCACGTAGACCTTGGATGCAGACGACTGGAGGATGTTTTCTAATAATCAAGGGATCACACTTCTCAGCCTATGCCAGAGTACTGGAAAAACAATGTGGATTCCATCCTGGATGTGGAAGAGTGGACCGACTTTATACCCTAACAAGGATCCTGGGGCCTTGTTTATAAAAACTGTCTTTGACGTGGAAAAGTGCTTAGAGTCACGTCAGGTAAAAGGGCTTTTATTTTCTAATGCAACATCAGATAATCTTGGAACTGGTTGAGTGACACCCTGAGGTAGTGGACTATTACAGTTTTTTTTACAATCACTTTTGCACTAATAACAGAACCTTCATGTCATTTTTCTAAACTCTAGACACAACAAAACTCAAAACCGTAATTATTTGTAACACAGGCTGCCCTATGTTTAAAACTTTGCATGTTGTATTCATATCTTAAAAGAAGCCTTACATTTGCAGAAGCATTGGTTCAAAAAACAAATGTATTATGAAATATCATAGGAACATTACTTTAGATCACCCACACACAAGATACACACACCCATAGTTTCACTGTTTAGTTGTAGTACAATCATTAGATATAGTTGTTCAAAACATATGATACAGCTTTTATTATGGCTCTCAACATTCATACATTATTGTAATAGACTAGAGAGAAAAAGTACAGACACTGAAATCATTAATCAAAATGTGAAAATTATTGGTGAAATAATCAACTCACAACAGGTAAAAACCTTTAGATAAGAAAAGAAAAAGATAAAACTACAGTAAAATGCTAAAGATCTTGGAAAAAATCTTCTGGTATGGCAAATACAGGCCGGACATTGGACATTTACAGGCATCATCTATGGCCTGGAGAAGAGGGACTTGTTTGTGAGGAGTGTAACATATGTCGGCAGGAATTCAACTGTCTCTACAGGTCACCAGGGGCCAGCTAAAGAATCAGTCTCTCTAAAGCCCCTCCTCCTCATCAGCGCAAAAGCGCGCGATTTCTTTCGGTCACAGAACAAAGGAAAGTAACATGGAAGATTTCTAAAAGACACATTCATTTCATGATAATAATAATTAATCTACTCAAGAAACAAGATGAATATTAATGTTGTACTCGGCCTTTCATAGGCTTGATGTGATTATTGTGAATGTGAATTATTTAGGACAATGTGGGTGATTTTTAATCGTGCCTTAAACTGTAATGTGTAGGTTGTGCCAAATGCGATGTTTAGTCTCTAAAAGAAGCTGGCATCGTAAGTCATAAGTGGTGTTGATAACCGTTAAACTTTAGCATCCTGCATGTTTATAACAGATATAAAGGCCTGTGTATATCTTTCACGGAATGAATGAAATATCAGATAACGCAAGCCGAAATCATCAGAAACCATGGACATGGGCGGGGCTCCGCCCCATACGGACACTCTGATTCAACCAGCCGCCTGTGGGCGGTGTCCAAATCGGACTGTTTAAAACAATGCGCCAGCGTGCAACTCTCTCTCTTGCTCTTACTCCTACCCTTCATCGTTTTCCGTGCAAGGACGACCTGGAAGCCAGTCCGCTGGACTCTGGCCTTGACACCGACTAAACCAACCATCTAGTCGAATTCAAAGGATAGAAGGGCCGTAACATCACAGAACAACGAACTCGACGACCGCAGATGAGAGAAGAGCTTTCCCCGTGACGTCACGCAGCAAATTCCAGATATATCACGTGTTTCCAAACGAGAGCCACCGGAGAAACACGAACCAACCCACGTGGTTTCCGAAACAAAGGACCGAAGCAACACGTTGAACTCACGCGGGAAACGAGACGAGATCCAGCCTGCTTAACCAGCCTAAAGCAAGTAACACCAACAAAATCTCTATTTCTAACTGAACTGGTAAATTGATCTGAACGCAGAAACAAAGCATAGGCATTTGTCGTGATCTTTTCTGGTTGGGTTAAGTGTTAAAACAGCTAAGAGGGCAATTTTTTTACTTCCTGAATTTATTCACCAAAACCCATGTATGCATGTTTGTGTGTTATTAGTTAATCCATTTATGTTAGAATAGCAGTATAACAAATAAACCTTGTTTCATTTTATAAAGAATTGTCTCTGGAATGTTGTGGCGAGGGGCGCGTGGGAAGGCGGAACGCGCGAGGGGGAGAGCGGGTTTGGAGACGAGCGGGGAAACGTTTGGCAAGTGAATGATAATTAACACCTGTATCTGATTCCAGTGATTGTCAGAGAGACATAAAAGGGCCCCGCCGGCCGGCAGGAAGGGGGGCAGTAGCGAGCACGCTGATGCAGAGAGAGACCGCCAGAAGAGCCGAAGAAGAAATACCCACGAAGAAGAGACCGCACCGGCAGTATTTACGTTTTGTTTTGATGTTTATTTTTGTTATTAAACGCCGACTTGTGGCTCGTCACCCTTGACTTCCTCGTCCTCCTTCCTTGAACTCCGAACCTTGCTACACTGGTGCCGAAACCCGGGACGAGGAAGCCGGCACGTCGTCATGCAACCCGCCAGCCCCACCCCACTTGCGGAGCTAGTCCAGTCGCTCGCTGGTCTTCATCAGGCGCAGCAACAAGCGCTCTTGGACATGAAGCTGGAGCAGGAAGATCGGTTCCGGCTCTTGGTCCAGGCGCAGGATGAAGACCAGCGGGCCATCCGGAGCTTGCTATGCCGGGAGGGAACCCCCGTCGCAGCCCCATCGATCGCCCACGTCCCGCTGATGAAGATGGGACCCCACGACGACCCGGAGGCCTTCGTGGACCTATTTGAGAAGACAGCGGAGGCGTGTGGCTGGGCGCGCACCCAGTGGCCGGTGCGCCTGATCCCCCTGCTGATGGGGGAGGCGCAGGTGGCAGCCCAACAGCTGCCTGTCGCGAACCTCCTGGCCTACGAAGACCTAAAGCGGGCCATCCTGCAAACGCGTCCGGAAACCCCGAGCAGCACCGTCAACGCTTCCGCTCCGTGGAACTCGGGGACTGCGGCCGACCGTTTGTGATGGCTCAGCAGCTCCGGGATGCCTGCCGCAAGTGGCTCATGGCCGAGCCCCGCGACGTCAAGGGAGTGATCGACCTGGTGGTGCTGGAGCAGTTTGTCGCCCGACTACCCCGGCGAACGGCCGAGTGGGTCCAGTGCCACCGCCCGACGTCAGAGCCCGCCACCTTTCCACCGTACTCTCTCCGGCAATCCCTTGCCCATCCTTCTGCCGCTGGGGCGGCGGTAAGGCCTGGGCCGGCCTGCTGGAGATGCGGGGATCCGGGGCACTTCCAGGACCACTGTCCCATGATGGAGGTGGGTTTGCTGGTCCGGGTCCCCGACTCCCCGGGGGCTGCCCCCGATCAAGCCGGGCAGTACCAGATACCTGTGAGTATCAAGGGGGGTACATATCAGGCCTTGGTGGATTCAAGCTGTAACCAAACCTCCATCCATCAAAGCCTGATACAGCAGAGGGCATTGGATACGGCCCGCAAGGTTAAGGTGAGGTGTGTGCACGGTGACGTGGCGGATTACCCCTTAGTGCCTGTATCGATTAAATTTCGGGGAAAAATGCATAGAATGGAGGTGGCGGTTAATTCCCACCTCAAGCATCCGCTGATTTTGGGTACCGATTGGCCGGCTTTAACTCAATTGTTGGGGATAGTGTGTGCGGATGCCTCTTGGCAGACGGGGCGGGGCCAGGAGGAGGCGGCGGCTCGGACCGGAGAGACGCTAGCGGGCCCGTCCCCACCTGCCTCAGAGGAAACGAAAGCCAGCGAGGGGGTGAAACCCCCAGAGCTGGACGACTTCCCTCTGGAGCAATCGCGGGATGAGACGCTTAAAAACGCGTACGACCGGGTCCGCTCCATTGACGGGCAGCTTCTCCGACCAGACGCCCCCCTCTCCTTCCCCTATTTTTCCCTTATAAAAGAGAGGTTGTATCGGGTAACCCAAGATGCCCAGTCAAAAGAGATGACAACCCAGTTATTAGTTCCCCGGAGCCGTCGGGAAATGCTTTTCCAGGCGGCGCACTGTACGCCCATGGCAGGCCACTTGGGGGAGGCAAAGACACGCGAACGCCTCATGGCCCGATTTTTTTGGCTGGGCATTCACGAGAACGTCCGCCGGTGGTGTGCGGCGTGTCGGGAATGCCAGTTGGTAAATCCACCGGCCACCACCAAAGCGCCCTTGCGTCCATTACCGTTGATGGAGGTCCCCTTCGAGAGAATTGGGATGGACCTCATCGGGCCATTGGAGCGTTCCGCACGCGGATACCGCTTTGCATTAGTCCTAGTGGATTATGTAACGCGATATCCGGAAGCAGTGCCCCTGCGCTCCATCTCGGCGAAGAGTGTAGCCGAGGCACTGTTTCGAATTATCTCCCGAGTGGGGATCCCGAAAGAGATTCTCACGGATCAGGGCACGGCGTTTATGTCACGCACGCTAACCGAACTGTATGGACTATTGGGCATTAAATCGATTCGCGAGAAGAGTCGAAGAAGAAATACCCACGAAGAAGAGACCGCACCGGCAGTATTTCCGTTTTGTTTTGATGTTTATTTTTGTTATTAAACGCCGACTTATGGCTCGTCACCCTTGACTTCCTCGTCCTCCTTCCTTGAACTCCGAACCTTGCTACAAATGTGATTTTAAGTATTTTATCCTTCTTGCCACAAAGATAACGCTGCCTAAGCTTGAATTTGAGAGATTATTAATTTCGTTTTATTGTTACCATGGCCACGGGGCAAGAGAAACAAGATTAGTAAGATTTACTGTTGTTAGTGATCGGTGGACAAGCACTTACTAAAGTATAAATTAAATTAAAGATTAATATTACTTTAATCAAAGCAATATTTAATCTTTAATAAATAATTCCCGAAGCTGAAACAATAGCTTCATTTAAAATTGCATTACAGGAGCCTATTGAAAACCTTCCTCCTCCATGTGGAGAAAAACTCTGCAGTCGGGTTACAGTAAGGAAAGAGGAGTATGGGGGTAGATACAAGGTGATAAACTGTGGATGGGCCTAAAACCATGATTGTGCACAGTACTGTTGCTAGGAATTCGGGGCCCATTGCACTGATTTTGCTATGGGGTCCCTCAAAATCACATTCAGTGGGGATGTGGTCAGGCCCCCCAGAGAACATCGTTCTGGGTCCTTCTTACCTGAACATACTCAGTCCTCAGGTGCTTCACTTTCGTAATGTTGTTCAACTTTTTCAATAAAACTACACTGTAAAAAAAAAAAAGTTGAGCTTAACTTAAAATTGGCTCAATTTGAGAAATTTTTGAGTTCTAAAAACTGTGCTGAAGCTGGTTGGTAATGCAAAAGTTGCATAGCATTTTTAGCAGTTGTATCAGTTGATAGTTAGATCATTATAATGAAATGAATAGATGAATAGATTACTGTATGAGATCTTGAGGGCTTTTATTTTGTAATACAACATCAGATTGAACATTGTTGTATAAAAATACACCATGTAAATATGCCAGAATTAGTAACAATAACTACTTTTCATCCGCAGTCCCTATCATCCTGCAGCTCAAGACCGGTTGCCCACTGAAGCTAAGCAGGGTTGAGCCTGGTTAGTACCTGGATGGGAGACCTCCTGGGAAAACTAGGTTGCTGCTGGAAGAGGTGTTAGTGAGACCTGCAGAGGGTGCTCACCCTGTGGTCTGTGTGGGTCCTAACACCCCAGTATAGTGATGGGGACACTATACTGTCAACAAGCACTGTCTTTCGGATGAGATGTTAAACCAAGGTCCTGACTCTCTGTGGTCATTACAAATCCCATGGCACTTCTCGTAAAGTGTAGGGGTGTAACCCCGGTGTCCTGGCCAAATTCCCCCCACTGGCCCTTATCAGCCATGGCCTCCTAATAATCCCCATACACTTGATTGGCTCTATCTCTCTCTCCTCTCCACCTGTAGCTGGCGTGTGGTGAGTACAATGGTGCTGTTGTCCTGTGGCAGCCATTGCATCATCCAAGTGGATGCTGCACACTGGTGGTGGTGGTTTTTTGTGTGGAAACTGAGTTTTCTTTTTATAACTATGGGAATTTACAGAACAATATGGTTATATGCAAGTTCATGAAAGGCTTTAAGTTTGTTATTTATCATCAGACAGTTATTTTCATATTATTTGGAAATTCTACATTTAATATTACTCAACATTTGAAGTCATTTTCATTTTATCAGATCGTTTTTAAAAATTTATATTATTTTAAATGTATTGATTAATTTATTCAATGCCTTGTATATATGTGTGCACCACAAAACAACATGGCGGCTAGAATGACCGTGTTTTTCAAAGTGGAGGCTGGCCTGGCCTGACCACAGTGCACTTTTTCTTGTTTAAGTACTGCAGGTTCTTGAAAATGTAAGCTGTTCTTGCAGCTCACTGTTCTAAATTATAATGATTGGTGATATGTTAATGACATTAATTAAGAGTCGTTTAAGAGGCAGAGAGCTGAAACCATTCAATTGCGTGCAAGTTCAAGATGATTTGCGATTCATAGATTTCACATCTGACGCGCATTTTCTGTTGGTATGTTCATTCTATGAATCAAACGTATGCATATTCGAGATATGATCGTAAGATCAAATTTAGGATGGTTTCTCCGCAACATTTTATAAATGAAGCCCCTGGAGAGCCATTGGAGTTTCCTTATCCAGTCTACTTGAGTCTTGTGGGCTTGGAGAAGGCAAACAACTGCATTCATAGTCTTTTTTTAGGGGGTACTACAGGAGTATGGGGTACCGGAGTTGCTGATCAGTGCAGCCTAATCCCTATACAACCAGTGTGAGAGTGTGTCTGCATCCTTGGCATTACTTCAAGTTCCTGGGGGTCTTAGGGTGGCACTGCTGCTCTTTGCAGATGATGTTGTCTGTATGGCCTCATCGGGCAGTGACCTTTAGTAATTACTGGGGTGGTTTGTGGCTGAGTGTCAAGCAATAGGGATAAGGGTCAGCACCTCCAAACCTGAGGGCATGGATATCACCTGTAAAAAGGTGAATTATACTTTTTGGGTACAGGATGCATTGCTTTCTCGAGAGGATAATTTTAATTATCTCAAGGTGTTGTTAACAAGTGAGGGTAGGACTAAATATGAGGTTCATAGGCAAATTGGTACAGTGACAGCAGTAATGCAGTCATGGTATATCATTAAATCTTCAATGATTATAAAGATGATGGATATATTGTATATAGCATAGAATCAGGTCATGTGCCTGGGAAGACCTGCTGGAGAAGTATGATTTCTTACTACCAAACCTTTTCATATGAGGTGCGCTCCTGACACAGAATCTTAACTTGTCATTCTCAGGTTTTCTGAGTAGCCATGTCAGGGTCTAAGCAGATGAATGCACCTTTCCTTGTGGCAGAGAGTTGGATTGCTGAAGGTATTTAGAAATCAAAGCAATTCTTTTCGAACCCCATTCTCAAGTAAAGGATTTGGACGTTGACTGTTGCTGTTTCATATATTTTTGGAATTAGTTAGAGGGCATTTACTAGACAGAAATCTGAAACCATTTAGCTGCTCACAATTTCCAGATCATTTGCGATTTATCACTTCTGGAAGAGAGGCATATGCACTTATTTGTGCACGTTAGTTTCTTTGAATTACATGTACACATTTGAGAAACAGGACTGTTTCTATGCAGCACTTTATAAATGAAGCTCCTGCTGTAAGCTAAAGAAAAAAGGAACCGCATGCCACTCATCTGAATGTATGATACAATTTTTACATTAAACAAGAGCTGATGCCTCCAAAACACACTACAGACACATTGAATTGCTCTTTTCAGTGTTGGTATTATCCATTTACAAATAATGTAGGATCTGTAGAATACGTGTATCTGTATTTACAAAAAAATATATATATATGTGACCCTCTCTGTAAAAAACAGGCTAAAGTCTAAAAATCTAATTCTGAGATAACGAGCATCAAAGCTTGATTACAAGCATTAATTTCAATCTTTGACATGGCCTTACTCAATCAATATTAAAGATACAAAGAATATATATTCACAGAATTTTCTTAACTATATGTAGGATGATTTTATGCAGAAAATAGTAAATGTAAAAAAAAAAAGACTTTAGTTGAGTTTTCACAAAGAAGGTCACATATATATATATAAAATCACTACATAAAAAGGCCAAATATTTCTTCCATTTAGTTAGAGAGAAAAAAAACATTTCTCAGAAGCTCCAATAAGAATGGGGAGAACATACATTTTGTAGTGCCATGCACTTTTAAATGCCAGTAAAACTTGGTCAAAATCAGCCTTGGAGCTGATTCTCTTTTCTGAACAAATGTACTGTTTTTAAGTATTAATTAGGAATTAGTATTAATTAGAAGATATGTTTTTAATTCAAATGAATGCACTATTCACAAACACAACACACCAGCAATTCATTTTCTTTTATTTTTTGTTTTGTACAAAATGTATCCATATAGTATCCAACAGATACTCCAACAACAAATGGCTTAGGTCAATTTACAAACCTTCATGACATTTATCCTTTAACTGGACAAGAAGCAAATATGGGAATATTTACCCACGTCTCAATCAAAACTAGAAAAACGAGCCTGGCTGCAGACAGCTATAGAAACATACTTGATACAACAGTCATATTTAGCATTGCCTTGGAATACTGGCAACTATGACCTTATTTAAATGTACAACAGAAACCACAAAGACAAGTGCAGAGTTAGCAAACACCTAAAAACTGCAACAGCCATATAAGGAACATACAGTCTGGCTCACAATCTGAAAGTGTGTGTGTGTGGGGGGGCATACACAGGGAAAAGCAGCTGCTGCAGGACCAGCCAGCTACAGAACCAATGATTAAAAATAGAAAATAAAAATAATTGAGGGTAAAAATGCTTTTTGGTTTTCACAGTTAAATTTTAAATGCACTGCATGCATGATGCTAATAACGGCACGAGATGGAGAAAAAAAAAAAAAATTCAAAAAAATGCCCAGAAAGATTAGGTTCAGCTTTATGATGAAGTTCAACAGTATTAAAAAAAAAAGACAGATAAAGAAATCTAACAATATCTACAAAATGAAAAGTGGGGAAAAAACAAATGGAAAAAAATTGGTTTAAAACAATTTTCCTCTATCTCCGGTATCTGCCCCTCTCCTTCTCCCTCTCACGGTCTCGAATTCTCTCTCTCTCACGGTCCCGTTCTCTGCCACGCTCTCGGTCACGACGCCCGTCCCGTGGCCGGTCGCGCTCTCTCTGTCGGTCACGCTCACGTGGTCGGCTCCTACGTCCACTCACCACCGCCTGCGTTCGTCTCAGGAAATCATCCACTCGCATGTCGTAGTCATGCTGTCAAACAAAAGATAAAGATTAAATGAGTAATCAGACACTTAACATCAAGTGATGTTTTTGGAACAGGTTTTTTCAGCTAATCAACGCTATGGTAGGGCTGGATGATTAATAGAAAATAAATCAAAACAGAAATATCGAAGCTCTAACCAATGTAATTCTTCAATGTTGGTTATTTCGTTTTTTAAATCCTATTAATACCACTGCATGTGTAATTGGCGCTATACGGACGTGTATGACCGTTGCATGCACGCCTTTTGCAGCATCTCACACGTGAGCGGCGCATAAATAATTTAAACTTTTATACTCCAAAACAGTGGACCAACCAGAAGACCCCGCAGGCAGAGCAAGCATTTGTTTACAGTAGCAAGTTGGCCAGTAAAAACCTAGACCATCTAGTGGCGCTTTTCCACTGCGTGGTACGACTCGGTTCGGCACGGCTCCGTTTGCGTTTCTACCGCAGTTTAGTGCTGCTTTAGAGTGGGCGGGATTATTCACGTGTTGTTATAGTGTATATAGTGTTATAGCTACTGCCGTGACATCACCGTAAACACGCCACAAACAAAGACACAACAAAGGAGCATATCGACGGAATTGTGTTTTTCATTCTCGGCATGTGGATGTTTTTAACAGCAACGGAAAGGCCTATGAGAATGCTTGGGATTTACCCCCAGCAGCAGAGACTGTGGTGACAGTGCCACAGGCTGTAGATGAGGAGAGCAGGGATGATCGTGCAGGTGTGCTGTTGAATAGTTACGAATTCATGTAGAATGTTCTGTAAAGTGAATTATCAATAAACTTTTGAATATTTCAAAATGTACAATGTATCCCTTGTTTTTTTTATTTATGTGTTGTTTGTATCATGGCATTAATCATTTGTCTTTTTCAAGAGGTTCATTATGTGCTCATACAATAATAAACTTTTTATAGTCTAGAGGTTCACTTATTCGATCAGATTGTTTTTAATTGAAGCAAAACACATACAAAAGGAAAACATAAACAGAAAACACTCTAAAAATATACAAAGTGCAAAAAGTATATACATAAGACTTTTTCATTCCATGTCACCCCATCAAGCTCTCGCTGGATCCGCTCCTCGGCTATCAACGAGAGGAACATCTGAACTTCCTCGACAGACAATTTTTGGTTGATACAAAAAAGGTGCGTTTCTTCAAACAAAAGTTGCATCCGATCCTTCGCTGGCTGTGCTGTTTTAAATCTAGCGGGTTTATGTTGGGTCTCGTGTCGCAAGTTCAGTAACGCAGTAATGACGATTCTCTCCGGCCAATTAGTGATCAGTAGAGTTTACACGTCACGTTTTGGTAACGGTATGGATCGCTTGGAACCTCGGCCGAGGTGGTACTAAAAAGCACCAGGTACTGTACCCAGTGAAAAACACCGCAAAAGTGAACAGTACTGAACCGTACCGTACCGTGCAGTGGAAAAGCGCCATAGGCCCTGCCCTCTCATCAGCAGTGTTATATTTGCATTCATTCAATTGTATTATTTTACAGCTATTTTATGCATTTCAGATTGCATTATTTAAAATAATATTGATTTACAAGAGATGCAAGTTATTTCTACTTTTTGCATGACAATATATAAAATGTATTTTGTTTGCAAGAGATGGTTAGTTACTGTCGTTTTTAAATGTGCTCTAGAAAATAAACTAAACTTGAATTGTCATGTCAAAAGTAGAAAATCATTTATTTAGTTTGCAAAAAAATTAGTTATTGTAATTTTTTTTGGGGAAAATTGCTTTTTACAATAAAACTGAAACGTGACTACATAAGACATCTTGATTTCAAGCAAGCTTTGATTTCAATTGTTCGAAATATTTAAGAAATAATTATAAATAGCTTGCTTCTTTCAATGAATTCTTTCATTAGAAAAAAATTAAATCCCACCTTTAATAGTGGAGTATATTTACAGTACAAACCTTTAATGAACTGAGGGCATTTTTATTAATAAAAAAATCATTCAATAATCATAACCAAGGTAAAGTAATCAGTTAATTGAGGTTTTGATTTTAGATCATATCACCCAGCTCTATGCTATGGTAGTATTTAAGCTGTTTTGATGGCTAAACATTACCAAACTGGAGGCAAAAGAGCGAACAACCCTCTTTTCCCTGAAGCGGGCATCGTGGGGCATGGGATGGTGTCCGGAGTAAGGAGGGTGGGCCTGGGGAGGAGGAGGATGATGATGATGCTGGTAGTACGGGTGCTGGGGAGGATGCTCCATTCCAGGGTATGGGGCCTTCAGACAAAACAAAGTGTCAGGATTGAAACACATGGATAACCAGAACAACGGATACAGAAAAACCCAGTTAATATGGGCAGTCTTACCATTCCTTGCCATGGTGGTGGAGGCCCAATGTGGAATTCTCTCATATAGTCATTGTAGGACTAGACATAAGAAAATGAGTGTTAATAGTGTTTATTAAGTACAAAGTATAACTGACTGCACCTAATCAATCAGAAAAAGTGTCACTAATGGGGTCTGAAATGTTGCTACATCTAGCATGAAAGTTGTTAAGTTGGCAATATTGATGGTGATGAATTCTTCCATCCAAATATTTTTTTTCTGTTTAAGACATACTTGGGTTATAAATGCCATTTAATGTTGATTTAAAACTTACTCCATTGAGAAACACATCTCTCCTAACACCAGTGAAGCGCCTGTGAAGAGACAATAGGTTATAATAAGTAAAGTTGAGCAATAGTTATAATAAAACTCCCATTTAAAATTGGAAGCTAATGAGGGAAAGCCAACAATACCAACCTGTCCACAGGTGGATTGCGAGGGTCTTGCATAAAACCTAAACAGACAGCAAAAACGAGACGAATTTCACAAAATACATTATAGCGCAGCACAAACAATACAACCAAAAGTCCAAATTTAACCATCTCTTAAAAAATAAAATAAAATACTATAACAATAGACCAAAAAGCAAACTTAGAAACTCAATATCAGGGTGCAGTTCAGCTTTCATACATACTACGCAGAAATACAAATTCTCACCTAAGTTACCATCCTTAAAACACAAGTAACTTCTCGATAAAGAGCCATAACCTTGAAGAAAACCTTGTTGTGGCATATTACCATGGTGCTCTTTCAGAAAGCAGACCATTGAACAGTGAGACAGAAGCAAGAGATCTACATGTCGCAGATATTAACCTGGTCTCTGGGGGAATTCTGGCGTGTAATCAATCCTGGGCCGCTTCCGGTTGTGCATGTCAAATTCCTCTGGACGACGCCTACGTAAACCAGGTACATTAATGTGAAAGATGGCACTGATTTAGAAAAAAATAAATAACCTTCAGTTATCAGTGCATGGGTACAGGATTACATATTTAGGATTACACTTTCTTCATATTTTAGTTAATAGTAAAATATTTTAGTGAATACTATAACATTCATTGGTGAGCAACTAAATGAATACTTAACCTGCATGACACCAAGTAAAGCACGGCTGTAAGCACAAACCTAATGTACAAACTTTCTTTGCATATTAAGATATCAATGTCCTGCATAAAATATTCAGGGTTCAATACAAGTAATAAGCAATCCACAGACATCATTTGTAGCATAATGCTGATTTGAGCTAGGTCAAAATAGATCAAATAGTCGGTCACAATTGACTAGTTGGTGAAGTTGGCTAGTTCTGCTATATTTATATTTGTAGCAGTGGTAGTGCTTTGGCTGGCAAAATCCCTTCTGAACAGTTTCTCACTTCTTTACAGCTGTCACCATAGCATGAACATTCAGAAAAACATGTCATGTCGCGTTTTCAAAATGAGGTTTAGGAGGAAGTTAAAAAATCTCAAGACCACTGCATTGTTACCTTTCATTGCACTATGACTGCTTTAAAATGGCAAAATACATCTTATGCATAAAAAAAATGGTGTAATTGGGGTCAAGTGAATGTTTTTTTATGTTTTTAAATCATGGTTCCGGAAATAATTTTTTCGACAGTAAAGCCACAAGACTGATGGAAAGGCTAACTAAACTTGCCCATGCTATATACATTTTTGCAAAGGTCATGAGCATGTAAAGCAGATGACCATTGTATTATACATGCAGGTATATCAAAAACTTGTACTGAACCCAGAACATTCCTTTAATACTAAAGCCACATTGATGTGGTTCTTTTTTTATGCTCAATCCTCAGCAGAGCTCTACAGTGCGAGCTTTTCAGTGTTCAAATGTGAAAACTTATTTTGACACCAGTACAAGTGAAATTTGACAGCTAAATCACAAATCATGAACTCAAATTATATTATTTACCCTTATATATATATATAAAAAACGTTTCACAATGCATTTGGTAACATTTTGTTGTCTTCCATTCAAGTTAACAGCTTTTTTATTTAATATACATTTAAAGAGGATGTGCTCTTGCATTCTGGTGTGCATGATGTATTGTTATTTTTGAGGGTGTGGTAATACTAGTTTCATATGGTGTGTCATTCACCAAAATGGTTTCCAGGCTCTGTTCCATTACACTTCGTCTAACTGTTTTTTTAAGGCAAGAACAATTTTTTTTGTGAATGCATTACTGTTGACTTCCATTCAAACACTAAAAATTGGAAAAGGATTTGTGAATTTCAAAAGCGTGATTAATATATTTGAAGGTTTCATTATGGTGTTTATGACTGAAGTTATAATTACGTTCTTAGGCAGTAAAATATACTTCTATTTTGTATAAAGATATCTTGACGAAGACACCAGACAAGTTTGCTGATAACATATTTTTCCAAGTACAATGTATGTATGTTAGCATTAATGTTAGTCATAAAACTGAGCTTTACCCAAATGTTACTGTAGAGCTCTGCTCAGAATTTTATAGTTTGAGCAGCTTTTGCTGTGTGTCCTAAAGCCAAAAAACCCACATGCCTTCAACTGTGCAATCAGTCTTTTTCTAGAAAGATTATTCCTAAACTCAACTACTTGAACACATCCTCAAATGGGTGCCCTTAGTGAAAATGTTATTCTAACATATGGTAAGAAACCCAATATGTCAAAAAACAGTATCTACATTGGAGAACAATAAAAATCTGGTTGAGAGTGTGACATACCGCATTCTTGTAGTTTTGTGACTGTTAACGTTGGCAAATACTTTAAAGAGTAAAAGTTCATTTAAAAGTCCATCTTATGCTTTAACACATTTTAAATGGGAGGGCTTGGTAAAGCAGAAGAAGGGGGAGTGATAAGGTGGTGCAGTCCATTGCAAAGCAAACCAAAAATGACCAAGAGAAGATCCAGACATCTGGAAATAACCCTTCTCTTGGGGTACTCAGTCCATGGAGGGCTCAGAGAAACACAGAAGAAGGGAAGGGTGGAGGCATCATTTTACACCATCTTTAGTCCAGAGGAGGGAAACCAAACCGCCTACCTACCACCAGCTGGAACATCCCATTGATTTTGAGGAAGGGGCTTTTTGTAACAAAGAGGGTGGGGAAAGGGGAGGGACGTGTACACATGTAACGCATCCAAACAGGAGTCCATCAGTTGGGGCCAGACAATGCAAACCAACAAACTTCCTCAATGTTTGTCTGGAGAAAGTAAGGATGCGTTTAAGTCCTTTTTTTGGGGCACTTTTTTTTTCTTTTTTGAGCACTGTGGTATGGAACAGAGTTCATGTAAAGCAATGCTCTATAGGGACAGTCCCTGGTGTGATTTGAGTCCATAAGCACCGCAAACGGGACGACTACCCACTCCGGCAGCTTTGTAGAAGTACATGCTCTTTTTTTCCCTTCCTCCCTGTCTCTCCCTCTCTGGTTTCATTCTTTCCTTCACCGTTTGATGCTACACCCCGCACACTTCTACTATCTATATTCATAAGCACACTCTGGAGCTTTTTCTGGAAAGGATAACCAGCAAAGAAGTCCCAAAATACGCTCCTCTTGAACACTTTCTTTTTATAAACAACGACTGCTTTCTGCCCCTCAAATCGATGTGCCATCTTCTGTTTAATTATTAAGGCTCCTTTTAAAAATGTCCCAAATTTGACTGGCTCTATCCCCCATGGACACTCCTGCAAGAAAAGGCTTTGGGAACAAATTTAAACAGTCTCATCTACAAAGAAACAAACCTCAGTACTACAACTACAAAGTTAACTAGACCATTCTGAGGCTTAAGTTGTTAACAGTTAACAGAGGCATATCAGGTCAATTGTTACACCATTTTAACTCCCATTATCCATCAAAATTAACAACAGCACGGATGATTTATGCTGGGACTTTCCCACAAAGCCGCAGCCGGTCCGCTCTGCTCTGGTTGGCTTGGTTCGTGGCTCTTCTCTGACCCTCGCTCAAGTGACGATGAAGACGAAGGTGGAAAAATAACAAAAACACACACTTGCTCCCTTCGCATCAGGTGACAGGGACACAAGTGCGCACTATCAGTCCAAAGAACATTTCTAACCTTCCCATGTCCCGAGGGACGGGCTCTCTGTTGGGTAATCGGCCCCGAGATCGAGGCTCTGACTGCATCCTCCTCTTGTGGCGCATTTTGTGAATGACTTGATACAAGTCAATGCTCTCATCAGGTGGGAAGAGCATGCACAGTTGTGTCCCGCAGTCTGGTTCGATCTCCTGTAGGCGGCCGTTTAGAGAGGTCCAAGAGATCATGCGAGGCAGTGAAAAAAGAAAAGAAAATTAATTTAACATTTGTTTATATGAACAGTTATTTGACTAATTGTCTGTGAGGCTAAAAAAGGCATGGGACGAGGGGCTAGAAGTCAACAGAAACCCAAAATTGACTCTATTTGTGTTTTTAGTGTATGTTATTGTCTTATTGTACATAATTCATTGGTGTATTTCAAACAAAAATTGTCATTTTTCATCAAAGAAAAATTACTTGCTCTGCCTTTGTAACAAATTATGCTTTAGACTGACATTAAAAATCTACTTGTGCAATTCCAAACCTCCAACCACAGGACTAATGTATATAGAGTATATAGAGAATGTAAGCACACCTGTCACTTGCCTTGTTGTTGTGGTGCACCAGCAGGAAATTCCCGAGGCCAATAATTCTAACAGTTATTGGCTAGTAATGACTCAATGACCAACAATTATTTTGAAAGATGACTTTGCCCCACTTTTACTAGATTGACCCATTTCACTGTAGTAAAGTTTTCCAGCAAAACTGTACATGAATGTATAGCTGTCAGAGTTTTAGCTGTGAAATTTCTAGCCATTATTCCAAAATATATGTGTTTCAGAAAACTCCTATATATTTGTCTGATAAATGTGTTGAATTTGTTGACAACAAATCAATTTAAAATGTATTTTTATTTGGATAAATAAAAATGTTTGCAAAAAAAAAAGAAAATTACAATTGTTTAATATATATTTATTGTTGAGCCCTGAACAACCAGGATTCATTGTATGTAACATCCAGTTGTTACAATCTAATCCCAGATGAAAAAATTGGTTAAGTAAGTAAAATGGGTTATGGAAGGAGTTTCATGTTAATTTGACTAACCTGTCCATCACGTCCAATCTTCACAGGCTTGTGTTCATTCCATGGGTTGGAGAGGTGAGCCGTTTTTGTGAAAGGTAATTCCCGCCTTCAAGTAGAAAGAAAAACCTCAATAGCTCATAATTGCAAACAACTACACTAAAAAAAACGAATCCTTAAATTGCTTTTTCACGGTTTTTACCTGCAAATCCAGTCAATCTTGAAGACTCCTCCAAGCATCTTGGCATTCATGCCTGCGGGTAGAACCCAGTGTATGGGAGAACCTCCATGATGAGATTCAGACGAGAGCCGAGCAAAACCTAAAATACAAACACACATCCTTATGTGCACCAACATAAAGCCACACAAAATATGTACAAATCACAGTTAAATTATTTTTAAAACAATATTTTTAAGACTTACCTTGAAACTTCCCACTCTCCCTAACTGAAAAGATTAGCAAAACACTTCGAGCAGAGCGAAAAGCTGCATTGAGTTTTTTCTCGTTGACGGGCAAAGTGGACCAAACACCCTGCGGAGAGATCATACACACCATGTTAACAGAGTAAAGCTTCCACTAACCTCAAAAAAGTATCTTCAACAGTAAACAGTGCTGTATGTGGCAAACCTTTGCTTTAGCCAGGGAAACATTCTCATGATTGTTGCTCTTAATTAGAAAAAACCTGGCCTCTTTCAGGATATACTTCAGCTTGCTGGTTTGATCTTCAAAAGACAAAATGGAAAATGTGTCACAAAAGCAGTAACAGTAGTCAGTAAATGGCTGCAATGGCTGAACTGATAATATTGATAATATAAAAATCACAATCAATTTAAATAGTTACTGACATGACAATGCAATTAAATGCGCAAACATTATCTGAACACGTGTGTGCTTTTCTTACCCTTCCTCACAGCTCTGACAGAAGAGGACAGTTTCTCATGTTTCTTTTCAGACCCTAAAAGTCAGAGACACACTATGCTTTAACATTCAAAATACAGATGAAAACATGTGCAGCTTTTCAACTGTACCGAACATGAAAGAGCCCAACACTGTACAACTAGCTTTAACAAAGATCACTCCCACAAGCTTAAGATAGTGATATAAGATTAGAGAGACAAAATGTAGTTGTTGGAAATGTACACTATTTCAGGTTGCCATCAGGTGTGTATAAATACAATGACTCCGCTATTTGTAATCTGACCTGCACCAAGAATCAGACAATCTACACTTCAGCCAATTGACACTTACGATCAATTTTATCTTAGTTTTACCTTTGTATTACCATTACAACAATTAATTATTTTTACTGCTCTAAGAAACGGATCGTTGATCAAACTATCACATGGCTCTCTGCAAATTTCAAACATTTAAATTGCAGGACTGAACGCCGTCTCAGCTGATCAACTTTCCTTCTCCTCTTGCATAACTTCAACTCACGTTGTGGTTTATTTTGACCAGCTGACTATTAAGCCAGTTGCACACCAGACGAATAGCGCCACTATATATCTTTACATTGTTTTGAGTCTTTACAAATGCCTGGACAAAACTTTGGCGATATTTAAATGTATAAAGCTCATAAAAACAATGTGTTAGAATATTAAAGATGGCATAACGGCACTCTCGCTATAAGAGTGGCAATGGATTTTGTGAGATTAATCGAAAAGAATTTGGATATATTTATTCAAAACCTCTAACCGACCTAATTTATTAACGGTTATTTCGGCAATCCTATTAATTCTTTGTCATTAAAAAACAAGTAGTTGGCACTAGACGGATGTGACCGTTTCAGTGGCCTTCTGCAGCCACACTGTACACGCAGACATGTGGTATGTTATATAGAATGTAAACTTTTACAGACCACGCTGCTCATAAAGAATTACAAATGTGTGCAAAACTTTGGCGATATTTTACAAATGCCAATAAAAGTTTTTGAAAATTACGGCATTCCATTAACAGATGTTATGAGATAATAACAAAATGGCCTCTCGCGATAAGTCATTGCTTGCATTGTTTTGTGTACAGATTTTGTCTGTAATTTATTCAAAGGGTAATCTGAAATATTTTACAGAGGGATCATGGAGAGCCACTTCAGAAACATCCGTGGTGTGGCTGGAATAAAACAGCAATGACTAGAGTGTCAGCTTCAGTGGCCAAATATCTGAGCCACACACTGTTACTAGACATGTGAAGTGTAAATTATTTAAGCATTAATGGCCAGGTTAAGAAAGCCTAATATTTCTAGAATCACCAATGCTGTCAGTTTAGAGCTCGGCAGGTTATAATACATTGAAGAATGATTATATGACATTACATAAATTTGTTAAGACCTGTATATAGTGAATACAGTTTACCATCACAGTTTTAAATATTCCTTTTAAATAATTGCCATAAAACCACCTCATGCGAGGGTAAATGTTCGGAGGAACTGACCTCGTTCCATTAGTCATTTTACTGTCATTTAATTTGAAGGGTAAAAAGCGTGCCTAATGTCAATTCCAAAACAATGGACCAATGAAGTTATCCCAAAGAATTGCAAGCTTTTGTTTACAGAAGCAAGTTGGCATGGCAACTTTTGTACCAGTAGGTGCAACATGGCATTGCTGTAAAAAAAAAAAATCCTTCCTGAGTGCTGCGTCTCGTGGTTTTAGACTCAAAGACATGTTGTGTGAGAATGGCCATATAAAGTGACAGGACAAAATCACTGCTCTGCTCTCTCTCTTAATCATCAGTTTACATTCATTATTTGAAACATTTGTTTACAGTAGATACAAGTTATTATTTTCTACTTTTCACACTACAATATTTAAAATGTATTTTGTTTGCAATAGATGCTGGTAATTTTCTACTTTTGACATGGCAATATTAATTTGTTATTTTTTTGTTGCAAAAAATGAAATAAGAAACGCACTTTCATTAGAAAAAAATATCTCATCTTTAATAGTTGTGTATATTTACAGTACAAACCTTTATTGAACTATGAGGAAAATAAAAACAAATAAAATAAATCACTCAATCGTAATTGAGGTAAGTGTTCTGAGCTGCAACTAACGATTATTTTGATAATCGATTAGTTGGTCGATATTTTCGAAACTTAACACAGGCTGTCAGGAAGGATTTTATTGACAAAAACACACTATTCACATTCTTTTCAATGTCCTTCAAACAACCTGAATGCCTCTGAAAACATACAGTGTTTAATTTATTAGACCACCTGTCATAAAGAAAACTAATATTTTATATGTTATTGTAATTTATTGGGAAAATTACAAATAGAAACAACTAATTAGTATTTATAATAACAACAAATGGCCTCATAACAGCTTGCATTCTTTGTGTACTTTTTGACTGTAATTGGGTAGCTGAAAAAAAACACTAAAGTGTTCTGCCTTTCTTTCATAGATAACAGCAATAATTATATTATAGCATTAGAAATAGCCTACTATTGTTACTAAAGAGCTTACGCATTTTGGAGGACTAACCAGTACAGAAAGCTAAAACATGATTTTGGGAATCACCAATGCTGTTAGTTTAGAGCAGCAGTGGCACAAACCTTACATAATTTGTTAAAAACCTTACATAAATTTGTTAAGAACTGTATATAGTGAATATAGTTTAAATAATAATAACGATATTTTCATCTTGCCTCCATATAATGTCATTTATTTATCCTGTAATAAGGCGTCTTGTTTATATTCAGACAATTGCATGCTGTTATCCCAATTTAAAGTATCTTTTAGTGACATGCAACCCTTTTTACCAGTAGGTGTAAAATGGAAGGTTGTGGAAAAAGTACATTGTCCCCTTCTATTGATTAACACTGGTCTCATGTATTAGGCCCTTTAACTAAGCTATTACTGAACTGCTGTGAGCTATAGCAAAACGAAGAAAACTTGCACTTTCCCCACGGTCCCTTAAAGCATGGAAGGCGAGCTCTCCCGGCTTGATGCCACCTGCTGGTAGAAAGTGGGCTAGTGCTAGTTACACACGAAAACTGATGAAAACCATTCTGTGAAACATGATCAATCTTTTACATTTTCTGCTCAATGTTTATATATTTTGTTTGGATGATGAGTTCAAATTGCCGTGGTATCTCTAATTTTAAATGGAAAACTAAACCAAATCTCTGTGTTTGTCTGTATGATGAGATTTATTTGATTTGTGTTACTTATTTAATTTGCACCTTTCTTCATGTGATCAATTTAATCTGATTTACAATATTTAATTGTTGTATTAACAGACGCCTTTAGCAGCGCACAAATGATGACATGCACTCGCACAAGTGAGACCACGTCAAAAAGAGCACTCTCAATAAAGTGCTATATTAGTATATGTGCACATTTTGGTCGCACAAAGAAACCCCTTTATTTTCATCTTGCCTCCATATAATGCACATATTAATTTATAATCAGCGCTGCATTGTTTACTAGTGAGGTCGGTTACATCCCTAAATATCAAGGATTCAATTTAACCAGATCTCTTAGTGAACCGGTCGAACCACCAAATCAAACTAAATCTTTGATGAACACAGCCAGGCAGGCGTGTCCAAAACTTCTAACAACAAATCAAATATTCACAGGTCGAAATAAACCAATATCCAGAGTTATTCGGTTACTCCAGCAGTACATTGACTGAACTGCTGTGAAAAGAGAACTGATGGGCACGAGCAGAGCATGTGTATTTACACCGGAAAGCATGGAAAGGCTTGAAGCGCCACCTGCTGGTAGAAAGTGAATCTGCGTCTCTAGTTTCACAAAACTGATGTAAAACCATTCTGTTTTGCTTCAAATTTCGAAATTATACAATCTAATTTACATTAAAAACTGCTCATGTTGCGTATATATCTTTGTTTGGATGATGATTCAAATGCCGTGGTAGTCTCTAATTTTAAATGGAAAGAGCACAGACAAAGCCTTATTTTGTTTATATGATGAGATTTATTTGATTTGTGTTACTTATTTAATTTGGGGCTTGTTTTAAAATTGCAATTTAGTTTTGTTATTTACATTATATTTAATTGTTGTTACTTAACAGAGGCCTTTATCCAAAAGCCACTTACAAATGATGACAATAGAAGCAATCAATACCAACAAAAGAGCAATAATATGCAATAAAGTGCTATATTAGTATATCATTATATTTCATTTTCACAAAGAAACATGCAGCATTTTGTCCATGCAATAATAAAAGGACACATTTAATTTATAATCAGTCTTAAATCTAATTTTGTTCAAATAAAATCGTGAATCGTTACATCCCTAAATATCAAGGATTATTTGAGATCTCTTGGGCTCCAATTTCTAGCCAAATAGTTTTTCTTTACTTTGATGAACACAGCCAGGCAGCGACCCGTAGTGAAAACTTCTAACAACATGAGATCAAATATTCACAGGTAATAATACAGTGGTAAGGCAAGTTGCATAGTTCCTCCTCCTCCAGTTCATAAAAATGTCCTCTTCTTTAATCTGCAGGTCTGTTCCAAAACCCAGGAACTGCCCTTCCTCCTGCATGGGCCTCTCCTTATGTGAACAGTTGCCCTCAAAAGGAAATGAATCCTAAAATGCTTTCCAAAAAAAACACTTCACTCTAACAGAATGCAACAGTCGGGTTCCAGAAGTAAAATCTTAAAAAATTCCCAAAAGGAAATTGACTTTTAAAAATAACTTAACCTACTGAAAGTTTTTAGAGGTTTTAAATTGGTTTATGCTTTTTTGTTTTTGAAGCCATCCATTCACAATTTCAACTTGTTTTAACAGCTGGTCATGGTGGAAAACTACATTACCCACGATGCTGTACAGAAAATGTGCAGCAAAAACACAGCTTGTAGGGAACGCATACTCCCATCAAGTTGGTCTTGCCATGTCAAAAAAACATTAATGCTGTTAGGTATGCAATCTTGTACTTAAAAAATGTCACTTGTACTGGCCCTGACATATTATACTTGAAAACTGTTTCAAAATGGTGAGATTTTGATTACAATGCTTCCTATGTAGCAGCATAGTTAGAGAGCATCAACAACATTAGCATGATGATTATGATTAGCATGTTCTCAAACTGTGAGAATGCTACACAAAATAAATGTTATACTAAATCACCAGACTGTGATCTTCAGTAGATCTTACCTGATGCCTCTGAGCCTGAATGCACAGACTCTCCCTCCGAGAAGGTCACAGACTCAGACTGGGAATCACTGGCCTCACTGCGAGTATCATAGTCGTTCTGTTCATTTCCCTCCCGTGGGTCCTCCTCCTCCAGTACTATAATTATATACTGTCTCTGCACACATTGTTTCTCCTGTTCCTGTTCTCATGAGGTGTGTTCGACTTAAGCTGCACAGAATGGTCAGTGTGTGACATCAAAGTACCGCAGGTGATAAGAGCAGATGAAACCTATGCTTTTGAATGGCTCGCTGTACTTTGATGTCTTGTTCCATTCTGTAGCGAACACTCTGACTGGATCTCACAGCACTGCTTAGTGATCATGAGTAGACGCATCTGAACAGTTTGAACTGTGATCCGAGCGGATAAACGGTCCGTGTGGCGCGATTCAAATGAGTCACGTGGTTTCGTTCCGCATTTGGCGCATAAACATTATATCGAAATTTTTTCAAACTTTTCATATCGTTTTAGAGGAAAATTATATCGCGATAATTATCGTTATCGAATTATCGTCCAGCCCTACCAGACAGTAAATGCAACAATATATAATTAGCAAATTATTACACTAGATTATGTACTCAATCTCATTTCTTCCCCCAAGAAAGCAATTTTCTCCTTTTCATCTATGATCATAAAAAAAAAATCCGTTTTTATTTTTCTAAAATCCCTAGTAATCATAGTTATAAATATTATTTTAAATTAAACTAACAATTTAATAAACTCAACTTCATTCACAGGTACCTGTGAATTCTGTATTATATTTTTTCTTTCTTTTTACAGATTCTGTGTAAGTTTAATTGATACAGTGAAAACTACAGTTTAATTTTACATTTGCTCACCTTTTTCAATTTCTGACTACTGTTAAAACTATCAGAATTTTTTATTTAATTTAATTTGTATTCTTTTGCCTTATTTCTTTTAATTTGCTTTGTTTGCTTCCTTTCAAAAACGTTTGATGACATTTTTACTTGCATTAGTCTAACATTCGTTTTTGCATTGGAATAAAAATTAGTATTGAGAAGTGTGAAATGTAACTTTTCTAAAATTCAATCATAACAAATTCATTTCCAGCAATAAATTACATTGAGATACGTTGGGTATTGTTTGGGTTTTTCGATACCGGTGCCAAATCGATACTTTTAAAATGGTACCGTGCCTAAACGGATACATATATATAAAAAAACAATAACCAAATTAATAATTGGAGTGGCCATAAGCACTAAACACATGGGCCCGGTTTCACAGACAGGGCTATAGACTAAGCCAGGATTAGGCAATAGTTCAATTAGGACAAGTAATTTTTTAAACATGCTTCGAAAAAAAACATTACTGGTGTGCATCTTGAGACAAAAAGGTACTGATATTTTAGGATCAGTCAGTGCACGTTTATTTCAGTTAAAACAGCTAAGAGTTACATTTCAGGCTAGGACTAGGTTCAAGCCTTGGCATGATGTCTTTTTCGTTCATACTGGGCCAGAGGAAGCCCTCGCACAGAAAATCCACAGATCCAGTCATAGAAGTAGTGGAACTCATGATGCTCCAGGTATATGGATAATTAAACAAGATATAAAGGTTTTGAATGATAAAATAAACATTCAACTACAACAATGTATAGTTTATCTGTGTTATTCAAGCCATCTCTGGTATTTTCATAATAATGAAGTATATTTATGATCCATTGCTAATCGATGTATTAGTAGCTCATGGAGTAGTAATAGCTTAGCTAGTTAATGGAAGGCTAGCTGCTGCTGTCAGAGCAAGTGTAATGACTGCATTCACGCGCTCCTCGGATGCTCTCATTTCCCCAGTTGTGCTTTTAAGTCTGAATTTGAAAACAGCACACTTGTGTTACTACAAAGATTTAAGGGAAATAATTTTTCATGTGTGGTGCCGGTGATTGTGCTTTTTATGTCTGTTTCGGAGAAACAAAAGGATAAATATTTAAACCAATTGCGGCACCGAAATCTGCGTTCTGATTCGGTTCTAGTACATACCGGTTACATATGGCGCTTTTCCACTGCATGGTACGGCATTTAAAAATCACATTTAAGCATAATTGTGAATTCACAAACGCTATGATTTAATTAAACAATTATATGCGCTTTAATTATTCACATAGGTTAAGTAGGTTAAGTACATGCATCACACAGCGCACTTTGTTCACAATAGCTCCACAGAAACTGTCATCATTTACATGTGGAGCGTCTCAAACTCCATCTCTGCATGTTGTTGTAAGTTTGTGTTTATTATAACGTTCATCTGGGAACGCAATGTGCGCCATTTCATCAGATGTGTAAGGTAAAGCATTTATAAACCTACACAAACACAGGATACATCACAATTTCAAAATAAGAGCTCAAACACTCACTCTGAGTTTACACGTTTTGATGTCCACATATGCATCTAATTACAGCAGCTATAACATTTCTTTCTTAAATAAAGTGCGCCATTTCATCAGATGTGTAAGGTAAAGCATTTATAAACCTACACAAACACAGGATACATCACAATTTCAAAATAAGAGCTCAAACACTCACTCTGAGTTTACACGTTTTGATGTCCACATATTCATCTAATTACAGCAGCTATAACATTTCTTTCTTAAATAAATGGCCAAATATTAAAGATTAAGTGGATATTTGAATTAAATGGTGCTTGGTCAATATTAAACAAGGATTAGTTCTCGCAGTAATGTGTAGAAATAATTATCAGGCGGCCAGTGCCCCCAGCAGGCCTTTGTTGTCTTATGAACATTATCTCTAATGTTTATGAATTTAATCAGATTTGTTCAATAAATCCATATGACTTCTTGCTTTGATACTTTATTTGAACTAATTATTATTGCATCATTGCTATTATATATGTATTTTAAGTCATTTTAAAAGCTATTGTTAGCTTGCATCTAATTGTATTACCACAACAAAATATTGTAATTATAGGGCCCTATGAAATCAACTTTATTTCCAAATTCAGTTTTTTCCATAAAAATTTCTATACTCTGTTTTAATGGTTAAATAACATTGCATTAATAAAAAAGCCTGTCTAATGAATTAAGTTTTAAAGTTTTATCTTTACCAAATTCTGGTTTCCATTATTTTCTGGAATTTCTTACTGAAACTGAACTGATTTCAGTAATTTGAACTATGAGATGGACACTTGCCTCTTGCACTCAATGTTGCACGTTAATTTTGACTTAAAAAATGAGTAAAATTTGTGTTTTATTGTGGGAAATTTTTGTGGGAGATTAGCCGAATAATCGATAAATTAGTCGTTAGATCAATCAAAAAAAAAATAGTCGTTAGTGGCAGCCCTAATATATATACACACACACATATTAGGGCTGTCAATTGATTAAAATATTTAAAATCGCATGATTGTCATGAGTTAACTCGCGATTAATCGTAGATTTTTATTTATTCTAAAATAATATATTTTTAGGAAAGCTGTCATTAAGAGCACACCACCATATGCAAACCTTAGCATTTCTGGATCTGCATTTGCAATAATCAGTCCCTGTAACATTCAGCATTACTGAACCACTTTTTGTGCAGTACGAGAGAAGGGAGGGAAATTAAAGTGCTTGCGGACGTTACCATAAAAGCCCAAATGAGGCCACACTTCAGCTTTGTACACCGAAACGGGAACTGGAACAATTCTTTTATCATCCATTACCAAACAACTGCCATGAATCCTGTATGATTTTTTTTTTTTATATCGATATTCCATTTTTGAGAATCGATACAGTATCAGCAAACAAAATATTGCAATACTCACGTGTATCGATATTTTCTTACACCCCTAATTATTCATGTGTCGTTATAGTTGCACTTCCTCTACTGCCGTGACTCCTGAAAAACTTTCATTCCACGTCACTCCATCAAGCTCTCGTTGGATCCACTCCTCGGCTAATAACGAGAGAATAGTCTGTACTTTCTCAACAGACAACGAATCAGCCATTAAAAAAGGTGTGCTCATTCAAAACAGTTGCGTTCGATCCTTCGCTGACTGTGCTGATTTAAATCTAGCAGATCTGTTCTGTGTCTCCAGGGCTCTAGATTAACTTTTTGCACTGGTGCACCCAAAATTTCGTATAGGCAATATTGACTAGTAAACGATTAACTAACAATGTGGTCAACATAACATTCTTTATTTGAAGCACAATTCTACAAGAAAGGTAACTTACAGAAAAAGTGTTGGTGCTTAAAGTTAAAACATCTCAAGATAAATGAAATAAAAATAAAATCTAAAATTAAGTGTTTTAAGGGCATCAAACTGAACATCTCATGGCTCAATGTCTTATGGACTATCCTCCATTGCAGTCACATGCCCCTCGGATGGCCAACTCCTGCAGTTTAGCTTTCTTGATCTTTGGCCTCAGCTAAACCAGCTGGACACACTCTCTCTAGCATCAACATCTTCCAGACTTGCCCCTGATTCTTATCAGATCTTCCACTGTGTCTAAATGAAGGGATGCTCTAGTGCAGTGCTTCTCAACCCCCCCTTAAACCTATAAAAAAAATCCAGCGCATCCATCCCACCTCAGACTACCAAAATAATTTCACTAAATATTATGAAAAAAAATAATATTTAAAGAGGAAAAAACCACCTGTTCTGTCTGTGCTCATATGGTATTTTAATTAGGGATGGGTATCGTCAAGGTTTTAACGGTATTACTACTTTTATCGATATTCTTATCTGTACTTTTATTTATTTATATATATATATATATATATATATATATATATATATATATATATATATATATATATACATATACATACATACACATACACACATACATACATACATCTATATTTATATGACAGATTAGCAGCTTAATTAACATTGCTTTATATTCTGAAATGTTAAATAAATATAAAACATCAATTTGTAAATGCACCAGTGTGTAGGCATTTTTATATACATAAGATACAGTAAGAACATGAACAAAGAAACAAAGTTAAACAAAATGACAAATATACCATTTGTCATACCATAAAAAAACAGCTGATTTAATTTTTCCATGAATGTCTACTAACATTAATGTTCAGGTAAGTAATAGCTACAAAAGAAATCTGAAAGTGATCAAATGTAAATTAACACTGCACAGTTTTCACTGTATGTATTGATAGATTAATGCTTAAAGCTATAACTTTATTCAGATTAAGAGCTGTGAGTGATTTTCTCTTTGAATTTTGTTCTTTGATTCACATTAATGAAGCACCAGTCTGTCACTAAAACAAAATATTGACACAATTTTCTCCCAACTGTTCTCGCTCACTTTAAGACATAAACTGTGTTTAAGTGAATAATCTCCAAGCCGGCCGTTTTTACATGCTTTGTGTGTATTTGATCGTTTGGATGCGTCTGAAGCTCAAAGTTTTTGCTTGTCAGTTTTAGAGCGCCCCGCACAGGCACATGCACACGCACTTCAGCCTGGGGAACAGCGTCTCTCATGCGGATTGTACTTTCAACATTTTATTATCAAACATGTCCAGCAATTTAGTAACTGTAAAGACGGCATTTTACAACAATCGACAAACGATTGATCTGAACGAATGCGCGCCGCTGTGAAGGGAAGGAAGTTGTGCTAGAAGAAACGCGGCAATAATACTTAGAAGCCAAAATAAAATAAAACCCATTAAATAAACTTAGTTTAATATAACAGCCACAAGCCTAAAGTGTAAACATGTTTTAAAGTGTAAGTCATGTTGCGCTTGCTGAAACTCCTCCACGTGAACGCGATCTCGCTTCTGATTTGGGAATAGCAAAAATGCATCATAGACAAAAGTTTGGGGTTCGCCCTTCACTATCTCTGATTGGTTTAGACCACTGTGTGTCTGTTGTTGAAGCACAGGGAGACTCAGAGTCGCGGATACTTTTTTCTTTTTCTCGAACGGCTGGTCGCACAGGTGCGCCCTCAGATTATTTTAGTCGCACCCTTGAGAAATTAGGTCGCACTCTAGAGCCCTGGTCTCATGCCGCGAGTTCAATGATGCAGACAGTGACGATTTTCTCCGGCCAATCAGTGATCAGCAGAGTTTACACACACATCACGTTTTGGTACAGTACGGCTCGCTTGGAACCTCGGCCAAGGTGTAACAAAAAAAAAGTACCAGGTACTGTAACCAGTTGAAAACCCCCAAAAGTGAGACGTACTAAACCATACCATACCGTACCATGCAGTGGAAAAGCGCCAATATTTTGGACAAGCAACAGCATAACCTGAATCGGTGGTGTAACGTAGATCCATGCAAGAAATACTCTGTAAATATGTACTGTCCATATGTACATTTTTTTTTTTTTTTGCACTGTCTGGAGCACGCTCTTAAGAATTTCACTCACCAAGGCACTTGTGCTGTGGTGATGTGACAATAAAAGTAATTTGATTTGATTTATACAGCGATAACATACCTGCCTCATGCTGTTCTGCTTATTTACTTGATTGCTACACCACATGACATTTTTGACTTAAATTTGGATGTTTTATAAATCAGTCAAATATAAGAAAACCTTAATGGTCAGCAATTTTTTTTAATGCAAAAACTACATGTTATAATCGTCCTCTCTTACCTCTGTCAACTCAGGCAGTAGGGGCTTGATCCGTCTCTGGGAGTCTCTGCTGCGGGACAGGCCTTTTTCACCATATCCTTTAGATAAATCAGCCCGAGATGCACCACCTCTTCCAGCATGGTTCTTTCTGTCTTTATAGAGGTCTTCTGGTGCATGTCTTGCTCGGAGATTGCTTGTCTTTTTTGACCCAGAAGAAGGGGCAGCTCTCTTTAATGGCTGTCTGGTAGGGTGTCCTGATGCTCTGAGCCGCTTTGAATCCTGGCCATCTCCTCGTCCGTGCTTTCTTTTAGACCCTGAGACATGAGGTAAACAATCAGTTAATGTGGTAAGTTTTACAGGAACACCGACAGTAGCAGTCAAATTCTCTGTACATGTTCTGCCGGATATGAACAGAGTAAAACATTGTGCCAATTCTTTTATCCTGTAAATGTTGTTATTATATGTGTTTGTACGTCCTTTTAAAGGCACTTTAGCATTTTCCTTTCTTTCAAATTCAAAGCATGCCATGTTATTGTTCAGCTGAGTTTATTTTAGTCAAGCCATTTTTTGAGTAGACTCTGAACAAACAAATCTAAACACTTGCAAAATGACTTCAAGTGTAAATTGTCTGCCAAAATTGTATGCAGTGTGAATAAAATCCGATCTGGAAATATTGTTTTGCACGAGTACCTTTTTTCTCATTAATATCGTGTTCACTTTCAGGGTTGTAGAGCTCATCATCCTGGTCAGGAGCATCAGTCAAAATGTCTTCCAGCACATTCAGTTCACCATCTAAACACGAATGCACACTTTGTTAAACTATTACAAATAATGAATTTTAGTTTAAGTAACGTTATATTGGCATGCTTCACTCAATCACACCAACATGAAACACAATATCATGTAGTATTAATGCAATAAACAATAACACGAGTCCATCAGTATATGGTATACACGTCAAAATGAATAGAATACAACAACAGAAGCAGCATTTACCAAAGTGATGTTTAAAATTAAAACGTTCATGAGAACAGCTTAATGTAAAAAACAAAAAGAGCAAACGCCGTAAATCTAACGTTACACGAGCAAAAATTCATCCATTGTTCGTTTTTAAGTAACGTTAACGTTACTGAAGTTACATTATGTGCTCTGTATTAACTTACATATAACGTTAAACACCACATCTATGTTTGATAGATGACTTCTTGAAAACAAACTGGACAAGTAACAAATTATCTTTAATAAAAACATCCAAACAATCAAATTTCTTTATAAAACCATTCAATATAAACACAGTCCTCCATGATAACATGCGATAGCATCATGCTAAGCTAATGATCGCTGTTATGTTTCCTCAGCAAATGTTTTTCTAGCCATAATGACTGTCTATGGAGAATGTAAATTAATTTAGTGAAAACATAATTAATAAGCAAACTTAATTCTGTAAATAGTTGGCAATATAAACACACATCCTTATTATCTTACAAAAAATGCCAATACAGGCAAAAATATCACCGTTTACCTTTCTCATCTCTCCTGTCGGCAGACATCGTCAGCCCCCGTGGATTAAACACACTTTGAAGGCCCTCCTCTCTCTCTAGATTTGTTCTTAATAACTATTAATTCCCTGTTCTTTTAGAAAATCTTACACACCATTCAATTATTTGTTACTCGAGTGTGTTTGTGTCTGCTCTAAAATGGCGGATCTCCGCATCGCAGTGAATGAGGGTTGCCAAATCCTAGACAGAGAGTGGGGGGACTATGACGTCACTATGTAGGCGGATCGTCTGTTAGCATGAAACCATAGAACCGCTCCGTCACGTGACAAGATTGATGCGAGACACTCAGACAAAGCGCAACTTTTGTTAATAAAAATTTAAGTTTCATTTATTCGTTTAATGTAAGCGAGTTTGTCTCTATTGTTGCTGTTTTCATAATACAAGAGTAATAATAATTAAACCAATAAACCACAACGCATTTGTTTTAAAAGAGAGAAAATTCCTTATACAAAGCAAGTAGGCTATGTCGGTCTTATTCATTTTGTTAATAAAAGTAAAATGTAATACAGGCCTATGCAAACTTGCCATTGTACTATTTTATGGCTGATGTGTTTTAATTAATAGGCTAATAATGGACCCCAAACTACGATTGTTTTAAAGAAAGGGGAAATCCAAAGACAGTTTATTTATTTGTGTTACAATGCGGGTAAAACATATT
Source organism: Gymnocypris eckloni scoliostomus (assembly GCA_027564155.1). Classification (NCBI taxonomy): domain Eukaryota; kingdom Metazoa; phylum Chordata; class Actinopteri; order Cypriniformes; family Cyprinidae; genus Gymnocypris; species Gymnocypris eckloni. The sequence continues at coordinate 42,385,039 of CM050414.1, read as the reverse complement.
TCCCTTATTCATATTGTTAATAAAAGTTATTCGCATTCGTTTGAAAAAACGAATTTAAAAGCATTCGTTTGAAGTAAGGGGTCAGTTAATAAAAGTGTTATGTTTATAAGCTACTTTGTCATTGTATTACTGATGTTGTGTGTGGGATTTTCTTTTTCATTAAGAGTAGCCTAGCCTAATGCTGAATCAACCTTAAGCATTAGTTTTGTTCCAAGAATAGGAAATATCTAACATTAAAGATCAAAATAAGTGCAGCAGATGTGAGAATGCGAGAATGGTTGCTGCTGAGGCAAATAGACGCTCTCGATCTTTCTCTGCTGTATCTTTGTGATGGCTGTAGAAATGGTCATTAATTCTTGATTTGGGTATGGTGCAGGTAATAATATGATAAAAAAAGTCGTGGCAACAAACGATTTTCTAAGCCAGTTTAAGTTTAAATGACTTTCACAATCAATTTGATTCAACTTATTTCATGTTTTACTGTTGCATTTTGCCATTGTAGGCTTAGGCTTCTTTTTTCTATTAATTTGAATGAATATACAAATAAATAAAATTTGTTTTATTTATTTTCTGTAACAAAATTTTTATTTACATTTTTTTTAACACTGCACCCCGAGCACCCCCATTTTTTATTGGACTACATGCCAGGGGATGCTGCAGTACCCTCAGCAGCACCCCTGCGGTAATGAAAACTTGATGTGCACTTCCGGTCTTATGTACTTAATGGCCGCCATGTGCGTGTGTCCGCTAAGACCACGAGACCGTAGGGGGTCCTATTCCCCATTTTAGCATTCAGAAGGTGCACGAAAGCGCCCCCTTAGCGGCCGTTATGCGCCTTCAATCCACACTTCTGCTGAGCACGCACTAGGGCGAGCTCCACTTCAGCCTTCTACCCGACAGTCAAAGCGGCATTACGTCACGAAAGTGCGGACTCAAAGGAAGACCGTGAGGGTTTAGGATGCCATTTGGGACAGCACAGTGCACTATATCGGGTGTCAGCCATTTTGTAGTGCTGTTCGAATTCTGAGTGAACAACTTAGGCCCTGTCCCAAATGGAACACTTTATGTGCACTTGCGGTCCTACGGACTTACAACGGCCGCCACGTGCGCGTGTCCGTTAAGTCCACAAGACCATAGGGTGTCCCATTCCTCATTTTATCATTCAGAAGTGTCCGCACTTATGCCGACTCCGAGCCCGCACTGGTGCAAGCTCGCAGCAGAATTCTACCCGACAGTCAAAGCGTCATTACGTCAAAAAAGTGCGCACTCAGAGGAAGACAGAGAGGGTTTAGGGTGCCATTTGGAACAGGGCCTTAATTCCCTATATTCGTTCACTACTTTTTACCCACAATGCATTCTGATACACTCACTGAAGCACTATTTCCCACAATCCAATGCGGAAAACCGACGAGCTGGAAGAGAGAGCCGGAGCAAGCGAGTTTGAATGAGAGATGCCGTTTACATCTTTCTTATTTCTGCTTTAACGTTTATTTCATACATTATTTATATAAAAAATATATAATGTAGACAATAACTCAGTTTAATATTTTCCTAGTTTACTGAGGTGGCATTGTTGTTATCTTACAAAAAAGTAGCAATGGATTTTTAGGTTCAGTAGTGTTTTCATTTTTAGTCTTTTATTTAACTTGTCTTACATCCTGTGGTCTTGATACTAGGCTTGCCGTGATAGACAGTGTTGGCGGTTATACCAGTGTTAAGCTGCAACACTGTTTCGTCACTTGCCCACCGCGGCACCGTCCCTCACCGTCGTTTAATTTTTTTTATAGTAATACAAATTATTTTGTTCAGTTAGAGGACACTATTAAAACTGAACGCAGCTGCTCAATGCAGCTCACCGAACCAACTAAAGTCGTGCATCACAGCAGTCGTCTGCATTGCCTGTCATGAGCTGGGTTTGTTCTCTCTCTTTCTCTCTCTCTCTCGCCCGGGCCCTGCCTGTCTATTCTTCCCCACCTGTTCATCATTGCAATTAGCGCTTGCGCTGCTTCTCTGTCTCACCTGTTCTCACTTGTCTCATTACTTTCTCTCTACTTCTAGCATCTGTTTCCCCTTATTCTTTGTCGTATTATTTCGTGTGTACGTGAGTCATGCCTGTGTGTTATGCTATCTACATGAACCTTGTCTTGTCCTGCTTAATCAAGTCTAGAGGAGTTGCACTCGTCTTGTGTGCTTTCGTGTCTCTGTCATCCTGCTGCATGTGACCTCGTACAAGGACTGTGTTTCTGCCCTACGAGAAGTTCCAGCTCTGCTATCTATCCTCAAGACAGGAGCCTTCCTTTACCGAGGAGTTTATCTACTTTGTGTTTGTTCCAGTTCTGTGTCTTTGCTCGACAGACTGCCTGTGTTAATTCTTCAATAAAAGCCATTACAGAACTTACCTTTGCACCTGGATCATCTGTTTCATCTGACAGAATAATCCGACCAAGATGGATCCAGCGAAGGAAGGTCCTTTCCACTCGGCGGTCGAGTTGCAGGAGGTCATGCTCGGTAGGCATGAAGAGGAGTTTTCTGCCTCCAGACACGCTGGGGAGAGTTTGACGGCTCAAGTGTCTGACCTATCTGCCCAACTTCTTCGTCATGAGTCGTCATCACAGAATCGTCTTCATTCCTCCGAACCGAGAATAAATAATCCTCCTTGCTATGCGGGTGAGCCCACTGAATGCAGAGCATTTTTAACCCAATGCGAGGTGGTTTTTTCCCTTCAACCTCAGACTTATGCGGTGGATCGTGCTCGGATCGCCTATGTGATCTCTTTGCTGACTGGGCGTGCTCGCGGTTGGGCAACGGCTGCCTGGGAGGCGAGGCTTCCTGCTGTGGTCACTACGAGTTGTTCAAGGGGAGATGATCAAGGTCTTCGATCGATCTGTACGGACGTGAAGCCTCGCGCCTTCTTGCGGTGCTGCACCAGGGAGAGATCGGTTGCAGATTTCGCCATCGAGTTCGGACTCTGGCTACCACTTGTGAGTGGAATGAGCCTGCTTTAGTCGCTCGCTTTCTGGAGGGACTTAACATTGATCTAAGGGAGGAGATTTACGCTCGTGAACCGCCTGCTCAGTTTGATCAGTTAGTTGAGCTAGCTATTCGTCTGGAAAGATGCTTTGAGCAACGGAGGCGCGTCCGAGGATCTGTCTCCAGACAGCGAGAAGCCCCGCCTTCAGCTTTTGATTCACCTGTTTCCAGACCAGAACCCGAACCCATGCAGTTGGATGGCATTCGCCTCTCTCCGACTGAGCGACAGCGACGTATCATTAATCGTCTCTGTCTTTATTGTGGTGCGGTTGGCCACTTTGCCTCTTCATGTCAGTTAAAAGCCAGAGCTCGTCAGTAGACAGGGGAGTACTGGCGAGCGCAACTGTTCTTTCCTCACCGCCAAAGACTCGTACCACCTTTCCTGCTGTTCTTCGATGGGCTGGTTTCTCCGTTTCCTGTTCGGTGCTCATCGACTCTGGAGTGGAGGGTAATTTCATTGATGAGAGATGGGCTCGTGAACATGACATCCCTCTAGTGGATTTAGAAGACACTACTACTGTCTTTGCACTGGATGGCAGGGTGCTCTCTACTGTTCACCGTGTCACCATCCCGGTGAGTCTCACAGTCTCAGGGAATCATCAAGAGACAATTTCTTTTTATATTTTTCAGTCCCCTTTTACCCCTATTGTTTTAGGCCATCCATGGCTTACCCAACATAACCCGCTGATTAACTAGGACAAGGGCATAATTCTTTCTTGGAAACTTGCTTGTCATATTAATTGTTTAGTATCTGCTGTTCCTGCTGTCTCTTCTGTCTCTGTGTTTCAGGATGAACCTGGTGATTTGTCTGGAGTCCCGGAGGAATACCTCGATCTGCGAGCGGTTTTCAGCCGTTCCCGGGCCACATCTTTGCCTCCTCATTGACCGTACGATTGCAGTATCGATCTCCTTCCGGGCACCATGCCACCTCGCGGAAGGCTATATTCCCTTTCTGCGCCCGAACGAGAGGCTTTGGAGAAGTATCTCACTGAGTCTCTCGCCGCTCAGATCATTGTCCCATCCTCCTCTCTCGCCGGGGCGGGGTTCTTCTTCGTGAAGAAGACGGCTCTTTGCGTCCCTGCATAGATTATCGGGGGCTGAACGATATAACGTTCAAGAATCGGTATCCGTTGCCTCTTACGTCGTCAGCCTTCGAGATCTTGCAGGGCGCAAAGATCTTCACGAAGTTGGACTTGCGCAACGCGTACCATCTCGTGCGTATTAAGGAGGGAGACGAATGGAAGACTGCGTTCAATACGCCGGTTGGGCACTTTGAATATCGTGTTTTACCGTTCGGTCTGGTCAACGCCCCCGCCGTGTTCCAAGCCTTAGTTAATGATGTCCTGCGGGACATGATTAACGTATTCGTGTTCGTTTATCTGGACGATATTTTGATTTTTTTCACCCTCTCTCCAGGTGCACGTTCAACATGTGCGTCGCGTTCTGCAACGTTTACTCGAGAATCGCCTTTTTGTTAAGGCTGAGACGTGTATGTTCCACTCTCGATCGGTAACGTTCCTCGGATCTGTTGTGTCGGCAGAGGGGATCAGCATGGACCCCGACAAGGTTCGTGCAGTCATAGAATGGCCCGTTCCGGACTCTCGCATTGCATTCCAACGGTTTTTGGGGTTCGTTAATTTCTACCGCCGGTTTATCCGTAGTTTTAGCCAGGTTGCCGCCCCGCTGACAGCGCTCACCTCAATCAGGTCTCATTTTTCCTGGTCCGAGGTGGCTCAGAACGCGTTTGATCACCTCAAGTGGTTGTTCACCTCCGCTCCCATTTTGATCACTCCGGATCCCACGAGACAGTTCATCGTCGAGGTCGATGCTTCCGACGTAGGGGTGGGGGCAATACTTTCCCAACGCTCCTCGCGGGATGACAAGGTTCATCCATGTGCTTTTTTTTCGCATCGCCTCACATCCGCGGAGCGTAATTATGATGGTAACCGTGAACTTTTGGCAATCCGTTTAGCGCTGGGGGAGTGGTGCCACCGGCTGGAGGGGGCCAATGTTCCCTTCATTGTTTGGACCGATCACCGTAATTTAGAGTACATTCGTTCCGCTAAGAGGTTGAACGCTCGACAAGCTCGCTGGGCGCTATTCTTTGGTCGGTTCGAGTTTTCCATCTCCTACAGACCCGGCTCAAAGAATGGTAAGCCTGATGCTCTCTCACGTCAGTTCGGCTCGACTGAAGGGGCTTCCTCCAAGGAGGTTATCCTACCACACCATTGTGTGGTCGGGCTGCCGTCTGGGGAGTCGAGCAGACTGTGAAGAGGGCTCTTTCGCACGTGACGAGATCGCCTCGAGCTCCTGAGGGAGCTTTGTTTGTTCCCGAAGCCGCTCGCTTGGCCGTTCTACGGTGGGGTCATTCCTCTAAATTAGCCGTCCATCCCGGTGTTAGAGGAACGCTGGCCATCATTCGCCAAAGATTTTGGTGGCCTACTAGAGAGCGCGACATACGTCGTTTTGTAGCTTCATGTCCTGTCTGCGCCCAGACTAAGTCGAGTAATTCTCCACCCGCGGGTTTTCTTAGACCACTTCCCATTCCATCTCGCCCGTGGTCGCACATCGCTCTGGACTTTGTCACTGGTCTTCTGCCGTCAGCGGGGAACACGGTAGTTTTGACAGTGGTAGATCGATTCTCTAAGGCGGCTCATTTTATTCCACTTCCCAAATTACCGTCCGCTAAAGAGACCGCGCAGCTGATGGTCGATCACGTTTTTAAGATCCATGGGCTTCCGACAGACGTCGTTTCAGATAGGGGGCCACAGTTTACCTCCCAGTTCTGGGGGGAATTCTGTCGACTGATTGGGGCATCTTCCAGTCTGTCGTCAGGATTCCATCCCCAGACCAACGGGCAGGCTGAGCGTACCAACCAGATTCTTGGTCGCATGTTGCGTAGTCTGACGTCTCAGAGTCCTGCTTCCTGGTGCGACCAACTTTCCTGGGCTGAATACGCCCAAAATTCACTACCGTCGACCGCCACAGGTTTATCCCCATTCCATGCTTGCCTCGGTTACCAGCCTCCGCTATTCACTTCCCAGGAGAGCGAGTCCTCCGTGCCTTCAGTGCAGGCGTTCATTCAGAGGTGTAGGCGCACCTGGAGGAGGGTGAGGTCAGCTCTGTGTCGTTCCAGAGCGCGTACTCGACGGGCCGCTAATCGACACCGGGTTAAGGCTCCCAGATACGTTTGCGGTCAGAAGGTGTGGCTTTCCACTCAGAATTTACCACTTCAGGTTAGTTCCCGCAAACTGATGCCCCGTTTCATCTGGCCTTTTTCTATTGTCAAGGTTCTCAGCCCGGTAGCTGTTAAGCTCAGATTGTCGAACCAGTTGCGTCGGGTTCATCCCGTATTCCACGTATCCTGTATCAAACCTGTTATTCGTATTCCCACCCGTCCCACCCGTCCACCTCCTGCCCTTGATAAGGGGTCTTCCATTTACAGGGTACGGACGCTGCTTGACGTTCGTCCTCGGGGGCGGGGCCACCAGTTTTTGGTGGATTGGGAGGGGTACGGTCCTGAGGAGAGGCGGTGGATCCCGCCCGGATGTCCTGGATCGCTCGCTCATCGACGATTTCTACCGCTCTCGCCAGTCTCCTTCGAGCGCCTGGAGGCGCCGCTGAGGGAGGGGTACTGTCATGAGCTGGGTTTGTTCTCTCTCTTTCTCTCTCTCTCTCGCCCGGGCCCTGCCTGTCTATTCTTCCCCACCTGTTCATCATTGCAATTAGCGCTTGCGCTGCTTCTCTGTCTCACCTGTTCTCACTTGTCTCATTACTTTCTCTCTACTTCTAGCATCTGTTTCCCCTTGTTCTTTGTCGGATTATTTCTTGTGTACGTGAGTCATGCCTGTGTGTTATGCTATCTACATGAACATTTACCTTGTCTTGTCCTGCTTAATCAAGTCTAGAGGAGTTGCACTCGTCTTGTGTGCTTTCGTGTCTCTGTCATCCTGCTGCATGTGACCTCGTACAAGGACTGTGTTTCTGCCCTACGAGAAGTTCCAGCTCTGCTATCTATCCTCAAGACAGGAGTCTTCCTTTACCGAGGAGTTTATCTACTTTGTGTTTGTTCCAGTTCTGTGTCTTTGCTCGACAGACTGCCTGTGTTAATTCTTCAATAAAAGCCATTACAGAACTTACCTTTGCACCTGGATCCTCTGTTTCATCTGACATTGCCGCGGCTGTCCCAACCAGATTTCGCCGCAGGATTAATTTCCCGAATACAATGCGGTAACGGTCGGTAACTCTTGTGAAATTTGAACTGGAGCGGGGGGTCTAACAATATCCCGTTTCGGACATCCTTTCATAACATTATATCTGCGCTTTATTCTTATCGAGCACCGGTACAGCCTGCACTTGGACCGTTATGCGCGTGCTGCACGCATGAACCAGTGCTTCGTTTAATTTGTCTGTGCACAGCATGTGCAACGATGCTAGTAGCAGGCTAGCAGATATAATATACGGCTCTCAAACAGAATAGGCAGGTTGTGATGCGTGACAGAGCAGAATAAGGATGGGACAAAGTGTGGATGCTCTATCCTTTTTTCTTTTTTTTGTATTATGCTTATTCTATCATTTTAAATGACAGACTGTGTCGAATTTATTATATTTCTCTGCAGCACTTTTCCTACTGTGTTAGCAAGATGTTAAATGAATTTAGTATTTTGACAAGACTAATAAAATAGCTATTAGGCTGAACCTAAATTTGTTTCCTATTTTGTTGTAGGCTCAATGTTAGCCTAAACGAATTGTATCCTGACAAAATGATAAAAAATAAGGACTACAATTTTTGTATAACTTTTTTTTCTCTCTATACGTGACACTGTATTCCGTATGGGCAGCAACTTGTTATTGACAGTTTTCTATCAATAAATTTAAGACTCTTGACAAGACAAATAAAATAAATAAAATTGTGCAGACTAAACTTTTTTTTGTTAGCCTATCTGTCTGTCTTTCAGCAGAAATGTGAACAAACAGTGAATATATCGCGGGAGCGGGTGGCAGCGGTATAAAACCTTGCAGGACCTGGACTAAAAAAAACAGTCTAGCGCAGACGTCTACATCACAGATCAGATTTAATTTATCATGTGAGTCGAGCTGACTGACAAGAAGAGTGAGGTGAGACAGACGAGACGATGGCGGAAGAGTTTCAAAACGAAATGTAAAAGCACCCGTTTTAAGCCTGTTGACTTCTGAGTCTGTCATTAATCTAATTCAGGGGTGCCCACACTTTTGTGTGCGGATCTACCTTCAAATGAGAAACTCACCGAGATCTACCAAGTGAAAAGTAAATAAATGATAAAATACATATCAAATAAATAATTAAAAAGGCTTGTTGGATGTATCTTTATATTGGATTAATTTAATAATAAAAAATAAAATGTTTTATAATTATTCACTATTCACGATGCCATCAGCAGTTCCTCTGTAAGAACAAGCTGTTTGGAGCATCTGATGCCCGTATGCACATAAACACCACCGATCCTCACAAACTTCTCCAACACACGCAAGCATCCATTATAAAACACTCGCTGCATTCAACTACGTGAATATACTGAGCTGTATTCAACTACGTGAATATACTGAGCTGTATTCAAGCTGAAATATGATGCTAGATTGATCGAGAGAGCACATACACAGTTTGTTTGCGCATCATTTATAACGGACATAACGCGCGCCTAATGCACGATGTCACTGTAATCATCTTTACCATGATTACAATAGTCGACCATCAAAACTTGTGTCTACTAGTGTGACACTGGCTTCTTTTATCCAGCCTAGAGCTGTAGATTGCGTATCATGTGCTCATACAGGGGTTTTGAGCCACTGTTCACTCTGTATTAGGCCTACACACACGACGAGAAACGTTTTGCTGCTCCGAAACAGAATGGTGGCACTGTTATTTATTTATAGCCTATATATTTTTACATTACTTAACATGCGAGTCATAATATTAGTTAATATATTATATTGTAGTTATAGGCTATCTCTTGCCCCCTGGCTGAGAACCAGTGCCACTGACCTAAAGCGCAATCTTCCAGCATTGCCGTCGCGATCGATCTATTGGGCATCCCTGATCTAAGTGATAATGTTTAAAAAAAACTAAAAAACATTAGTTTCTCATTTATTTGGTTCCACAGTATTTGCTGATTTTTATTTAAACAGTGTGATTTTTTTCCCCATTACTTTACATCAAGGCAGAGGCGGATCTAGGATTTTTTAGAAGCAGGGGCCACAATGGGGCCACCATTTACAGAGAGGGGCCAAGTTTACCATTCAAGTCTTTGGAAACTTTAACAATAACGGCTTAAATATTTCCGTGTGTGTGTGCGAATGAATTCATTAAGAATAACATACATAATACAATATAATACAATATTTGAGGAAAAAATGGGCTTCCCTGCCAATTTGGAGTTAGTTTTCACACTTTGTTGAATTTTGGGTTCCAACAACAAGAATATTCATGAGCATATGATAATATACAATATGTACAGCGAAATGTTGTTCTTGAACATTAGAAACTGTACACATCTTTAAAAAAAAAAAAAAAACTACTTTTTTGTGACCGCTGCTGAAAATTCAGCGGTCTTTGCTCAGGAGGTTGAATCCATCTACTTATTCGGCAATTACTTACTGACACGCTATACAAGGCTATATACATTATTATTTGAACATATAACATGTATTACATTATAAATAAATCTCTTTCATCTTAATTTAAATGATAAATATACTGTACTTTTGTTCAGTATTAGATCATGTTAGTTCTTAATGATGCTACATACTTTTATTTTAATACTACAAATAAATAAGTATATATAAACATTTACATAGTAAATTAAAATAAAATGCTTTGTTCTGTGTTGTTAACTATTGTTCAACCTTATTGCAGTGTAGAAATTAAACAGTATGACAATTTTATATTACGATTATAGTGACCAAATTGATCACGGTTATCAGTATTGTTAAAACACTGGAAGTGTCGATTTAAAGAAGACACTTGGCAGCTTGTTGTCCTTAAGTCAGAAAAATAGCCACAAGGGCTTGAATTTACAGTTATTAGAAATATTGTTTACATTAAATACCTTTGACAAAAAAAATATAAATTAGCCTTTTTGATGTCTAGAAACACAATGCAGGTAAAGCCACAAATCTGACCATGTTCTTTTTCAAATCTGAGGATAACTCTATAACTCTTAAGTTTCATGAAATATTTTTTAGAGCATGCCATGCGATTTTGTTTAGAGTTGACTCTACAATGCTAACTAACAGTTACTCACATTATCTAAGCATCCATGCAGTTTATTGTCTTGTGCTGCCCAAACTGCTTTGTCTCCATTTAGATGTCTTTAATCATGATGCTAATGTCTTTTATTTATTGCCCATTGTTTATTGAAAACTTTCTGCTTACACTGTTTGATCCCACATTTCTTTGGTCAAACTTCTTTCATCTCTAAAATTGTTATCAATTGTCTTCCTTTAAAACAAACATACAAAATAAATAAATAAAACATTCTTATGGTCTTAAGTCGATTATCTTTCCTGAAGTATTCATAAAATATAATTGTTCCTATTTGCATAAGGGCTAACATGTTTAGTCATCAACACAAGACTCTTATTACAGTTTTACTAAAAACTCATTTTAAAATGTCACTGAGTGTTTGAAACAACTTATGCAATCTGATGAGGCTTCTTATTAATGAGGCAAAAATACATTATTTTCATACTGTGATAACGTCTATGAGTTATGAGTCTGCGCCCCCTGGCTTCGATTGTGAATTTACATCATACATTACAGCAATAATCGAATTCAATTTTAATGATAATTAAAATGTAAAACAGTAAGACGAGCCGTCGAAATTTAATTGTGAAACCGGTAATAGTTTCATTCCTTATTGCAGTGTTACCGAGAATCATATGCTTCCACGCAGACTACATTAGAATTGAATGCACTTTCCACACTATTCCACTATTTTCATCCAAACAGTTGTAGCACACCATTTCTATGTGACGTGATGATCTTTATCTCACTTTCATTTTAAACAAAATGCTACAGTTTGTCTACATGTCAGTGATGATTCTGAAAGAAAACGCGCTTGGAACCTAATGTTGCTATAGTAACGAACGCAACTTCCACCCGAGAAACCGCACGCTTTTATTTTAAAGTAGTTTATTTTAAACTTTGTAAAGTAGGTTCAACAGCATTAAGTTATTTAGCGCAAATTGTATTATTCAATTGAACTGTGCACATTCGTTTTGTACGTTATGCTCTTGCGCCGCCAATAAATGCACGTCCTTGAATGAGCAGTGTTTTGTAACGTTTGTTAATGTCAATGACACGACCTATTTCAGGGGTGCCCAAAATTACAATTTTAAATCAGTCAGAGCTATACACATGTACCTTAATATTTACATGTAAAGCTTTCGCTGCACAGGTTGAATTTCAAACGACTTAACGCTAACGTAAATCACCGATGAGTGCCAGGACAGGGGCACTTCAGGGGCCAATCAGATTTCAGCTGGGGCCAATGCCCCTCTGGCCCCACCCCTAGATCCGCCACTGCATCAAGGTGTATGGCGTCTCTGCAAACTTTCTTATTCATTTTTGCTAATAAACGTTCTTCGTTTCATAATTGTTTGTTCCTCATTCTTAACTGATTTTTAGTTTTGTATATTTAAACTTTGTGTTCGTTATTTGTAATTTAATATTAGGCATTTAGCATGGTGTATTTTTATTCGTTTTGTTAATAAAAGTTGTATTTTGTTGTTGTTTGAATTGAATTTCTTCAAAGTGAAGGTAAAATTCACACGGTGCTTTCATAAGCTATTTAAGGAAAGGAAAGTTAGGGAAAAAACTAAAAATAACTAAAAACAAACAACTGCTTGATGCCGAATTGCCGCTGGTGTTAAAGTCAAAGTAAAACATGCACAGCGCTTACAGACTATTTAAAACCAGAGGAAAAGAGGGAAAACTCCAACGACCCCCCACCACAGTGATACTGGTATAACCAGTGTGACAACACGTCGATTAACCGGTGGGAAAATTTCCTCACCGTCACAACCCTACTTGATACTTGTTTACTTACCATTTTGTCGGTTAAGGCTACACTGCACCTTTACCCGTTTTGTATGATGTATGTGTTTATTGTAAACTGCACACATTTACCTTAGTATTATGATGCAAAAATAGAGACATACAGAATTGATACTTTTTGCAGGATATGCTGTTCATGTCTAGGTAACATGTTAAATGTAAGACTGTTAAATAAATGAATCGCATCCAAAATAAAAGTTGTTAACATGTATGTGTATATTTTAGGGCTGTCAATCGATTAAAATATTTAATAGCGATTGATTGTCATGAATTAACTCGCGATTAATCAATTAATTGCATATTTTTATTTGTTCGAAATGTACCGTAAAAAATGTACCGTATTTTCACGTTTTTAATACTCTAATCAACATGGGCATGGACAAATATGGATGCTTTATGCAAATATATGTTTATTATTATTGAAACCATAGTCAATAGAATGAAGACTAGACATGTTTCAAAGGTGATAGATGTTTTTCAAAGAACTTGTTCATGACTATTAGACACATGAGAAAATAAATACAAGGTTCCCATTACTTCTCTTTTTTTTGCACTGAGCAATTTAATTACACAAACCTGTTTACATTTTTGCAGGACAGGGCAGCTCACTTCTTCTGAACATGCAAAATGTACATAGCCTATATTGTTTATTATTACATTTGTTTGCCTCTCTGTGTCCACATACTGTATTTTGATGTAGCTAAATTCCCAATAAAACAGTTTTCATTTATATATTTGACTGTTTATGATGTCAGACAATGGAATTCATATGAGATATGAATATGAAAGTGATTGAAAGGCGACCCATTAAGAGTACATAACTAGCGCTCCTTTACAAGATGTTAATCTGCACAAATCCTTAAAATTGAGTCGTTGTCTGATTAAATAAAACTCCCATAAGATAACGACAATAGCTGTGCTGTGATTTTGGCTATACTTGCATGTAAAATTAGAGAAGCAAGCAACTAATATCTGTGTTTAACTGAATTAATATCTGCTCTTCTCTGCCACGTGCTGAACAGAGCAGATGGAGAGAGAGAAGAGAGAGAGAGAGAGAGAGAGAGAGAGAGAGAGAGAGAGAGAGAGAGAGAGAGAGAGAGAGAGAGATGTGTGTGTGCATGTGCTAAACAGAAACCGAGCAGACTGTGAGATTACAAATTTTATTTAAATGTTCACTTCCTGACTAAGAAAGTGTCAGGCATTTCAGGTGTTTGAGATCGTTTCCTGACCATTTGAGCTTGAGACAGCTGTGCCTTTTGTCTCTATGATAATGGTAAGATCAATGAGTCAGACTACTGAGAGATTCAACCTTTGTTCAGCAAATGGCTTTCTGGCCCAGACGTGGATTCGTTTAGGTTGATTGGATTAGTGTCTATGCATTTGATTATGTTGATGAGATTATAACCACGGGAAGTTCCCGTAACAAACTAGCGCCTCCCTCAGGTGCTTGCTTTGTTTGAAGTTGTCTCCACCTCCGAGAAGTCCCTCCTCCAAAAAATGCCTATAAAATAACCTTGTAAAGTTACTTAAGATTGAGACTTCGATGACTGCAGCTACCAACAGCTTGTGTTCTCAATAAAAAGAATCCTGCTGATGATCCGATTTCTCCTGGTCTTCTCTTCTGAGTTTTCTACACTTTAGAAGAAAGCAGTTTACAACAACACCGTGTGGTGGTTTCCGCCTTTTCTATGAAGAATCACTCTTGAAGTCTTGGGGTTTTGGTGCCAGAATATAGACTTATTATCATTGGACAATAAGGCAGAGAAAACTCTGCAGAGAAATCTGCAGAGAAATTGCTCTTCCAAATTTAAAGAAGAAAAAGATAAAAGGGGGTTTTGATGGCAGAATAACTAATTGCATGCAATGATCTGTGTTTAATGTTAAGTGGGCCTTGATGGATAACATTAAATGTGAAGCAGATAAAGTATAGGAAAGCGCATACAATGATCTGTGTTTAATGTTAAGTGAGCCTCGATGGATAACATTAAATGTGAAGCAGATAAAGTATAGGAAAGCGCATACAATGATCTGTGTTTAATGTTAAGTGGGCCTTGATGGATAACATTAAATGTGAAGCAGATAAAGTATAGGAAAGCGCATACAATGATCTGTGTTTAATGTTAAGTGGGCCTTGATGGATAACATTATATTTGAAGTAGATAAAGTATAGGAAAGCGCATACAATGATCTGTGTTTAATGTTAAGTGGGCCTTGATGGATAACATTAAACGTGAAGCAGATAAAGTATAGGAAAGCGCTTACAATAATCTGTGTTTATTGTTAAGTGGGCCTTGATGGATAACATTAAACAGGAAGCGCGCAAAGTCCGATGGATACCGCTCTGTTTATTTAAAAAATAAAAATAAATAAGATTACAGAGGTCTGCACGGGTAGGCAACAATTCCTGCAGGGTGCTTTTTACTGTGTTGAGGAAGTGCATCAGTAAAAAAGCAGGAGAACTGACAGGTCACTCAGGAAGTGAGTGTAGTGTAGTCTGTTTCAGTGTCTGTGTCAGTGTCTGTGTGAATGACTGTGTTTGTATGAGAAAATAAATAAATTCCGCATTTACTGAAAAACTTCAGTAAATGCTCCTCCAACAGCTATTCAGCCAAGCCAACCCACAGCAGTGTACACTAGATAAATGTACACCAGATCCCTTTACCCATCATTAATGTCTATACTCAACAAGTGCCAATGCGATGGAAAAGACAACCTGTACAAAGAGGACAGCGAGGAAGAGGCAAGCCTTATATTGGTTCTCCAGGTATGTGCTGGGGATATGGACAACATGGACATAAAAAAATTGTCTGTCCCACCAATTCATGGCAACAGCCACCTCGGGGGAGAAGGGGGGAGAGTTGGCAGCAGCCCACCCAAGGTCCATCACAGGGCCCAGTAAACCCTTGGGGAGGTCCAAATCAAGGATATTAGGGGTGCCCAGAGAATCCTACACAGGAGAGTCAGCTTCCAAATTTAACAATTAAAGCTGATCAAGAGCCTATTCTGCAAATTGAAATAGAGGGAAAGACCACACCTATGATGGTAGACACAGGAGCTGTTTATACTTGTGTAAATTCAAATTATGCCTCAGATCTCTCCTTGTCTGGAAAATTCGCAAAGACAATAGGATTCTCGGGACAAATGCAGCAAATCCCAATGACAGCTCCAGTGTGTCTACAAACGGAAAAAAAAGTACAACAATGCCCATTCTTGTGTCAAATCAGACCCCTGTTAATTTGTTAGGAAGAGATGCCTTATGTAAAATGGGGTTACACATTTGGTGTTCTCCAGATGGAGTGTACATAGACACAATGGGAATAGAAACTCAAATGATGGTTTTGGAGCTAAAAGCAAATGTTTATTGGATAGGACAGATGGGTGAAGAGTAACCAAAATGCACATTACCAGGACTAGCCTTTTGCACCCAACTGGAAGTCACAAACATTGACATGTGATTGAGACTCTAGTACCTCAACTGAGGACGAAGAAGAAGTGTAAAGATGAACCATACCCTGGGTGCAAGTGCTAGCCTAACCTCTGCCCAAGGGTGGCCCTCTACGATGCGCAAAGTGTCTGGGCTGAAGATCAACTATGCTATTTTTTGTGTGATGTTACATTTATTATGTTTTAATGTTTACTTCTATTATGTTCTACATAACTGTGATAACCACAGGCAAGCGCTGAACCAATTGCATGCTCATACTTATAACATTATTTTATTTTAAAATAAGGAATTAGGGAGACAGGATCTTTTACTCCTTCCTAGTCAAGGGTGGGGGGAGAAGTTTGGTCTTGACGCTCTGCCAAAGTGCTGTTGCATAATCTGGTCATTGGTGATAAGACTGTGTGACTTAATTTAGTCACTAGGTAGTGAAAACAGATGAGACTGAATTATGAAACTGCACTCTGGGTAAAGACAAGTAAAGGTGAGAATTAGTAAGTCTCAAAGTGGGTAATGTAGAAAAGTTTTTCTAATAAAAATATAAATTATTTGAATATAATCATTCATAAATGAGCGCTGGTGCAAAATAATGCTAGTGAGAGAAAAGTTGTGTACAAAAGACATTGAACTACTCGTAGTCTCCTTGCACCCCTTCTATATACCCAGGGAATTCCCGCAGATTTTCGCAACGGTTGTCTACATTCACCCGAAGGCTAACGAAAACACTGCCCTAGAACTAATCTATAGCACTGTTCAGAAACTACAGGCAATGTCTCCCGATACCCCAAACCTAATTTTAGGTGATTTTAATCACTGTATTTGTATGTGTACAATGTATTTTTCGCAGTACAAAGCTAGCTAAAGCATCAATTTTAATCTAACACAACATTGACCGTGGCGCCCGTTACCTAAAGCCCCAAAATCTAATAGTTCCTATAAAACTCCAGGATTGCGGTAATTTACCATCCCCCTGGCCAATCTCTAGCCACCTTCCTAGAGGAGCTGGACAGGTTGCTGTCCCCTTTCGTGGAGGATGGCACTCCACTTTTAGTCTTTGGCGATTTCAACATTCATCTAGAAAAGCCTTATGCTACAGACTTCCATTCACTCCTAGCTTAATTTGATATCAAATGCCTTACCACTACTAGCACGCACAAATCAGGCAACCAGCTTGATTTAATTTACACACGCGATTGTACTGCAGATAACATTCTGGTACAAACACTACATATCTCTGACCATTTAATTCATAAAATTTACATTACATTTTGCTACCCGGGTGCCAGGTTACTTTTAGACCCCCTTACCGGTTACTTTTAGACGAAACCTACGCTCTCTTTCTCTCTCCCAACTTTCCTCTGTAGTGTCCTCCTCTCTTACCTCACCTACCCATTTCTCATCTCTGGATGTGAATGCAGCAACTGACACGTTAATAGAACAATTGGTAGTCAGTTTTCACCTCTACACACACATGACCTCCAACCAACCACACCCACTGCTCAAACTCCCATCTTCTCCTTCTGTCCCCTCACTGAGGCAGAAGTATCCAAACTTCTCCTCTCCAGCCATCCTACAACATGTCCTCTAGACCCAATCCCCTCGCACCTTCTTCAAGCAATCTCTTCCACACTCTTACCAGCACTCACACACATTATCAACACATCTCTCCTCACAGGCATCTTCCCCACTGCGTTCAACTCGAACGAGGTGTCTTCAACCAGGTCTCATTGTTTCTTTCACAAAACAACAAACTGGATGCTAAACAGTCAGATTTCAGGAGTGGCCATTCAACTGAGACTGCGCTACTCTCAGTCACTGAAGCCCTGCGAATTGCAAAAGACGATTCCAAATCATCAGTCCTCATTCTGCTGGATCTATCTGCCGCTTTTGACACTGTCAATCATCAAATCCTCCTGTCCACCTTCTCATCACTGTAGATCACTGGGATTCCACTTCGCTGGTTTGAATCCTATCTCACTGGTCGGTCTTTCAGGGTGGCCTGGTGAGGGGAGGTATCCAAAGCACATCAATTGGTTACTGGGGTTCCCTAGGGATCGGTTCTTGGACCCCTCCTCTTCTCCACATAGACTACATCACTGGGTCCCATCATACAGGCGCATGGCTTCTCCTACCATTGCTATGCTGATGACACACAGCTCTATCTCTCTTTCCAACCAGATGATCCAACGGTAGCTGCACGGATCTCAGGCTGCCTGGCAGACATCTCGGCATGGATGAAAGAACATCACCTACAGCTCAACCTGGCAAAAACTGAGCGTCGTGTCTTCCTTGCCACTCCTACTCTACAGCATGACTTCACGATTCAGTTAGGTTATTTAACAATTACACCATCAACTTCGGTCAGAAATATTGGTGCAATCTTTGATGACCAGCTGACCTTCAAAGAGCACATTGCAAAGACTGCTCGATCTTGCAGGTTTACACTACACAACATCAGAAAGATCAGGCCCTTTCTGACAGTGCATGCTGCACAACTTCTTGTCCAGGCCCTTGTCATTTCTAGGCTGGACTACTGCAAAGCTCTTCTGGCTGGACTTCCATCAAACACAATCAAACCTCTAAAAATGATTCAGAATGCAGCAGCACGACTGGTCTTCAACGAGCCCAAAAGAGCCCATGTTACACCTCTCTTTATAGCCTTGCACTGGCAACCAGTTGCAGCTCGCATCAAGTTCAAGACATTGATGCTTGAATATAGAACAACCACAGGCTCAGCATCCATCTACTTTCACTCACTATTATGAATCTACATACCCTCCAGAAGTCTGAGACTTCTGTCTGTGTGCTGCTAGTGAGTAACGCCTCGTGGTACCAGAGAGGCTCAAAATCACTCTCCAGAACATTCTCTTTCATCATTCCTGGCTGGTGGAATGATCTTCCCACCCCCATCCGGAATGCTGGATCCCTGTCAATCTTCAAGCAACAACTGAAAACTCATCTCTAAAAACATTTTTTCCTGCTTTTGCGGAAAGAGAAGTCCTTGATAATGTCACTGAAGTCCAGGGATCTGAGAATGTCACTTTCCAGGGACATCAAAGTAAGATGGTTTAGTCTATCTTGTAACATAGATGAACGTATACTGTTTTTGACTAAAGACAGTTTGGAAAAGGAACGCTCTCCACTGGCATTAGTCACAGGCAAAGTCAAGAAAATACGAAGAGCTATGTCCACATCAGGGAACACAGACTGCAGGTTTTCCTTCTCAGGAGCTGAAGCAAGGCAACAACACTTTTGTTTTCCCCTTTTTTTTGTAAAGTTCTTGAATTGGGCAATTTCATCAGGGAAGTCCTCTTGCAAATCTGTGTTTTTTTTTTCTGAAGACACAGAGCATTAGAACGCAGTTCTTCGGAGGTGATTGTATGCATATTGCTCAGAAATCCAAAACTTTGCTCAAGATCTTTATATGATTTGTAGCAATGATCAAGCTCAGCCACAAGTTTGAATAAGTCCCTTCTCATTTTCTTCTAAGTTGAATGTAACAATCTGCCACCTCCAGGTGGATTTTGAGCAGAAGTTAATAGAGACAAATGTAAAAAACTCATCAGTCTCAAGACAACAGTTTGCCGCATTTACTCCAACTAAGTTCAGAGTATGTGCTGCACAGGGAACACATTCAGCTAATGGGTTTACTTCACATATACGGGATTGCACACCTTTAAAGTTAGTTCATGCATTCATGACCTCTAGACTGGACTATTGTAATGCACTGCTAGGTGGTTGTCCTGCATCTTCAATAAACAAGCTACAGATAGTACAAAATGCTGCGGCTAGAGTCCTTACCAGGTCAAGAAAATATGACCATATTACTCCAATTTTACAGTCTCTGCACTGGCTACCTATTAAGTTTCGTATAAGTTACAAAATATTATTACTTGCCTATAAGGCCCTAAATGATTTAGCTCCTGCATACCTAACTAATCTTCTATCACGCTACAATCCAACCCGCTCCCTAAGGTCGCAAAACTCTGGACTCTTGGTAGTACCTAGGATAGCAAAGTCCACTAAAGGAGGTAGAACTTTTTCATATCTGGCTCCTAAACTCTGGAAAAGCCTTCCTGATAACGTTCGGGGTTCAGACACACTCTCTCTGTTTAAATCTAGATTAAAGACGCATCTCTTTAGCCAAGCATTCATATAATGCATCTCACAATCTTGTACTGCCAGTCTATCTGAACAAATGCACATTATTATGCTTTAGCTTGGGTTATACTGATAATTTCATCCAGGGTTATTCCTGGATGGAACAACTGCTACGCTAATTGTCTTACTGTTTCTATGTTTCTGCCAGGAATTACACAAGCTTCAGTCTGGATCCAACCCTTAAACGATCTGAGATGACCGAACACCTAAAAAGAGACGATGACAACCCCTCGGAGGACCTCAGAGGAAGCCAAACATCAGCGATTTTACTGACTTAACCAAAGTCTGCCATAAATGGAGGATCAGCGCCTGGAGACAACCTCTACAGCCCTGACCGTCAGTGGAGTCTAGGACACATAGATGAGCCCCAGAGACAGATCTCCAGTGAGGACCTCGTCACCTAGACATCCATCAGGGAAAGACCCCTGGAACCAGTGGACCACTTACACTCTGACTTTGCTGCAGTTGGAACAAACTACTGATTCGTCTGTCCGGAGGGGAACTGGCCCCCCGACTGAACCTGGTTTCTCCCAAGGTTTTTTCTCCATTCTGTCACCGATGGAGTTTTCGTTCCTTGCCGCTGTCGCCTCTGGCTTGCTTAGTTGGGGACACTTCATTTCCAGCACAATCATCGACTTGATTGCACAGATATTATTTAAACTGAACTAAGCTGGACAATGCCATTACTAAATTCAATAATGAAATGCGTTCAGCTGATAATTGAGTGTTAAATCCTGTCATTTTACATTATTGACACAATTTGCCTATTTTGATATTGTGCAGTGCTTTGTTACAATTTGTATTGTTAAAAGCGCTATATAAATAAAGGTGACTTGACTTGACTTTATAACCACCAGACATGTTACTGGCGTTGTCAAAGCACTCTCCAGGCAGTTCTCTATGTTTATGTTCATCTCTGTCAGAACTGAAATAACTGCAAATGTCAAATGCAACTGCAAATTTCAAATGTAATATATATATATAAAAAATGATCTGAGATGACCAAACCTGAAAAGAGATGACGACAACCCCCCGGAGGACCTCAGAGGAAGCCAACCATCAGCGATTACACTGAATTAACCACATTTTGCCATAAGTTAATTATATTGAGTTTCTACAATATAAATCTATTTTAGAAACTTAATTTCCTGTGAAGTTGCTTTGAAACGATTATATCGTAAAAAGCACTATACAAATAATCTTGAATTGAATATTTTGTGTGGCCACCATTATTTTACAGCACTGCCTTAACCCTCTTGAGCACTGAGTTCACCAGAGCTTCACAGGTTGCCACTGGAGTTTTTTTCCACTCCTCCTCGACGACATCACGGAGCTGGTGGATATTAGAGACCTTGCGCTCCCCCACCTTCCGTTCGAGGATGCCCCACAAATGCTCAATTGGGTTTTAGGTCTGGAGACATGCTTGGCCAGTCCATCACCTTTAACCTCAGCATCTTTAGCAAGGCAGTGGTCATTATCATGTTGGAATACTGCCCTGCGGCCCAGCTCTGCTTCAGATCATGCTCTGCTTTAGTATGTCACAGTACATGTTGGCATTTATGGTTCCCTCAATTAATTGTAGCTCCCAGTGCAGGCAGCACATCTGAACCAAATACGTTTATCTTGGTCTCATCAGACCGCAGGACATGATTCCAGTAATCCACGTCCTTAGTCTGCTTGTCTTCAGCAAACTGTTTGCGGGATTTCTTGTGCATCATCTTTAGAAGAGTCTTCCTTCTGGGACAACAGCCATGCAGACCAATTTGATGCAGTGTTTGATCTGAGCACTGATAGGCTGAACCCCCTACAACCTCTGCAGCAATTCTGGCAGCACTCATACGTCTATTTCCCAATCACAACCTCTGGATATGACGCTGAGCACGTGCACTCAACCTTTTTAGTCGACCATGGTGAGGCCTGTTCTGAGTGGAACCTGTCCTGTTAAAACTCTTTATGGACTTGGCCACCGTGCTACAGCTCAGTTTCAGGGTCTTGGCAATATTTTTATAGCCTACGCCATCTTTGTGTAGAGCAACAATAATTTTTTTCAGTTCCTCAGAGAGTTCTTTGCCATGAGGTGCCATGTTGAACTTCCAGTGACCAGTATGAGAGTGAGAGCGATAACACCAAATTTAACACACCTGCTCCCCATTCACACCTGAGACCTTGTAACACTAACAAGTCACATAACACAGGGGAGAAAAAACTGCTAATTGGCCCCAATTTGGAAATTTTCACTTAAGGGTGTACTCACTTTTGTGGCCAGCGGTTTAAACATTAATGGCTGTGTGTTGAGTTATTTTGAGCAGACAGCAAATTTACACTGTTATACAAGCTATACACTCACTACTTTACATTGTAGAAATGTGGCATTTATTCAGTGTTGTTACATGAAAAGATACAATAAAATATTTACAAAAATGGGGTGTACTCACTTCTGTCAGATACTGTATATCTGCACATTGTTGTTAATGATAAGAGAATTCGTGAGTCTCCAGAATTCAGTTAGTGAGCTCGTGCACCGTACAAAACACCAGCATTTCAGTGATATCTAATCTGAACACCTGTGATTGACCATTGCATTCATAAATGGAACAGAATCATGTGATTGATTATAATGCGCAACCCTGTAAATATGCATAAAAAGAAATTTGATGCAACATCAGCAAATCCAAATTTAATGCCGCAATAGACACTTTTCATTTTCATTTAATTCATGATAGCTGTAATGGATTTAGTTTAAATGTGCAGGAGTATTTTTGTCTTAAGCCCCTGTTAATTTCCAAACCATGGCCAGTGGAAGGCTAAGCCTAGCCTATTCTTACACTAGCTCCACCTATATATGGTAACCTCAGGGGCGGACTTAAACAATAAGCGGTCGCTTAGGGCTCCGGGGATGTAGCCGTTCACAGATATATCCGCTGATTTCTTGAACGCAGTGACCAGAAATGTTTAAGTTAGATTCCACTTATCGATCAAAATGCTAAATTTTTGTCAAGTGCTGAGTTCTGCAAGGTCGGGAATCATCTCATTATAACAAAGTGTAGATACGATGCAAATCAAAGATTCATTGTGCAGGCAGTGTAGAGCTTAACGTCGTAACGTCATAAGATCGCAATGAATAAGATCGCAACGAGTCACAGGTATAGTGATTTTGAGGGAGTGCTCTTTGCACGCATTTAGGCTGTCTGACTGTCTCAGAACAGAGATATTCACCTCAGTAAAGAAGGTGTCTTGTGTGCTTCTCCTAGGCGCACCGGCGCAAACTGCCACATAAATTCATTGAATTTTTTTACTATTTATTTAATGGACAAGTTATTTTGTATTTTTTTTATAATGTCTTCCTTTTGTGATCCGAAAAAAATAAGGTAGCCTAATTTGGCTTTAGAGCAGCAGCAGGTTGACTAATTACTGATTGTGAAGGGATAAATAAACTATAAACTAGAGCGAGCGAGCAAGCAAAATAAATGTTAAGCATAAAAGGACACATGCAGTAGTTATTGTGTGGGGGCCCCATACCTGGAATTTGCTTAGGGCCCCCAAATCACTAAGTCCACCCCTGGGTAACCTGCTTTGCATTCACTCTCTTTTACTCTTTTGATCTTTTCCATCAGGATGAGTCTTTCTGAAACATTTACGGAAAAGGAAACAGCATGTTTTAATAAAGAGGAATATGACCAGTGCAACAACTGAGAGTAAGAAGGCCACTACATCCAGGCAGTGGTACTGATACCAGCTCAGATCATGTGCTTGAACTCGGAGATGTTTAGCTCCTTTATGCCGCATCACAAATTCTATCCAGTAAACTGCCTGGTCCAGAGGCTTCATTGGCTGATCATGATGAATTCTGGACAGTCTCATGATGCTCTCCTTGTACCTGAATCGAGAAGAAAAGGAAGTGCTGCTTAACACAAGACAAGCTCTACAAAATAAAAACATTTCTAAATGTATTATGTGACAAGAAATGCTTTGAACTAGAGACTTTTTCTATGGCACCAGGATTAAAGTGAATACTGACTATGGCCGTTGTTTTCCAATGACCCAAAATGTTGAGTAAATTGATATACTCTGATGTAGACTCCTCAACTAAATTAAGGGAACAATTAAATCACACACTGGATCTCGAACAGAACATTCAAGTTGAACATCTTCACTTATATACATATTTTAATTTGTTGAGAACACAATTATGTGACAATAGTTAGTGCAAACCCAATTCATCAACCCAATGAGAGAGCTGGATTTAAAATCCCACTGAAAATCAGAGTGAAAATGTTTAATTACAGGCTGATGAAACTTGCGTTCATTTCAACTCATAATGTAAGTCAGTAGTGTGTATGGACCCCATGTGCCTATATGCACCCCTGGCTATTTCTAGGCATGTTCCCGATGAGATGGCTAATGGTGTCCTGTGGGATCTCCTGTCAGATATGAATCAGGGCATCACTGAACTTCTGGACAATCTGTGGTGCAACTTGGTAGCTTTGGATGCTCCAATTCATAATGTCCAAGAGGTTCTCATTTAGATTCAGATCAAGGGAATGTGAGGGTCAGTTATTGTAATCAATGCAATTGTTAAGCTATATGGGTTACAGGTACTGCCTCATGCTACAGGAAGTAATAAGAACCCCAACAAAACACAAAACTAAAGTCAAGTCAGTCAGGAAGGATAAGGAGAGAGCAATTGTCTGTGGCCATTATCTGCGACACACCAAATCTCTTTGTGACAGCACATACTTGCAAAACCATTCCCTTTTGGGGTTGTCTTGCTGTTGCCTCTGCAGTGCACCTGTTGACACTTTTATTTGTACCAATGCATGTGAAAGCTACTTAACTCACAATGGATTATTTACGACAGTCTTGAGAGCATCCACCAGATCCTTGGACTGCATTGTTTCAAAATCAAGAACAACAGCAGCTCCTTTGGTTTTCATGTGCAGTAGGTTATCAGGCTGGTCCCCACAGTGGCAAACCCACTATTGGGACACCATGATAAATAGCCTCATACAGTCCATTTGTCCCACCATGGGCAATGAAGGCCTTTGTTTTTGGATGACCTATCAGACAGAATACAGATTTATCTATCAGACATAAAAAAATGGTTTTCATGTAGCTATAACAAGCACACATACAACTCTTTCCTTACCAAGTAAATCATTCTGTGGGATCCAGTCATAGAGTTTTGTATTGGCGGCGAGAGTTTCTGGTGTTTTCCCATGATAACGCCAAACAACCTGAGCAAATGTACACATGGGGAATTTATTAACAGATGCTCTAGGACACTGAGCATATGAACATTGCAACAGGTTTATAGAAAAGTTGTGGGTAACGCTTTAGATTACAACCCGCAAGCAGAGGCGGATCTAGGATTTTTTAGAAGCAGGGGCCACAATGGGGCCACCATTTACAGAGAGGGGCCAAGTTTACCATTCAAGTCTTTGGAAACTTTAACAATAACGGCTTAAATATTTCCGTGTGTGTGTGCGAATGAATTCATTAAGAATAACATACATAATACAATATAATACAATATTTGAGGAAAAAATGGGCTTCCCTGCCAATTTGGAGTTAGTTTTCACACTTTGTTGAATTTTGGGTTCCAACAACAAGAATATTCATGAGCATATGATAATATACAATATGTACAGCGAAATGTTGTTCTTGAACATTGTAAGAAACTGTACACATCTTTAAAAAAAAAAAAAAAAACTACTTTTTTTTGTGACCGCTGCTGAAAATTCAGCGGTCTTTGCTCAGGAGGTTGAATCCATCTACTTATTCGGCAATTACTTACTGACACGCTATACAAGGCTATATACATTATTATTTGAACATATAACATGTATTACATTATAAATAAATCTCTTTCATCTTAATTTAAATGATAAATATACTGTACTTTTGTTCAGTATTAGATCATGTTAGTTCTTAATGATGCTACATACTTTTATTTTAATACTACAAATAAATAAGTATATATAAACATTTACATAGTAAATTAAAATAAAATGCTTTGTTCTGTGTTGTTAACTATTGTTCAACCTTATTGCAGTGTAGAAATTAAACAGTATGACAATTTTATATTACGATTATAGTGACCAAATTGATCACGGTTATCAGTATTGTTAAAATACTGGAAATGTCTAAAAAGTATAACTGTAGTGTCGATTTAAAGAAGACACTTAGCAGCTTGTTGTCCTTAAGTCAGAAAAATAGCCACAAGGGCTTGAATTTACAGTTATTAGAAATATTGTTTACATTAAATACCTTTGACAAAAAAAATATAAATTAGCCTTTTTGATGTCTAGAAACACAATGCAGGTAAAGCCACAAATCTGACCATGTTCTTTTTCAAATCTGAGGATAACTCTATAACTCTTAAGTTTCATGAAATATTTTTTTAGAGCATGCCATGCGATTTTGTTTAGAGTTGACTCTACAATGCTAACTAACAGTTACTCACATTATCTAAGCATCCATGCAGTTTATTGTCTTGTGCTGCCCAAACTGCTTTGTCTCCATTTAGATGTCTTTAATCATGATGCTAATGTCTTTTATTTATTGCCCATTGTTTATTGAAAACTTTCTGCTTACACTGTTTGATCCCACATTTCTTTGGTCAAACTTCTTTCATCTCTAAAATTGTTATCAATTGTCTTCCTTTAAAAACAAACATACAAAATAAATAAATAAAACATTCTTATGGTCTTAAGTCGATTATCTTTCCTGAAGTATTCATAAAATATAATTGTTCCTATTTGCATAAGGGCTAACATGTTTAGTCATCAACACAAGACTCTTATTACAGTTTTTACTAAAAACTCATTTTAAAATGTCACTGAGTGTTTGAAACAACTTATGCAATCTGATGAGGCTTCTTATTAATGAGGCAAAAAATACATTATTTTCATACTGTGATAACGTCTATGAGTTATGAGTCTGCGCCCCCTGGCTTCGATTGTGAATTTACATCATACATTACAGCAATAATCGAATTCAATTTTAATGATAATTAAAATGTAAAACAGTAAGACGAGCCGTCGAAATTTAATTGTGAAACCGGTAATAGTTTCATTCCTTATTGCAGTGTTACCGAGAATCATATGCTTCCACGCAGACTACATTAGAATTGAATGCACTTTCCACACTATTCCACTATTTTCATCCAAACAGTTGTAGCACACCATTTCTATGTGACGTGATGATCTTTATCTCACTTTCATTTTAAACAAAATGCTACAGTTTGTCTACATGTCAGTGATGATTCTGAAAGAAAACGCGCTTGGAACCTAATGTTGCTATAGTAACGAACGCAACTTCCACCCGAGAAACCGCACGCTTTTATTTTAAAGTAGTTTATTTTAAACTTTGTAAAGTAGGTTCAACAGCATTAAGTTATTTAGCGCAAATTGTATTATTCAATTGAACTGTGCACATTCGTTTTGTACGTTATGCTCTTGCGCCGCCAATAAATGCACGTCCTTGAATGAGCAGTGTTTTGTAACGTTTGTTAATGTCAATGACACGACCTATTTCAGGGGTGCCCAAAATTACAATTTTAAATCAGTCAGAGCTATACACATGTACCTTAATATTTACATGTAAAGCTTTCGCTGCACAGGTTGAATTTCAAACGACTTAACGCTAACGTAAATCACCGATGAGTGCCAGGACAGGGGCACTTCAGGGGCCAATCAGATTTCAGCTGGGGCCAATGCCCCTCTGGCCCCACCCCTAGATCCGCCACTGCCCGCAAGCATATACAGCATTGTTTTTTTGGCAATTAAGGTGTATCTATTCAGTACCTCCATAGGTATAGGGGAATACTATGCAAAGTTTGGGGAATAAAAGGGAAATAACCTTTAAAATTTAAAATTCTTTCTACTGTTATTCTATTATTTCTAAGGGGTACCTATTCTAATATTACGTGGTATGTATGACCTAACAACAATCTTATATTTGCGACGATTTATCAAAAACATACACTGTGTACTTTTTTATAGCCTACACATATAAAACATACTGGGTTATTGTTTCAATCCAAATGTTTGTTTGAGACCGTTGGGTTAGGAAGCTGTCTTGATTTGACCCAATTTAGGTTGATATCAGTAATAAGTAACCCGTCTGTGCTGGGTTAGGATAGGAATGTGGAGGATGTGAAAGAGAGCATGCAGCAAGTCATGCAGTTAGGGCTGGGCGATAAAACGATAACGATATGTATCGCGATAGACACGTGATCGATATCAATAAAAAATGTGTTCGATAAAACGTTCGATATTTTGTATTCTTCGTCGGAAGAAAACAGAGGTTGCGAAGCAAGTTTGGTTGCATTAACAAAGGCACTCGCTCTCTGGTAACCTAGCAACGTAGGGAGTGACACGCTAACAGCCAATCATTTAACAGTATCACGTTTGGTTGCGCCATATCGTTGTCTCGTGCTGGTCTGCTGGATTCCTTTTCATAAGCAGAAAATGAGTGCCGCAGCGAGCGAGGAAATTGTACATAAAAGAGGAAAAGTCAGCTCGCCAGTATGGCAGTTTTTTGGATATTATAAGTCTGACCGTAGTCAGACCAATGTCGTCTGCAAATTATGCAAGACCGTCGTCCCCGCCAAGACTGGTAATACCACGAACTTGATGTACCACCTTAGCCGCGCTCACCCTTTGGAGCACAGCCGTATTCAACCAACAACAAATGTTAAGAGATAATTGTTAAGTGTTCATTGTGACTTTAGACTTATGTTTACATTTTAATTATTTGAGTTTTCCATGGTTGTTGACATTTCTGTCTTAATAACTGAGGGGATTATGATCAGAGGAAGGTTAAGTTTAAAATAAAAATGTTTAAATGTAATATATTTTTCTCCTGGTCCTTATTTTAAATGGGTCATAAAAAATATCAATAATTATCGATATCGACCGATATGAAACACTGATATCGTGATACAGTTTTCAGCCATATCGCCCAGCCCTATGCAGTCGTCAAAAACACGAACGGTTCTGTGTGCGATGAAATCCATGTGCAATGATGGGTACTTGTGTGGAAAATAGAAAAAAATAATCAAAGCGCAGACGAGGGACAACTTTGAAACAGTCTGGAGTGAGTTCGTTTAAAACTGGAACATTGAATGTGATGAGCGGGAACGGTTGTGGCAAGCATGATGCGTCACCATGGAAACAATAAGGCTATATATTGTAATACAACGGTCGCCTGAAAAAACTCACCCTGGGGACTCAACTTGAATATTTTAAACTCACGTGTGAAAGGGTTTTAATCACTCCCAAACATAAGATTGTTGTTTAGGCCAAACATACAACGTAATATTAGAATAGGTACCTCTTAGTTCAAAATACTTATAGTACAAATTATATATTATTCCCTATACCTACACGTAGGTACTGAATAGGTACACTAATAACAAAAAAGGTTGCGCTGTAACTTCAGTTTACTTGTGCAGGTTGCATATCTGGTTGTTTCCCCCTTATTACTCAAATGTAACACATTGTTCCCATATACCTACACGTACGTTCTTTATAGGTACACTATAATTACAGAAACATGCACCATAAATTCAGTATACTTACGTAGTTCTTCATTCCAACACAATATAAGTCTACAGAGGATGGCCTAGTTTAAAGTCGACCTGAAGTGGTGGGTTTTCTTTTGAAAACCATTTTTAGTCATGGGACATTTTACAAATCAAAGATATTAGTGTACGAGTCTCACAAGCTGTCACAAATCAGGCCTCTGTGGCTCCCTCAGATCACCACCAGAGGGCACCATCTCCCGAGTATTAAGTATTTCTCATCACCCCAGGCAAAAGCCTGCACAGCTGACACTTATCATCAGGACTATTTAAACAGCTTCCTATTCCTCACTTTTCGTGAAAGGTTACCTAAGCCTATAGTGTAAATTGCCTCTGCCAACAAGGTGAGCTATTTGCACTTAGTGTAGATATTAAGTACATGTTTTTGGTTTTATTTATTTTTTAAATTTGACTAAAATCTCTATAGACAAAACTAGTGATGGCGAAGTGAAGCGTTCTGAACCAGTAAAGCTTTAAACCCAATTGTATTGGGAAAAAGTTAATTACTCAAACCTTTTCAAAACGGTTCATGCAGTGGCTATCTAGTGGGCA